>CM048818.1:6048636-6195806 GCA_026586065.1 Dioscorea zingiberensis | reverse complement strand
ATATGCAATTTTATAAGCTTTGAGAGCAAGTTATACATTCTTGATAATAATAAAAAAAAAGCTTTATATGAGAGGATAAATGACAAATTTCTTTCCCCTAGACAATGTTTTACTAAGAAATGATAAGCTTGATAAATTCTTTTTATTTTTATTTATGTTTACATCTATCCAGATATATAAAAAAGTTTTGAAAGATTTTGTTCTATTATATGTGTCCATTTTACTCATATGTTTTGAAAGCATCCGAAATATTCCCATTTTATTTTTTTCCATTTAAAATTCAATTACATTGTATCAAGATTTTATTATATAATAAATGTTTTATGTGCTATATATTATGTCATTCAGTTTTTCCTTTTTTTTGTTTTTTAATGAGAATTTATAAATACATTTTATACATTTTATTAACGTTAAATACTAGTAGAGTTTTGGTTATAGAGATGTGAATAAAGTATAAATTTAGAATGACAGAGAATAAAAGAATAAATGTAGAACATATCAATATTCTATTACATTATATAAAGGTTTTATTATATAGTAGGTTTAGTTATTTATGAGTTGCACTAGGTTATCTCAAATGGTAATTAAGCTTTTCTTACTTACTTGGCACTTTTAGGTACTAATTGTATCAAAATCCCTTATATAATGCTTGATGGATTGAGGACTGACCCAAGTTGAGCCCCACGATTATAGAAGTGAGGTAGCGTCACGGCTTGATGTTGTATGACTTTCGGGGAGGTCTTTGTTGCGCTTTTGTCAAAAAAAACAAAAGAAAATTAAACTGCTCTTACTTTGGTGATTTCACTAACCACATTTGTTATTCACTTTGCTTTATTGAGGCGATTTCACATTCTAATACCCATTCACTTCATTAGATTATTTGAACTATGAAAGGCAACATTTTAATTTAAATAACAGCTTTAAAATGGATTGTATTTTATTATTTTTATCTTTGCCAAAGAATTTAGCCAAACTTAATTAGTCACCTAAATAATTGGTATATAATTATATAATATCATATAATGACTATACATTATAATTAATCTTAATCCGCATGTAAAGATAATCCAAACGGAATCTGATTCAAGTTTCCCAATTATTAATATTTTTTATAAAAATGGATAAGCCACAAGCATGAAGGTAAATTACAAAAGATAAGATAATGATATTAAAAGGAATATTCACAAGATCAAAGAAAAGTATTGGATTGTTGGGCAAGTCAAACTTGAAATCCATCTCTCAGTCCAAATAATACAAAATTGGCTTCATGTGCGTCCCAAATTGCTAAATTCTCTCTACCTACAAGTCATATATCCTCAGAAATTTGGACAGAATTAGAGAAAACAGCCAAGAGGGCAAATACTATCTTATATAGTTAAGGTTACTGGTTAGGCACCTCCACGTGGCACGAATTCAGTGAATCCCAACAGTTATTGCCTATTTATGCACGTGTCTCATTTTTGAGTAGCTAGTTACGCTGTTCTCTGTTTGGGACCAAACATGTGCAAAATCTCTAATCTGGCCCCACTCTCCCTCCAAAACGAGCAGGTAACGATCCTCAATAACCGATTATTGGCAAAATGGCTCAATTAAGCTGGTCCTCAGGCGAGAGGACAATAAGCACATTTTGGGAAACAGCCAATGGAAAGAGAGAGCGGTTGAAATTAGGAAGTTCCGAGGGATCAACATACCACCGCAATCTCTATATCTAAAAGCACCGTCAGGGTTTTTCCTCCTAAAAGCACCGGCAATTTGTCCTTCGTTCTCTCATCGTTATTGGAAAGGCCCGAAGAGGGACGCAGGGGTGGAAGCCCTAGGTAGACATGGGCTCCAAAGGTGCCGATCTCTGAGGGGGCAGCCGGCGACCTGGAGGAAGGGGCTTCTGAAAAGCGGCCGGGGATGGGGATCGGTTGGGGATCGACGAGATGCTGCAGGCGGCACGCGCCGGGGAAATGGGCTGTGGCAGCGGCGGCACTTCTTCCCTGACGAGCATGGCCTGGGCGCTGGAGGCCTTCTTCTATACTATGGTCATGATCTTCGCTGATCGTGAGCCGGCGTGGCAATGCTACGGCCTGGAGTCCTTGCTTTTCCACCCGGATCCGTGCAAGCTGGGCCCGGAAGAGTGGGGTTGGGTGGCCGGCGCCGGCGCTTCCACGGTGTCGGAGTGGGGTTTGGTGTGCGGCGAGAAGTTTAAGGTGGGTCTCGTCCAGTCCTCGTCTCTCTTCGTCGGCTGTATGGTCGGTACGCCGCTCTCTCTCTCTCCCTCTCTAATGAATTTCTGTATGGTGTTTTTGATTTTCGGTTGGAATTGAGGGACCAATAAATTGACCCGAGATTTTGACCTATAGAAGCTTTTATTGGGACCAAGGATGGGTGGTACCAAATTAGGTACTGGAGAGATGCTTTTTGGGTCCTGATTTTAGTGCGATTTCTTTACTTATTTTGCCTACTATTTTATTCAATGGTTATTGGCCAGCGCGTGGCCAGCAACGCTTTTGAAGCAGCAAAGTAATGTGAACATTTTTAAAATTTAGTAATAAAATTTATGGGAACAGAAGGAACATAATAGTGATGACTGGTAGAGTGGTTTTAATGAGAAGTTTCCAGCACTTGCACGACTTGTGTCCACTATTCAGCGGAGCTGTCCTGTCCAGGGAGGAACCCCCGTGATATTTCCAGTTTTAAGAAAATTAGATACGCTTCGCTTTTTTTATGCTTTCTGGGTTTGGAAGAATCCGTTTTGGATAGAGCATTCCTGAATAGATTTATCAGGGAAATAGGATTTGTCGAGGCTGTTTAGGCAATTTTCATGGTCTTTTGAATGCGCCCATGACCTTTGGTTTTAGATTATTGTCCGGTTTACCAAATTAGACATTTCTGGATTTGTTTTGTCTATGTGAGCTCAGGCAGGAAATGTTTTAGATAGAAGAAAGATAGGTAAGGTTGTTTGTAAAAGGATGCACCTGCATGTTGGGCATTATGATAGTTCTGGAGACGTACGATCTTTGGATACCACTGATACAACCTTTGGATACCACTGATATCTCCGTTAAGCATGTGCATGGCTTTTTTTATGCACACCTCGCTTTTAGCTCAATTGTTTTTGTATGCCCACCTCGGATTTATATTACAAGAGAATTTATTTTAAAAATAGCAAAATCACAGATCATTCATTTATTTTTAATTAATATTTATAACTTTCTGTTTTATTTATATTCTATTTATTATTTCTTAGTCTATTTTCTCGGTAAAAATTAAATAAAAAAAAATAAAAAAAATTATAATTGATATTCATTTGTAATTAATACATAATTAAAAATATTTTGAAAGAGATTATAGGTAAATTATGATTTATGAAAAACTATAAATAAATTTATATTTAATTTATAAAAAAATATATAAATTAATCTTTTTTTAATTTTTAATGAGATTTATTAAAAATAAAAAATAAAATAAACGATCAACCTATATAAAAACGTTATTATGGTCATTTTACATACATTGTTACATGATGCAATGCATTTAATTCAAATTAAAATATAAAATGTTGGTTCATGAAATAATAAAATAAAGATAAATTAAGAGGTTGTGGGCTATTATTGAAAAATGAGGGGATATCAAATAATTTTTCTTTTTTTGAAGAAGATGATATGTAAAAAAAACTCATATTATAATAGATAAAATAATTTTTAAAAATAGATAAATCATATTTATTTATGATAGATAGTAGTTTATATAAAGTATTAGAATTAACCTGTTGTTAATAAAATTAATAAGGAATGTAGCAACACAATTGGCTCATTGTTGTCCACCATTTGTTGTTAATAAAAGTTAACAAGGTTGATAAAATAATATTTTTTATTTATTATTTATACATACCATTGATAAACCCCCATAGAGATTTTCCATGCATTAATTAATGATTTGATGTGCTTTGATTATCTCAGTTGTTTACTTGTTTAGTGATTAATATTAATCTAGATTTCTCTTGTAATAACATTTACACCTAGGTTTGATGCTATCTGTTGCTATTAGAATATGCCAAGGCACCAGTCAACTAGAATATGCTATCTATGTCCATTTGGTTATCTATGATTAGTTTTTTAATTTAAACCTCACGCTAACTGGTAAACAAAGATAAATAAAATAATGCACGAAATTATAAATTTATGATATTGATAGTCAGGTTTAGTCAGTGACTCAAACCAGTTCACATCTAACAGCTGCTAGTTAGTGATAGCTTTTGCATTTGACTAGTAAGGTCTCCTTCGACGGCAGAGAAAAAGAAGGCATTGTATTGGAAGCATGTGCCTACGAAATTGGAATAAATAAATAAATAAAAGGTGATAGAGGACCCTTAAAAAAGTAGGGAAACTTACAATTGTATGCTGCCAAATTTGACTTTTTATTTAAATTATTGCGGATTTTTATCCAAACTTGAGTGAAACTAATGTATGGTGGCGTTCACTTCTCCAAAATGATATTTCAATTGTAAATCAAGGTGATTGAAGTGATTGAAGTGACTCGTGTGTTCGTTTGTGTGTAAAGTGATAACTATCGGTAGTTTTCATTGTTTTTACTTCGAATATTTTTTTTCTTTTTTTTTTTATGAAAGGGGTTAAAAAAAAAGATTGAAGTGAGTTGGGACTGAAGTAATTTTTTATATCTAGATTATTTCATCTATTTTGATTTAACTAGTTAAGTTTTAACAAAAATTCCACTTTGTTGAAAGTGGTTAAAATGGGACTTCCATCTAAAAGAATATTTATAATGATGAAAGCGAATTACTTCTCCATTTTCATCACTCATCTACTTCTAAAAAAAACGCCTCTAAAATGCTAACTTTATATCACTTAGACTACAGTGACTAAATTGGACAACACGTTAGGTTAGATTTTAATTTTAAATTTATGTTTCATATTTAATATGTTATTTAGACTATATTTTATATTTTGTGAATATTTTATATATCTTATATTAATAAATATACCTGACTATACTGCTACTATCCATATTTTTTTATTTTTTTTATATGATGATGCTATTTATTTATCTGGTAGACATAGGTTTTTAATATTAGAGATCCTAAAATAATCCAACATCAATTGATTTAATAACTATTAGTACAAACATATTATTTTTAAAGAAATTAAGCACTGTGTCTACAAACCAAAATAATAATAATAATAGTAATAATAATAAATATTTCCAAATATATATATATATATATATATATATATATATATATATATATGAATACTGATGAGCATAATTTGATCAATAAATCAAGTTTTATTCCCCTGCTTTCAGTACTTCACCACAAAACATGCAAGCAAATGAAAAACAGCAATCTGAAGAAACCGAGCTTATTACATCAAGAGCTAATTAATTAGCGATTACGTGTATCTTATTTCAGGTGCTGGAGTCTTTGGCCATCTATCTGATTCCTTCTTGGGACGCAAAGGATCTCTCACCGCCGTCTGCATCATGAACACCATCTTCGGCCTCCTTACCTCTATGTCACCAAACTACTTCTTTTACACTGCCCTCCGCTTCCTCACCGGCTTCAGCACCGGCGGTGTTGGCCTCTGCGCCTTCGTCCTCGCCACCAGACCCACCGGGCCCTTCAAACCGTGGCATTGCCGGCATGTCCACCTTCTACTTCTTCTCCGGCGGCATCGCCCTCCTCTCCGGCATTGCCTACATCTTCCAATCATGGCGCACACTCTACATCGTAACATCCCTCCCTTCCCTACTCTTCCTCCTCGTCCTTCCTTTCATTTCAGAATCACCTCGGTGGTACCTTGTTCGTCGGAGGATCAACGACGCAATGGACGTCATGCATGCAATTGCCCGGACCAACAACAAACACATCCCTGAGGGAGTTACCCTCATTCTTGATGATGATGCTGATGATGATGCTGATGAGAAACTCCAGCCTCCTAGCGAGCATCAAGCTAAAGCTATCTCCGCCTCAGTGCTTGGCATCATAAGGTCACCCATAACTCGCTCACGCTTCTTCTTAACCGTTGCTATAAACTTCTTCACCTCTGTGGTATACTACGGGCTGAGTCTTAACGTCGTCAACCTCAAGACCAATCTCTACCTCAGTGTATTCCTCAATGCTGTAGCCGAGATGCCGGCTTTCTTGATCACTGCCTTGTTACTGGACTGGCTAGGGAGGAGACCGTTATGCTCGGCCACTATGTTTCTCAGTGGTGTCTCCTGTGTTGTTGGGAGTTTCATGGCGGGTTTAGGTGTGATGAGAGTGTTGAGAATGGTCTGTGGGATACTTGGAATTTTTGGGATGGCAGCAACCTACAACTTGTTGTTCATTTACACCGCGGAGTTGTTCCCCACGGTGGTGAGGAATGCAGCACTGGGAAGTGCCACACAAGCTGCACAGTTGGGTGCTATACTTGCACCAATGGTGGTGGTTCTGGGGGAGAGACTTCCTTTTGTTGTGTTTGGGGTTTGTGGAGTACTGGGTGGTCTCCTGGCGTTTTACTTGCCTGAGACTTTGAATAAGCCTTTGTATGATACAATGGGAGGCATGGCTGAAGGTGAGAAGAGTGTGGACTAAATAAATGTGGCCACTCCACTCGTTAAGTTTTGGGTTTTTGTTTTATTTAATGGAGCTTACTTGTGTAATTGTCTTGATCTTTGTTTTGTTTGTTTAAGGTTAAGTTTTTATTTGTATTTAATGCAGCACAATTTGCATTCCCTAACAAGGGTACTAGTCTCAATAGTAGAGCCCACACACATTTAAAGCCCACAAATACCCAAAACCCAACTTAAGTCATGCCTTTAATTAAATTTCAAAACAATTAAATCAGAAACTTTTTGTATTAAATAAGATAGAAATAATATATAATTATCTGAAAGTAATATGTATATTAAATGAAGTTAATTTCTTTGAGTCAAGTCGGAGACAACCATCACAAAAGACTACACTGGAACACAAGATTGGCTTGCTTTAAGCAACTTTCACATTAAAAAAGTTGGCCACCCGCGATTCTCTCACAAAACATGATTATGATATATATATATATATATATATATATATATAAAGAGGCTTGTTTAATAGTAGAGAATAAGCACTCCAATTACTTATGAATTATTTGAACATTAATCTCAAGTCACCTTTTTTTTCTGTTCAAATATCTTTGAGAAGTCATCAACTAAATTACTTCTTGAGCCCTAAATTATTATTAGAATGTCTTTTAAAAAAATATGGATAAATAATGTTTTATTTATTAGTTTAATAATGTGTTACATCATATCCCTTATTACATGGTCAGTACAAATAAAATCAGTACAAGGCTTTTGTTGCTTTCTCGGTTGTCACTAGACACTCCAGGCGCTCCGTCACCCCTTGTTGTAGACGTGACGCCACTGTGTTTGGTTGAGGGTTATCCCAGATGGGGATAGGAATAAGTTTTGAAAAATTTTAAATTTTTTTAGAGGAAATTTTTCATCCAAAAATATTAATTATAAGATAGTGATGTGTCTTTATATTTTTAAATCTTAATCAAAGATTTTGGGGGGAAAAACTTTTTTATGAGAAATTGTGTTGGAATTTTGTGAAGCTCGCCTGAGCGGTGTGAGCGGAGAGGGAGAGAAAAGAAGGTGAGAGAAAGAGAGAGGAACGCTAACCTGAGTGGTGTAAAGCTCACCAGAGGTTCGATGAGTGGGAAGGTTCGATGAGCGCCGCGGAGAGGGAGAGAAAGGAACTAGGGTTTTCGCGTTTCGGGTGGGTGTGGCGAGCTGAGTCTTTTTGGTAAAAAAAAACCCTTTGTTTTCACTGGAAAACTTTTCCCAGAGTGGAGGAAAAAAAAGTTCTCCACAAAGAAAATATGGTCAGTTGATAGTGATAGGGTTTGTGGAAAAGTTTTTGAGGAAAATACAACCACAACCATTCAGCTCTCTTGTCTACATTTCATTTTCAAATTATTCTTGTGTGTAATTGTATATAAATACAACCACAACCATTCAGCTCTCTTGTCTACATTTCATTTTCTTTGATTGGGTGGTCAGAGATGGCTGGTGCTCTTTTCCCTTAATCACCACGCCAACTACTCTGAATGAAGAAGATCAAGATGGAGTTCATCATGTGCTAGAGATCTCTCACAATGTCAAAAGTAGTGTTTCTTCTCATGCCTTCAAGAATCTCCAATATGATCATCTGGTACTTATTTAAACCCTGACCCTATCTAATGTTTTCTTCTTTCTATTCTGAAGTTCTTGTTTTCATAAATAAGTTAATGATAAGAAGATGCATATCAAAGTCCCTTCTACTCTCTTTGTTCTAGAGGAAACTAATCATGCAGTTTGGAACTTCACTGACTACTTGATCTATATATTTCTTTTCTTCTAAATAAATCAAAGAATCAAAAATTTACTTGTTCATGTTTGGATAAAAAATGTACTTTTCATTCCTAAAATAATCTCTCTCTCTCTCGTTGTTGTTGTTGTTGTTGTTGTTGTTTATTTGTTTGTTTTTTTTCTTTTTTTGACATGTTTAGACTCTTTTCCAAAAATAAGGTTTTATTCACTTTTTATTTCTTATATAAATTTTTGATAATTTTTTAAAATTGTTATTTTTGTTATTTTAAGGAAACATCACTGTCCGACAACATATATTGTAGATCAAGTATGGGCGCAGCTCCCCGACAGTTCACGTTATGTGGGATCAGCTAAATTAAATTATTCAACTATGAATTATTATATATATATATATATATATATATATATATATAGGGGAATGATGCGGTCTGTTGAAACACTGTCCCAATTTGACCGCCTTCTATTTTGGCCTTTGGAGTATATTTAAAAGATTTCCAACTGTACGGATGGAAAGATCATTGAAAAATAAACTAAAATATCAATTTTTATATAATTTGGTAACCGTATAATGGTTGAAATTTTAAACCGTTAAATTTTTTTTTTAAATAAGAACTATTAAGTGAGAGGATCAAATGATCACCAAATTATATAAAAATGGAGATGCTAGCTTATTTTTTGATGATCTTTTCATCTGCATGATTGGAAATCTTTCAAACTTTCAAGAAGTAAAATGGTAGTCCGGCCGAAAATAAACGGTATCTAACTGCATAATTTTAATATCATCATATATATATAATAATATCAAATAGTGTAGAGACTAATATGAAATTTGTCCGAATGGTATTGATAATTGTCATTAATTTGTGGTTGTGGGCACACGTTGTTTTAAAGTATCTTTATGACCTGACATCTGACTATACACATTCAAAGTTTTTTTAATTTAATTAAAAATAAATTTTACATACCAGCACAGAACTCACCAGTAGGTTTTTTCAAAAAAAAAAAAAAACTCACCAGTAGGCAGTAGTGTCTGTCGACACACTGTTCGACACAAAACTCACTAGTAATTGAAATAATAGATTTAAAAAATTGATTTTCATTGAGATATATTAAATATATATATATATATATAATTTTTATTTTTAAAATAATTTCATTTATGTTTTAGAAGAATGAATTATATGTACACGCCTGGATTTTTAATTTAAAGATTAAAATTATTATTTTGGTCTATATCACTTTGACCCAATATTAGTTTTCATCCTTATGCTTTCAAAACGCTTTGATATGGTCACATGTCTTTGGGATATTTATTTAAATATGTACAGTACGGTGATGGTATTAACAATGGCAACACATGTGGCATATGAACTGAATATAGATAATTTTTTATTTCACATGGTATTCCACGTCAGCATATCACATCTTCATTAAAAAAAAATAGTTTATTCAAAATCTATTTTGGCATGTCATGTCAGCAAACCACATCATCCTAATCTTGCCACGTAAGCTGCCACATTAGAAATACTAGTCATATGTGTTGTCACATCAACACTAGGGATCTAATCGAACAAAAACCCTAAAATATAGGGACTGTATCGAATATTTTAAAAATACAATGATGAAAATAAACATTGGGTCAAAATACAGGGATCAAAAATGATTTTAATCCTTAATTTAAATTAATAAAAACATAAAACCAACAAGTAAGATGGGCTATGAATCCAAGATGGTAAAAAATAGCTCTCATTTAGCCCACTATTTTTTTTATTAAAATATATCTGATCAGATTTGGGTAAGACCTATAAAAGATAATTTCACAAGTGTCTGTTTTTTTATCATAATAAATATAATTTATTCATTTCTTTTATAAAAATTGACTATAAATCTTTAATCATATATCTTATACCTTCCACTCTTTTTTTTTAATTTACTCAATTTCATAATTTGATATATATCTTAAATATTATAATTATTTTCCTATATACCAACGATATGTTTTTTCCTTAAAGAGTTATTGAGAAAGAAGATTTTTTTATTTTTATGAATTATTTATAAAATTGAAATTTTAATTTTAAATATATATGTTCTAATATTTGTGGAATTTTGGAGTAAAATATATAAGGATATCAATGTTTTGGCCAGAGAATATAATTCTTTATTAGATTCAAATCTTGGTCCTTTTGTCCTCATTGAGATTTTTATTATTTTTAATTATTTTATTATTTATTCTAACTTATGTCACTTTTCCGGATTGGGAGGTGCAGCGAGGATGGTTGGTATCTGTCTCTAATAATAATACATAAATAAATAAATAAATAAATAAAATTTGTAGTTTATTAGTTCCAAGGTAATAATTAGAATTTACACCTAACTAAAATGTTATCCCACCCAACTTGATTTCAATATGATTTTATTATTTCACTATAATCTTGTATTAAGTTATAAAGAAATTTGCCTATTTTAGGAGGCCCATTTTATTTTTGGTTCTTGAAGTTATGTTCACTCATTACATCATATATTTGTTAATTAATGTTCATTTCGATACTAATTTTCATGTTTCAATTTCTCAAAAGCTTGAATTTATTTCTTTTTTTTGGTTTAGTTTGAACAAAGATATTATGTTTAATAAGACTTATTAAAATTTAATATTCGTACAAGTTAAATTGAAAAATAAAGAGGCTAACAAGCTTCCACAATGAAAGTTGCCTAATACATTCTCTGATTCGAACAACATATGTGAGGGACATATCCACATTTAATAATAATAATAATAATAATAATAATAATAATAAAATTAGAGCTAGTCTCAAGTTAAACTTTATCTAATGTAGTTTATTATGTATTAATTTAGATGGTTATAACTTATGGTATACCAATTTTTTTATTTAATGGCACTTAAAATGGTAGTTTAACTCAAGGTAGTTTTACACAATGCATTTTTTTTTTTTTGATAAATACCGACAAGGCATTAGAAATATGTCACTAACATGATTTGAACCCTCAACCACTTCCGATGAGAGGGAATGAGGGGGGTGTTTGAATGGGCATTTTTTTTCAACCAGCTTTCTTAGTAAGTTAAGAACTTTTGAGAAAAAAAAACATGTTTGGATGGTTTTTCAGAAAAGTATAAACTGTAAAAAAACCTTAAAAACTGTTTTTTTCAAATTTTGGTAATTTGCTTAGGAAACTCTAAAAAAATTTTTGTAGAAGATGTTCTATAAAATGTCAATTATCAAAACATCTCTACCAAGCATTTTCAAAATTTATTTTGAAAAATGTCAATTACCAAAATCACATTTATTATTATTATAATTATAAAACTATTTTTGATTAACGTATCTAAGCACAAAAATACTGTAAGCATTTAACATACTATGAGAAGCCTTTTTTTCCAAAAATCCTTCTATCGAATTTGAAAAAGCACTTTTTCCGTGAGGCCAAAACCAAACAAGCTGCCCAGTTAACAAGCTTTCTTTGTAAAAGTTGGTCACTATGCAATGCAATACTATACTTCCATCTTTATTTCATTTGAATGAATAAATGTACATATCTACTTGATTCAACTTTCTTTCTGTTTTTTTTATCTGATCTTCTGTTCAATTGTGCAAAAATTTTATTTTTCTCCTCTTTGTTCAAAGGAAGTAGAAGAAGTTCACGAAAAACAGACAGAAGAAGTCATTACAATGGCAAAGAAGAGATTGAATCATAATCATTCAGATCCAATTGATACTATGTCACTGATTGATACCCTCCAAAGGCTTGGAATTGCTTATCACTTTGATGAGGAAATTGAATCACTTTCAAACAAATGCTTCCATTTCATAAATGGGAAACATGATCTCTTTGGCATTTCTCTTTCCTTCAGATTGCTCATGCAACGAGGCCATAATGTGTCTTCAGGTATGGCCTAACTAGAAATTGTAATATTTCTAGTAGTCTTGTATTTTCATTTGAGGAAAATTTTCTTTTAACTTCCACCATTTGATTCAGATGTGTTCCTCGGGTTTATGAACAACAATGGGAGTTTCAAAGAAGAGTTGAGCAAAGATTTGAAGGGTATGCAAAGCCTATATGAAACTTCACACATGGCTGTTGAAGGTGATGAATTGTTATCACAAGCCATGGAATTCAGCAAACACCACCTCAAAGCATCAATGCAGTATTTAGACCCTAATTTGGCTCAACAAGTTGGAATGGCTTTGGCTTTTCCTAGACAAAGAATGATGGAAAAGTTTGAAGCTCGAAGATTTATCGAGCATTTTAGTCAAGATTTCCGAAAGAATTCACCGATAATAGAACTGGCAACTCGACTTCAACTCGGTTCAATCACTTTACCAAAAAGAGATCATTGAACCGAAAAGGTGAGAGTATTTTCTTACTTATATTAAGAATAGAGATTTATGAACTACATAATACATTAGTGTATGCACGCTGTACATGGTGTAGGTGGTGGTTGTTGAAGATTTATTCTAAATTTGGAAATCTGCTTGATTGATTGGAAATCGGCTTGATTGGAGATCTACTTAATTGGAGATTTACTTGATTGAAGATTTGAAATATTGCTTAGTTTGGAGATTGTATAGTTTCATATAAGTTACAATGTAATTCTGTGAGATGAAGATGAATGAATGAAAATATATCTTCAACTATGTTCTTTTCTCAAATTCTTTTGTCTCTTCTATCATCTTTGTGTGTAGTTGTTTCTTTGTTCAACTTTGTATGCAACTCTAAACATGGTATCATAACCTATGGTGAATTCAAAGGGGGTAAGTCGAGCAACTCACAGTGGGGAATCACGAAGTTTTTGTAGCTCCGACCATGGTGACTTCGCACCTACCCAACTCAAGATCGGAATGATGCGACAACGAGGCTTCCATCCAAAGCGTACCAATAGTGTAAGCTAAATCTTCATATATATGTACCCATTGCCATCACTGCTTTGGACATACCAAAGATTGATGCTTAGCGGTAGGCTATCAGTTGGTGGGATCATGGCCAGTGCGGCTGGAAGAAGAAGGCTGGAGCTGCGTGATTTGTTGCAATAGATGTTGCAACACATATTGCAACACATACCTCAACACTGGTAACACCTACAAATAAAGGTGGTAAGGCTTTCAATATTTCCTCACTTGTTTCTAATAGTGCATGGATAATTGATTTCGGTGCTACCGATCATATGACATTTGATTCTAGACAAGTCAACCTTCTCAAACCCTCCTCACAACAATTTGTTTCCACCGCCAATGGTAATACTACCCCAGTTATTGGGGAAGGATCCTTGACCCTCACTAATACTTTGCATCTTGATTCTGTTTTGGTTGTCCCATCTTTAGAATATAACTTGTTATCAGTTTCTCAAATAACCAAAGCCTTATCTTGTGTTGTTAGTTTTTGGCCTGATCATTGTGTTTTCAAGGACATCAAAACACAGTAGACGATTGGTTGTGGTATTAGACGAGGCAAGCTGTACTACTTGGATTTGGAGTCCGGAACCTCAAACAAGTTACAACAAGCCCTCAAAGTGAGTGGATCTGAGGGGGAGAAGAAGATGTCTGAAATCTGGTTATGGCATAGACGCCTTGGACATGCTTCCTTTGGCTATCTACGGAAGTTGTTTCCTAGTTTATTTGCACAAGTGGATAATTCAAGTTTCCATTGTGATGTATGTGAAATGGCGAAGAGTCATCGAACTTCATTTCCACTGAGTTCAACATTGAGTCCACATCCATTTATGGTGATACATTCTGATGTATGGGGGCCATCTAAAGTCTCAACGTTGGGAGGAGCTCGGTGGTTTGTCACCTTTATCGATGATTGTACGAGGATGACTTGGTTATATTTAATGCAATCCAAGGGAGAAGTGAACTCATTATTTCAAAGATTTCATAAAATGATTGAAACTCATTACCATTCACAAGTCAAGATCCTTGGGCGACAATAGAGGAGAATATACAAGTTCTGAACATCAGAGTTTCTTGCAAGTTCATGGTACTCTCCATCAAACTACTTGTTCCAATACACCACAACAGAATGGAGTTATGGAGCGGAAAAATAGACATTTGTTGGAAGTTGTTCGTGCCTCCTTAATCGCAGCCCATATGCCATTATCCTATTGAGGAGAAGCTTTATATTCTACAGTATATTTGATCAATAGAGTTCCCTCTAGCTCTATTGGCTTATGGACACCGCAACAAGCTCTTTGGGATGTTGTGGAGGTTACCTTGGCGTCCCAAATTTGCCTCCTCGTGTCTTTGGTTGTGTCGCTTATGTGCATCTCTATACACATCAACGCAACAAGTTAGCTCCTCGAGCGTTGCGATGTGTTTTTGTTGGATATGCTCTACACCAAAAGGGTTACCGATGTTATCATCCTCCAACTCGACGCATGTTTGTCACAATGGATGTGGTTTTCCATGAAAATGAAATGTATTTCTCATCCGAGTCTGAACTTCAGGGGGAGCACCAGAAGGGAATTCAGGAAATTCAGACTCTAGATTATGAACACTTCAAACTACAGATCTCTGAAGAAACTACAACAGATGTTGCAAGAGAAGTTGCAACAGAAACCGCAACACAATACCGGTACTAGCGAGAAGCGCAGCGAGAAGATGTTACAACGTAAGTTACAAATGACATAATCGCAACATCTGAACCTATTGCAATTGCGATTCCTACGTAAACTGCAGAACATATTGCTGAATTGGATTTGAGTGGTGAATGGCCAGAAACTGAAGGAGTAACTGAGCCCCTCATCAATATACCACACCAATCGTCTACTGAGGATGTTCCTGATAGAGTGTCTCAACCACCAATAAAATAACTTCCACAACGCCAAACCAGAGGTATTCCTAAACCCACCTATGAACCTAACCACTCTAGTAAAGTTAAATATCCTATGAGTCATTTCGTGTCCTACCAAAATTTTTCTGAATCAAATAGATCATATGTAAATCAATTATCTACTGTAGCTATTCCTAACGATTAATGCGGGGAAGCCTTAAGCCCGACCCAAGATGGAAAATTGCTATGAATGAAAGAGATGAATGCCTTACAAAAACAACAAACTTGGGAACTTGTTGATTGTCCGCTTTGAGGGAAGAAGCCCGGTGGGATGTCGATGGATCTATCTTTGTGAAATACAAGGCAGATGACACAATTGAACGCTACAAAGCAAGACTTGTAGCGAAAGGGTACACCAAACTTATGGGATTGATTATCTTTGAAGCGTTTTACTGTAGCTAAAATCAATACTGTTCGAGTGTTGTTATCTTTAGCTGCAAACCTAGATTGGCCATTGCAACAATTTGATGTGAAGAATGCCTTTTTACATGGAGAATTATCTGAAGAAGTTTATATGGATCTCCACCAAATTGCAAGATACCGACAACATTGTCGAGGAAGGTGTTCAAATTGAAGAAATCATTTATGCGGGTTGAAGCAGGTCCCAGAGCATGGTTTGGAAGGTTTACAAAAGCCATGAAAGACTTTGGCTATCATCAAAGCAATTGGATCATACATTTGTTTCTAAAAAGGAAACAAGGTAAGATCACCGCACTCATTATATATGTAGATGACATGGTTGTCACGGGGAATGATCCAAGAAGAAGAAAGGCATTACAAGGATATTTATCCAAAGAATTTGAAATGAAGGACCTTGGTCCCTTGAAGTATTTCCTTGGAATTGAAGTTTCGAGATCCAAGAAAGGGATATTTCTGTCACAAAGAAAAGTATACCTTAGATCTGTTACATGAAACTGGCATGTCAGCATGTCAACCAGTTGATACACCTGTGGAAGAAGGCTTGAAGTTATGCATTGAGCCAAATCAAGTTCCAACAGATAAAGGGAGATATCAAAGGCTTGTAGGAAGACTGATGTACTTGCCACACACAAGACCGGATCTTGCTTATGCATTGAGTATTGTCAGCCAATTCATGCACAATCCTGGAGAGCAACATTTGAATGCAGTTATACGCATCTTGTGGTATTTAAAATCTGCGCTTTGGAAAAGAGTTTTGTTCACTAAAATGTAGGCATTGCAGACGATTACAACATCAATCGACGGCAATTTATTTGCAACATTTATGCATATCTGATCACGAGATTGGGAATTTTGGATCACAAGATGATAGGCGTTCAACTTACGGTTATTTTACATTTTTGGTGGCAATATTATTTACATGGAGAAGCAAGAAACAAAATGTTGTTGCTTTCGTTCAAGTCACGAAGCCGCGAATTGAGGAGGTATGGCACTTGCACTTTGTGAAACACTATGGTTGAAACTTCTTTTGGAGGATTTGGGATACTCATCTAGACAACCAATTAAATTGTATTGTGATAATAAAGCCGCATGTGATATTGCTCACAACCCGGTCCAACATGATCGTACAAAGCATGTGGAGGTGGACAGATTCTTCATTAAGGAGAAGCTTGATAATGGTACATTGGAATTGCCTAAGATCCGATCAGAGGACCAGTTGGCTGATCTTCTTACTAAGGCTGTCCCAAATCGAATCTTCTCAAAATCAGTGGACAAGTTGGGCATGTATGATATCTATGCACCAACTTGAGGGGGAGTGTTGAAGATTTAGTCTTAATTTGGAGATTTGCTTGATTGATTGAAGATTTACTTAATTGGAGATTATTTGATTGAAGATTTGAAATATTGCCTAGTTGGAAGATTGTATGGTTTTCTTCTTTTATAAATTACATTGTAATTGACTGATGAATGAATGAATGAAAATATATCTTCAGCTATGTTCTTTTCTCCAATTCTTTTGTCTCTTCCATCATCTTTGTTTGTAGTTGTTTCTTTGTTACAACTTCCTATGCAACTTTAAGCGATGGAGAGAACTTCGGACTTCGCCAAGAAGCTCCCATTTGCGAGATCGGCCATTGGAATGCTTCTTGTGGTACTGTAGGATTGTTCCACGAGCGAACTTCTCCGAATGCGGATTGAAGTTGCGAAAAGCTGTGGCAATCCTATTAGTTCTTGATGATGTATATGATAGCTATGGTTGTTTGGATGAGCTCATCCTTTTCACTGATGCTGTCCAGAGGTTTGAATATATAATTGACTTTGTAGATGTATATGCATTGCATTCTAGATAAATACTTCAAACATTAATTACTATGTCATCTCTTTTCAGATGGGATATTCAAGCAATAGAACATCTCCCTGAATATATGAAGATATGCTACATGGCTTTGTACAACAGTATTAATGAAACTGGCTGTAAAGTCCTCAAAGAACATGGATGGTTCATCATTCCTCAGCTCACCAAACAAGTAAGTACATATAACATTTACGATTTATTCTATATTCTCTATATGGTATCAAAGCCTGAGTTTTAACTCGAACATATTTTGCTCATATATAAATACATTTTATGTTTCAGTGGCAGAAGATATGTGAAGCATTTCTAGTGGAAGCAAGATGGTTCAACAATGAACATGTGCCAACCCTATTTGAACAATGGAATCACTACTGCAGGAACATATATGGCATTGGTTTATGCTTTTTATCTTATTGGGAAACAAGTAACAAAAGAAAGCGCAGACTTGGTGAATGCATGCCCTAAACTCTTTCACAACTCTGGAAGGATTCTCCGACTCTGGGATGATCTGGGAACTGCAAAAGTACTACTTCTTAATTACCTAATAGTCTCAAATTAGTTATATATATATGTCACTTTCATTAGGTATGATATATTTTGTTTTGCATTTAACATAGGATGAACAAGAAGGAGGAGGCGTGGCCGAGCATTGAGATATGTCGGAAGGAGCATGGATTGTTATCAGAGGAGGATGCGCGGGGTCGTATTAGAGGATTGATTGATAGATGTTGGAAGGATCTGAACAAGGAATCAATAAGTTTGAGTCAATTGTGTCATCCAATTGCGAAAACTTCTTTGAATCTTGCAAGAACATCACAGTTGATTTATCAACATGGAGATGATGAAAGGGCACCAAGCGTTGAACATAACATCCGTTCATTGCTCATTGAACCAATTCATCATCCAGGTTCTGTAAGTGACTAGAATTCATGGGCAGAAATGAATTTGATGATTAATTTTATTTGGTATAATCTTTGAAATAGTCTTATTATTATAATATTTTATTCTTTTGGTCACTCTATTATAAAATACCTGATTTGAGTCCCTCCGGTAACAATTTGGCAAATCAAATCCCTTGATTAGACGGCCCTTAGTTACGTTGTTTGATTGTACTAAAGTGGATTAAAATATTAATGGAAAAATCTTTAAATGTTAAAAAAAACATAAAATAAAACTAATCCCTGGAGTTTAATACCAAAACTTTAAACAGTTTTTTTCTTAATGCCAATACTTGGTTTTCTTTTTTATATATAAAGATTTAAAAGTATAGATTAAAATTTTATTTCTTTAATTACCAAGCAATAACTGATGTGAATTTCATGTGAGCAAGTTTAATGAAATTAAACGTCTAAATTGACTTATGGGACAAATTTAAATCATATTTTTGGAAACAAATAAAAGTTTTCTTATTACATATTTTTCAATAACTTATTTTTACTATATCTGAAAAGCGATCTAAGAGGATTTATAGGTGAAATCTGGACAAAACTAATAAGATAAGCACCCCGAATCTACGGCCTCTACATGTCAAAATCAACGCATTCCCATAAAGATAACACAGATCCTAAAGGAAGCCGCCATACTGCCCCATATCAGGTATAGTGGCATCACCTGATTCGATGTGGAAAGGGGAAGCAAAAGCACAGTTAAAAACAATGCACTATTTTTTAGTGGAAAGAAACCTCTGTTAAAAATGAGAAACAAGTAATACAAAAACCACCTCTAAAACCCATGTTGACTACGACATATACTAATAAAAAAAAACTTGGTAACTGAAAGATAATGGAGGCTTGGAAAGGACTCCCACTAACATATGTGGGCCCAATTTTCATGGCATGTAAGAGAGTGTCCGGTTCTCAAGGCAAGCAGGCAATCATGGTCACTCCACTCTCCCCATTATTGGCTATCAAGGGAAACATGCTACCGGGTCTCAAGGAAAACATGCAATCATGGACACAAACTTGCAGCCCACTACTGGTTCTCAGGGCAGACTTGCACCACCATCAACACAAACCTCAAGCCATCACTCCACTTATTCCACTCCACTTATTCCTCATACAAGCAACAACCTCATCAGGTTCCGAGACTCTCCCATGACCAGCGATTGTCCCGGATCATAGCTCCCCTTTTCAAAGGAGCCAGCTCCTGGTGGCTTTCAAAACTGAAGATGTGGGAATTGGTCTTGACCACTTTCCCGGGTGTACCACTTTGACGCACCTGCAAGTTGTCCTTTTTGCCCGACTCGAAATGACTCCCTGATGCCGCGATGAGTCATGGTTATCTTCTTCTTCAAGATCATCATGGTTATCTTCTTCTTCAAGATCACATCTTCAGTTAATGGTGTGTCCCTTTGATAAACCAAATCTTCCAAAGATGGGCAATGTCTCCTCAGGCTCATCATCTAGCATGGATGGCTCAAAAAGCTTGAGATACTCAACATTGATCACCGAGTATATATCCATATAAGGAGGAAGCTCGAGTTGACAAGAGTTATTACCGATTTTCAGTAAAATTTTGAACGGACCATAACGAACCGGTTTTAGCTTTTTACCTTCACCCTTGAGTCATTCCTTGTTTAAGTGGAGCCAACAAGATCACCTTCCTGGAAGTTTGCATCAACTCGGTGTCGATCATGCCGTGCCTTGTATTTTTGTTGAGCTTTTTGCAAATTATTCTCCACCTCACCATAAAGACGACAGATGCCCTCAAGAAAGCGTTGTGTTTTTCTTGGTCATTCTCCTCCTTGGTGGTTTCTTGGCGTAGACATGACCATGAACTCCAAGTCGAGCGGGCTTTGTGGTAGAAAACCCAAGCGTACCTCAAAGGAGACTTCTCTGTAGAGCTATGTATAGCTTCGGTTGAAAGTGAAATGTAAATCTGAGGATACTCTCATTCCATGTTTTTGGATGGCGTTAATTGCTTAGCCCCTTAGAAGATGAACAACCCGTCACGATTGACCACCTCGGTGCGATGAGTCGGTTTGGGGATGAAAGGTTGTACTTCGCTTCAACTTCGCATCCATCATCACCAAAAGGGATTGCCAGAAATGACTGAGAAAGCACGCATCCCGATCAGACACAATAGAGTTAGGTAGCCCAAAATGTGCCCAAACACGTTGAAAGAACAATCGTACCACCTCCACACCGGTGATTATTTTCTTGCATGGTCGTCGGGTCTTCGGTAAGCCTCCAAGGAAATCCATTGCAATACTCTCCCAAGGAAGAGATGGAACCGGCAAAGGGGTATACAAACCCATCTTCTAATTCCGCGGGATTGGAAGTGCTACATAGAACGCAACCCCTCACAAAGCGAGCCACCTCTTGTTGCATCGCATTGGCCAAAACACATAATGGGTGGAATATGTTTGTAGAGTCTTCATCACTCCGAAGTGGGCAACAGCGTTTGAGGTGTGTGCTTCAGCGTCCATTGAACTTCGGTCCTCCTAAATGCGACACACACAAAAGTGTGTCTTTATAGAGAAGTCCATTGCATAAAGGCAAACTCCGATGGCTTTTACGTCTCAAGGTCCGCTAGTATATCGTAGAAATCGGGATCCTCCTTGTACCAAGTTGCATATTCCTCATGATAATAGGGTTCAACACGCATAAAATGGATAAGCAAATGGCGCGGCAATTGAGTGGTCGTGATAGCATGTTAGCTAGCTTGTTATGTATTGCCCTTCTTGTACTTAATCACCAAGTTGAATTGTTTGCAAATAAGCCATTTTATTTCATGTGACATGCTTAATGTAGCTTGGATTGAGTTTGCAAGTATTGGAGTGGTTCATGGTCTGTATGCACCACCGTTTCCTTGCCTAAAAGATAGACATGCCAGTGCTTCACCGCTTGATGGAGGACAAACAACTCCTTGTCATATGTTGGATAATTCTTTTGAGCTCCTTGGAATAACTCCGAGTACTATGCCATGGGTCAACCATCTTGCATAAGAATGGCACCCATAGCATAACCAGATACATCCGCCTCTACCTCGAAGGACCTTTGAAGATTAGACAAGGCAAGAACTGGCGCCTCGCTTATCTTCCTCTTCAACAAAAGAAACGTGTCCTCATGTTTCTGAGTCCACTCAAATATCTGGTTGGCCTTGGTTAAAGCATGTAAAGGAGAAGCCAAAACAGAAAAATAATGAATGAACTTACGGAGGTATTGACAAGCACCCATAAAACTGTGGACTTTCATCACCGATCGAGGTCTTGCCCACTCCTTGATGGCCTTCACCTTGTCAGGGTCGACCTTGTCAAAGCGTACCTTGCATTGGCGGTTGATTTGCTGGTTTACATCGGAAGTGAACCATCCTAGCAGGTACGATTGTGGGTGTGCCTTCATCTCTAGGCCAAGTTGTCGAACAAGCCCCGCTGAAACTAGATTCTTTTGGCTCCAGAGGTCAAAGATGGTTGCGACAACTTCTTTCTTTACTTGTATGTTAATAGTGAATAGCTCTTCTGCCGTATTACGGTCTGAGGACGGACCCGAGCCTGTCTCCTTCGGCTTTGCCATCAAAGACAGGGTCGTGTCCGCTTGCTCAACCAAATTCAATCGGACAGCTTCACCTTTTGGAGGTGCCATCGTAGCCAATGTTGCACGTTTGCCACGTTCATCCCTTTTCCCTATGTTTGGACAAAGCTCTGGATAAAGCTTGAAACACCTATCTTTGGTATGCCTTGCAACTTTGCAATGCTCACAAATAATGTCAGCATTAGAAGAAGATGTGGAAGATCTACCTTTCTTAAAATTCATTTTCTTCTTTGGTTTGGATGAACTCTCTTCGGTGCTCTTGTTACCATGGGATTTGTTCTTCTTCTCTATCGCCATAGCAGTTGTACTCGCACTAGAAAGGTCATGAACTCGGAACAAGTTCAACTCCGCACCAATCGCCTTGTGTAACCCCGATGTGTACTTTCTAAGCGATGCGTAGAGTGCGAAAGCTATCGCCAAGTGCCACCTCTTGTCTCGAAATTGGTGGTGTAGTCTGAATGGATTGATCACGTCGTTGCATAAGCGATGCCAATGATCCCACCTTTCTTCAATGTATCCTATTGGAGAAAACTCCTATTTGAGGAGCTGCTTAAATTGGTCCTATGTGAGGTTTTGGATTCTCCACTTGCCACGCACGCCTTCCACCACATCTTGGCATGGTCCGTCGTCTTGAAAGCGGCCTTTGAAACTTGTCCTTCTTGACACAACTAAAACCTCGAAGGGTAAACTAAGTCTCAAGTTGGTCAATCCACTTAGAGTCAAGTGTTGGTCGGCCCGATCGAACCATCGAGCGTTGGTATGTCAACTTTAGCCTCGACCTTAAAAGGCACGTTAGCTAAAGAAGACATAATGATGTCTTCGACGGCGTTGTCTTCATTATGCGTCATAATTAGATTCTTTGTCGTGTTCTCCTCCCATTTTGGTTTGAGCTTGTTTCCAAACTTTTCTCACTAGGTGTCAATCTTTCCTTAATAGGGGCGTTGATGCGATTGCGTAAGCGCCGAGGGTTGTGAGGTCGACATAGCACATTTGCTTTTACCAAGCAAGAACAAGCTGCTATATTAGCGAGAGAGCTTGGCAAATTGATGCGTCAAAGCCGGTTTGAGTAGGGAGAATCATCGGTGCGACATTGTTTGTGAATCGTTCGTTGGTGCCATCAGGTGCTTTCGCCTGGAAGGTGGTAGGTGATGTGGTGTCTCACAGTCTTGCTATAGTGAGATGAGTCTTCACGCGTCCATTTGGAAAGATAAAGCTCTGAATACCAATTTGATCCTATGTGGAAAGGGGAAGTAAAAGCACACTTAAAACAATGCACTATTTTTGTAGTGGAAAGAAAAAACCTCTGTTATAAATGAGAAGCAAGTAATAAAAAAACCACCTCTAAAACCCATGTTGACTAAGACATATAAAAACAACAACAACAACAACTAAGCCTTAATCCCATACTAGATGGGGTCAGCTATATGGATTCTTTGTTTTCATGTCGCTCTCAAATATGAAATAAAAATAAAACAAAAGGAAATGAAATAAACTGAAATAAAATGAAATAAAATAAAAAATAAAAATACATAAATAAATAATAATAACAACAGATAATTTCTATGAGAGATTGGGATGTTAGAAGCGAGCGACATCTCTACAAACAAAGCTAAGCTAATGAAGGAAAACCTTTTGGCCAGACTTATACGATAATTCTATACTAGTGAGATTAGGCTATATGAATTCTTTGTCTCCATGTCGCTCACAAAAGCAAAATCCGGCTCAATATCTAACATCGTAGGTCCTAGGCACCACTCTCTCCACGTAATCTTAGGCCTACCTCTACCCCTCTTCTTACCTTCTACAACTAAACTATCACATTTTCGAATTGGAGCACCTGGGGGTCTCTGGCGTACATGTCCAAACCATCTTAAACGCCCTTCCCGTATTTTATCTTCAATTGGTGCAACATATGCACCTTATACATTTGGATGTGTTTATTTCTAATCTTGTCCAATCTTGTATGACCACTCATCCATCTTAACATCCTCATTCTGCGGCCACATTCATCTTATGCATAAGTATGTTGAACTTTAGTTGCCCAACACTCACTCCCAGGTATAGCATGGCCGGTCCCAAACTATCGTCCTATAAAATTTTTCCTTTATTTTTGTTAGGCGTCTTTTATTCACATAACTTACCCATGTGGCACTTCTCCATTTCAACTATCCAAACTTTGATTCTATGGGTTACATCTTCATCTATGCGTCCCATCATCCTAGAAAATAGAACCTAAATACCTAAAATGGTTAACCTTAGGCACTACCACCCCTAGTTTAAAGCTTCTCCTTCATCTCTCCTACTTAGACTAAAATTACGGTGCGTATATTACGTCTTACTTCTACTTAACCTAAACCCTTTACTTTCTAAAGTGTTTCTCCATAATTCTAGCTTTGATTTACTCCGTCTCTAATTTCATCCACTAGGACAACATCATCCGCAAAACAAGCATACACCATGGGATGTCATCTCGGATATAACTAGTTAATTCAATCCATTACTAGGGTAAACAAGTATGGGCTCAAGGCCGATCCACGATGTAGACCCATTGTTATAGGAAACTCCTCCGTGACGCCTCCTATTGTTCTTACACTTGTAACCGCCTCCCTCATACATATCCTTAATAATATTTATATAATTTCACATGAATGTTTTTCCTCTCGATACCGACCAAAGGACTTGTCTTGTACCCTATCATATGCTTTCTCTACGCCAATAAAACCATATGGAGATCCTTCTTCTTTTCTCTGTAGATCTCCATCAAGTTTCTTAATAGGAAAATGGCTACATTTGTGGATCTACACGGCATAAAACCAAATTGGTTCTCACACCTTCGTGATATACCTAAGTCGATGCTCTATTACCCTCTCGGAGTTTCATCATACGACTTTCATTAACTTAATACCACGGTAGTTGGTGCAATTTTGAATATCTCCCTTATTTTTGTAAATAGGAACCAAAATGCTTTTTCTCCAAATCGTCTAGTATTTTTCCCCTTTTTAGGATAGAGGTTGAAGAGTTTGGTTAACCGCTCTACCCTACTCTCCAAGGCACTTCAAACTTCAATGGGATACCATCACGGGCCATAAGCTTTTCCGACCTTTCATTTTTTCGATTGCCTCCTTGACTTCCCTAGGCACGATCTTACGTGTATAGCTAAAGTTCCTTATTATCGTTGATGCATAAAAATCCGTAAAGTTATCCTCATGACTTGCATTGAACAAGTGATCAAAGTAGTTTCTCAATCTCTCCTTGATTTCCTTATCTCCTGTTAAGACCTGTTGAGACTCATCCTTAATGCACTTGATTTGGTTCAAGTCTTTCCCTTTTTTATATCTTAGCCTTGCTATCTTGTATACTTCCTTTTCCCCTTCTCGTGTCCCTAACTTTTGGTATAAATCAACTTGGGATTTACCTCGGGCCTCGCTAACCACTTTCTTGGCATCCTTTTTTGTCTTTTTATACTTTTCAAAGACTTCTCCATCCTCAGTTGTGGGTAATTTCTTATACCAATATATTTTCTCTTTAATAGCCTTTTGAACCTCTTCATTCCACTACTGTGATTCACGTGGTCGAGGTCTCAGTCCCTTAGAGACCCTTAGGAGCTCACTTCCTATTTTCTCAATACAATTCGACATCTCCTTCCATAAGGTATTTGCATCATCTTTCATATTTGTGCCTCCTTCTTCCCATATTTTATCCTTAAATGCTAATTGGTTGGTTTCTTTTAACGCCCACCATCTAATCCTACTTTGCTTACCCCTCATTTCAGTTTTTACTATGCCCTTTTTCTTCACATCCAACACCATCAACCTATGTTGTGTGATTAATGCTTCTCCAGGTATAACCTTGCAATCTTTACAAATAGATTTATCCCTTCTTCTTGTAACAAGAAAGTCAATTTGGCTACAATTACCCCCATTCTTAAAGGTAATCAAGTGTGATTCCCTCTTCTTAAAGCAAGTGTTGGTCAACACCAAATCATGAGCAAAAGCAAACATTAATATAGATTTTTCCTTCCCTGCATTCCACATTTGTCATATCCATAACATCCATGCACTTGCTCGTAGCCATCACTAAGTCTACCTACATGTCAATTAAGATCACCACCAAAATTTGAAGGTGAACCCAGGGAGCTTTATATTTTCCATCTTTCTGACTTCTTTGGCTAGTTTCTCCAACGGAAAACCCATAACCATTCTCTCATTGCTCAGTGGTTTCACCGCCAAAAGTTTTGCCGGCGAGAATCACTCCGCCATTGTTGCCGACACCGATCTGTGATCGGCTAGCCCTTCCACCATTTCGATAACTGTTGCAATTGAGTACCAGTGTGATATCTTCTTCCTCTCCATCATTTTGGTGTCCAAAGCCAGGGACACATGGTGCGTTTCAAGCTCTAGCTCGGGCCAAGGAGCTCCCAGGCGGATTGCAGTAGCTTCCCCCTCCAAAGCTCTTTTCTTCTGATTTTCGGGTGGATTAGCTTCACCAGGTCTTTGCGAGTCTAGAACCGTCGAGATCTTCACTTTTATCCATTCCATTACATTGATTAATCTTGCCCTCTCCAGTGATGTCCTCCAGCAAGGTGATTTGGAGGCTTTCTTACTTCGTTTCATGGCCACTCGAGCACAGTGAGCTTCCCCATCCTCCAGAGCTTCGATCTCATGTTGCATTGGGTCTTTGCCCCTAGCTGAGGCTCTGATCCTCCCTCGCTTCGGCGAGGTTCGACCACATTCGTGCTATTGATGTCCCTTTTCACCACAGTGACGGTATCATCACGTCATTTACATTCCTATAGCCAGTGACTCGGTATGAGGCAATTATTACAAACCTTGGCCTCCCATGCCACCAGCCTAGCCCCTCCCTCCCCGAGCCTAGCTTCATGTTGTTGGTCGAGGAGGTCTTCCTTCTGCACTTAAAATGGACCTTAATCCATCCTTCCTCGTCTGAGGTCCTCTCTCTACCCGTGGTAGCTGGTGGAGTTCTCAAGTTGTCGTGACCTTGCATCATGGTGTCGAGCATACGTGACTCTATCTCGTCGAGGGCTCTCACGGTTTGGGGTTGGGTCCTTTGGGGCCTCTATGGTCTTCGTCTCCCTTGGATCCCTCTCCGGCGCACTAGTGTCCACTCACCGCCACACCCGAGCTATTGTGTATTGATATTGTTTCCATGGAAAATTCATTTCATAGGTTTTATTAGAATGTTTTTTCATCCCATGCAAACATACAATCATTGGTACTAATAAAAAAATGGATTGTGCATATTTATCAAAAAATTAAAAATTATTAATAATATATATTAAATACATAATGGTAATATAAATAATAAATTTAAAATTATAAAATAACTAATTATTGACTTTGCATACCTACAAGAACCATCTATTTTACATTCGTTCAAGTTGGATATAAATAGGTTTGTACTTAAATGGACTTCATTTATAAAATAAAGCTAACTCCTTAAAGTTTTTAAAAATATTTTTAGACTAATTATGTTATACTAACCCAAACTATTAGTGCAAGAGCACTTTGGTTAGCATCATTTAACACCGTAGTGACATGGCAGGTGGTCTAAGACACATGGTTGACAAGTCAAAGCATGGAGGACTTTACATGGAACTATCTTTGGCGAGAGGCTATCTTTGGAAGGCCTTGAGGATGCTATTGGAAATATCTTTGAAGAAGATCTATTGGGGACATGCTTGGCAAGGAGCTAGAAAAGGGAGATATAATTGAAGCCCTGATTAGAGCTGATTGGGTGATTAATGGAACCCTTGATTAAAGGCTGATTGGAGATATGATTAGTGACTGGATTTGACAAGTGATTGGTGATTGATGCAAGCCAAATCGTGATATGATTGATGGCCATAATTGATGCTGATTAAAGAACAAATATGGTGGTGACCAATAAGAAATGATATGCCAAACTGTGGTGAATCAAGACTAAGTTTGGAAGAAGATTGATGAAGGCAATCTACAACACAAACTTGTGTGATTGAAGATGAAGTTTGATTGAAGACTTCGGCTCCTTGGTGAGGTGCGACTTAAAGCTTAAGCGAGAACATGATGGATAGGAGTCCAAGCCAAGTTCGCGGTGGTTGGGATCGAGAATGATCCGACATTGTTTGACTCAAAACTCAACCAAGAGGATTGGAGGTGTCGTGAGGTCGTGGTGCAATGGAAGCTGCAGCGTTAGTCAATTCATCAGTCGGGCCGCGTTACAAGCTTAGTTGCAACTGGAGTTGTAACAGCTAACTATGGAAGATGTCCAATTTAGCAGCTGTGGAGATTGTGGAGATCCTAGAGGAGGTAGGTGTGTTTTGAAGGCATGAAGGTGTCTATATAAGACCAGAACTCTGAGGATTGAGATGAGCAAATTAGAGTAGTCCCTTTGAGAGTAGGGTGATAGTGATCATCGTCAATCCAGAGTAGGTGTTTATGATAAAGTGAGAGAGTGATTGGAACTCTTGTACTACTGCCTTTACTGTTCCTTTAGTGGATTATCTTCTCCAGGCTTGACCCCCAAGACGTAAGCTTATAAGTCGAACTGGGTTACCAACTCTCGTGTCTCCTTCTTTTGTGGTTTGTTTTGTTTGTGTGTGAATATGTTAATATTCTATATTTGAGAGTTTCTGTAAGAAAGAGTTGCAACTTGTGTTACAACTACACCACACAATAACCTCTGGCAAAACTTACACAAACAAACATACATAATTTTTAAAAATATATTTTTAGACTAATTATATTATACTAACCCAAACAAGCATACTAAACATTTTTTTGGCAATTAAGTGAATAAATCATACTTATATAATAATAATAGGGTGGGTACAAGCTAGCAAGAGTACATAGAGTTTGCACATATTGTGCGTCCTGGCCCAAATTGGACATCAGTGTCAGCATTAGACTCATTCTTCTTCCCCCGAACTATCTGCAAGTCCAAAACAAACATACTAAACAATTAATTTAAAATATACACTACAAGAATTATGAGCTGTTGCGGCGGATATTAGCGGCGGATTCTAATATCCGCCGCTAATTTAAAAATCTACTGCGGCGGATCATAATATCCGCCGCCATAGAGGTGATTTGGCGGATGACACTAATCTATAGCGGCGGATACACATATCCGCCGCTGTAGACATTTATTACTGTGATTCGGCTATAATCTATAGCGGCTATAGCGGTATCCGCCGCTATAGATTAAGTTATAGAGGCGGATATAAAAATCTGCCGCTATAAACTGCAGCTAATTACTATTAATAGCGGCGGATAACATAATCCGCCGCTATAGGTCCCGTGAGGTGTTATAAATCTCCAAAAGATCCTCAGTGCGCGCGACGAATCCTTTTCATTTTTCATCTCCAAAAGTTCCATACACCGGGAAAACCTCAGCTGTCGAGCCCGGCGATCCTTTGCACTCTCTAAGAGCTCTCTCATCCGGAGGGTTTCCACCTCTTCCTCTCGACGTCCGGTGATCATCGTATCAGGTTAGGGTTCCTGATTTCTTTCATTGGGGTTCTTGATCTTATTTCTACTGTGAGGGATTTCCTAATTTCTCTTCTTCTTTCCTCCCATGCTAGGGTTCCTGATTACTCTTAACTGGTTCGCACGTATGATTCTCCCTTTGTTACTATTATTTTGGTATATATTATACTAATTTTCTCCCTCTATATGAGGCCCAGATTGTGATCCCTCTGCTTCCAGCTAGATGAGCTCACGGTGATAATCAATCTCTGTTTGTCTCTCTGTTCTTGTTTGTTTCATTTGGATTGAATTTTGTTCTTTGATAAATGTTGCATGCAAAGCAATTGAATTTTGATTTAAATTGGCATGGCTTCTATGATTGCAATATAAGGGTGTAGAGCCAATTTTCTTGTTGTCAATATCAAGGAAATAAATTTTTGACAGGTCAGTTCCTGTTAGTCTATGAATATACGATTTTAGGGTTTTATTAGAGAAGTATATATACAAGTTGAACTCTGGGCTATAGCTTTAACATGGATGATAATTGACTTGCTGGCCTCTGAATTTTCATATGAATTATAAGCAAATCTAATTTATTGTTGCTAAACTGACTTTTTTTCCTCTTATAGCTTGATATGCTTCAAGAGGAGAATGTAAATATTCTTGAAAAGGTATGTAAAGTGTTACATATCATTGTTGGAATTATTAATGATTATACTTGTCACTTGTTAGAATAACTGAAATTTATCATTTAGCTTCAAGCACTAATGTAATGGCTTTTGCAGATAGAGGCAATGAAATTTGGATTTTGACTGGTGAGTTTTGAATCATATTCCATACCTACATTTAAGATAAAACCTCTGATAAGTGTTAAAAGATATATTTGGAATTGTTCTGGCAATTAGTTATATTGATCTATAGCTCTGAGATGTTTTTGTAGGAGAAACACTATGTTTTTGTAGGAGAATCATCTCCTGACTTCACCAATACAAGAGAAAGAAGTGTTTAGCAGGTCAGTGACTCGAAAACTATAATAATGGCATGCAAAGCAACAAACATAGATGCTTCAATAATGTTTTATGATAAGATTGGATCAGGTTCATCAAGGAAATTAATTTTCAGCTTTGCCAAACTTTATTATGTTGTTGGGGATTTGGTTCTCATCTCTGGGATCAGGAAGAATAAAAGGAACAGAGTCCAATAGAGGAGCTCTCAAGGTGCCATCTTTTTCCCCAGTTTTCATTCATTTTATTCATGTCCATTCAATCAATCAATCAATCAAAATCTTCCAATTTTCAAAAGCTTGGTTTGTTTGTTTCCCCATGCAGTACTCTTGGCCAAAGACAGTGGTGAAGAAATGGTTGAACATCAGGACAAAGCTAGACGAGTTCCACTTAGACTGCAACACCAGTAAGTAAATCCTGACCGTTTGATTCAGATCAGACTGCATTGCAACAGTTCAATTTCTCTGATTAATCAAAAGCTTACTGCTGAGAGTAACTGATAGGGGTCTCTGTGCGATTGCTCAGGCTGAGTCTCTTCGTTACAAACTTCCCAGAGGACTTGTTGTCAGAAGGTTTGTTCTGATACTTCTTGTAGTTCATATGATATTTTATGAAATTTATGTTGTGGTTCATAAGAATTTAGGCATTCTGTACAATTTATTGTAATTCAATTTGGATCATTTTACTTTAACCTTCAGCCTGAACTACTGGACCATCCTTGAAATCCTCCCTGTTATATATCACTTAATATTTTACCGCAGTTTGTTTCATACCCTTTTATTTCTTCTAGTTTGTTTAGTTGCACCTGTCATCTATACATAAATTGATGATATTTGTTACTCCATATAGAAGTTTATAAGTTACTCCATATTTCTTTAGCAATGCATCCCAAAAGGCAAATAGGATGACTGTTAAATCAATGCATTACTTGTTGGCTGAGTTTATTTTCTTCTGTACAAGTTAAGTAGAAATATTTAAGGATTTATTTGCACTTTTGCAAGTGAATAGCATAATGAATTCAGGTAATATATACAACAATGTAGTTTGTTAATATTTTTGTATTTTTCACGTAGGCACAAGCTTAAGTTTAATGAGTATCAAAATCGAGATTCAGTATTTTGATTACTTTAACAATTTGCAATTGTTTTTTCAGAATGCATTTGAACTCAGCTTTTTTAATTGGAATTCACTACAAGAATATTGATCTGTTGCGGCAGATATTAGCGGCGGATATAGAAATCCGCCGCTAAATCAAAGATATATTCCACCTTACAGATCTATAGCAGCGGATATTAATATCCGCCGAAATAACTTAATCTATAGCGGCGGATAAATGTATCCGCCGCAATAAAGCTATGAAAATATTTTATTAGTAACGTTAATTTTAGCAAGCCAATTTCAGCTTTTCAAGTAACTAGATGGATCACCATAATTTGGCTTTCTATCATCAGATGAACATGATAGTCTCTCATATCAAATTGAAGGGAGTACTAGAAATGCGTAGCTGATCATCAGATGAATATCCTCTTTAAGAAAAAGTCTGAGTTTTTGTTAAAAGAGATCGAATAATGTGAATGTATTTAGTAACAATTGATGTAATAATTTTTTAATAATTATTACAAATAATTTCTGAACATTATAGTTTATCTAATAATAAGAGTTATCATAGACATATTAGGACCGATATCGTTGAGAATTGATAATAAAAGAAGAATTATCTATGAGAGTTTCAGTTAAAAAGATATATACAAATCTGAGTTACTTTGATTCGATAAGATGGACTTCACTATTTTGTTCCATGATAAACATATTGAAAGACTGATGCTATCCACTGCTTAGTGAAGAAGCATCAACACTAGTCCAAAAGCACATAGCATGATGAAGTTCTGATCTTTTGTTTTTAAAAAAAGAGCATTGTTTTAGTTTAAAAGATAGTGCAAATGTAAGTTTCTTCTATCCAGGTGGAAGGCTTCATTGTTTTGTTAATCTGTTCCTTCTTCCATAACAACCATGTTGAAAGACTGATTGATGCTTATGCATTGCTTAGTGAAGCAAGAACACTAGTCCAAAAGCATGAAGGATGATGATTCAGTTTTAATTTTTTGTGGTAAAAGTTCAGTATTTTTATTGAAAGGAAATGTTTATTTTACTGTAATGTGCTTGAATTAGGATGCAAGGAGTGTGTTTTATGGCAACTTTCTCCTGAGGAAGGAGTTTCTTGGCCATGTTGTTGGTTTAAGTTGTTAAAAAACTCTTTTTTTCTGTAGCTTTATCTGTAATATCATCTTCATTAATTAATTGCAATGGGAGAATTTTTTAATTTATTTGTACTTAATGGATTTCTTTGTAGATTAAATGTTTCTCATTCTTCTTTTATGTGATTTCTTTGCAGTATGAGGGAGCAGTGAAGGAAGATGGAAGAGGACCCACAATTTGGGATACATTTGCTCACTCATTTGGTAACTTAAAATTTATGAATTCTATGAAGGTTTAAGAAATGAAATCTTAGAATTGGGTGTAAAGAAAAACTCACTTTGTAGGCAAGGTGATTGATTTTAGTAATGTTGATGTTGTTGTGGATCAATACTTGGACTATTTTGTCAGTTTTAACTGAATGAATCTTGTGACGAGGATGATATTCTTAATGGAAGTCTATATTTCAAATGTCTCTATTTTTATTCTAAGCCCTCAGACTGAGTCATATTTGAATGTGTATTTGAATTATTGTGTTATTTATCTGTATACATATTACAGTAAAATATTTGTCGAAATATAGATGTTAAGGATCACATTTCATATTTATATATATGTATATATGTGTTTATCACGTTTGCAGGGCATTTTCATAGACCCAGGTGGTGTAGCATTGAGCTGCCCTTTTCTTGTACATTGACCTTGCTGTGAATCTTAGGAACTGCAAAGTGGATTGGATGCTGGTGGCAAAAACTGCATAGTATTTCTTCATTTAAATTTCTGAATATTGTATTATTGGATAGTGAATTTTGTTCAATACCAAACATTTTTCAGAAATAAAATATATTTATTATTATTTAATTTGGCCTTCTCATATATTAATAATAATAATAATAATAATAATAATAATAATAATAATAATAGCAATAGCGGCTGATATTAATAATAGCGGCGGAAATATCCGCCGCTATAGGTCCACCTTCTCAGCTACTCAAGACTATAGCGGCGGATATATCCGCCGCTATAGGTCCAAACACTACAGCGGCGGATATATCCGCCGCTATAGTGTGTCGTTAACGGCGTTATAGTGGGGCTGTGACTTATAGCGGCGGATATATCCGCCGCTATAGCACGGCTGTATCCGCAGCTGATACCTATAGCGGCGGATATAACCGCCGCTATATGAATTATATCCGCCGCTATAAGTTCATCTGTAGCGGCGGATATATCCGCCGCAAAAAATGTACAAATCCGCCACTAAACTTTCTCCGACGGGGGATTTAGTGGCTCGCTTGTTATCCGCCGCTATATAGCTATAGCGGCGGATATATACCCTATAGCGGCGGATATATCCGCCGCTATAGGGTATATTTCTTGCAGTGATAACATGTTACACATTCTAATAAAATTTCCAAACTAATAAATAGGCAGATCGAATCGGATTGACCTAAACTTTTTGACATCTCTGAGTAGACTTAGGATAGGCATTCATCAAGTTCCTTGGTTGCCCGTTGCCCTAATTGACCTTATTTATTAGATAAATAGCCATTCTTGGTCAATGAATCCCATTTGCCCTGCTCATTGTCAAAGTAAACAGATCCAGTGCATGAAGTTCAATTGGATGAGTTATTTTGACCTATAATCTCAACATGTGGGAATACCTTTCATTCATTTTAACACACCCTATTCATCGTCAAACTAAATATATGATTTGGCCTTAATTGTCTGCCAGCATGCAAATTTTGTGTTTTGTTTTTTAGAAAGTAGATAAATCATTTTTCATTATAAAGCTTTAGAAAGTTCGATACATTCATTCATGTGTAATAAAAGATACGATAACAAAATTCGTAACTCCCAAAAGAGTATCAGTTGCCTCCTCCTAGGTGTCTGTAGGGAACTACTTTATGCTTTTTTTGACTAAGGCCAGTAAAGACCCCTACAAGGGATTTGTCAAGGAGGGAGTGCCTTACGCACCCGATGCAAACCACGCCCCATCACCTTGTAAGGGAAGGGCTTCGATCTGTGACCCGTCCACGTGGATCGAGGCCACCGTGATCGAGATCCCAACGCCTTAACAAGAGAACCCTGCAATAGACCCATGTGCAAGTCGTGGTTAGGGAACTACTTGTCACCCTCAAGTTCTTGCAGAGAGAGGTGTTGAGAGTGAATTAATCACTAAGTTTTGTGTCGCTTAGCTTTGACTTATTTGATGAATGTGTTTATCAAACTAAGATAATAAGAAAAAATTAGTGTCATGAATGATTGGTAAAAATCAACATTTTTCTGAAAAACACCACATATTTCTCAACATCTCTAAATGCCATATAATCATCGACATAAATTCTCATTATTGTCTCAACATTTTGTGCACTTTGTGGAGTGATTGTATTGCGGTGCCCCAGAAATCCTGGAGTGAATTGGGGGGTATGTTGTAAAACCCAGGGTTTTTGTGAATTATTTGGAGTTTATTTCCTTTTGATAAATTTTGGTTAATTGGAAAGGATTTCCTAAGTCTGGTGTAATTGAAAATTTGGGGATTTAATTGGATTTAAATCTTAATTAAGTTTATGATTAAGTTTATTAGGTGATTGAGGACTAGATCGTGAATTTAGTTCTTTTAAGGACTGCAAGTGAATTCACCCTCTCTCATGATCTTACACTGAGATGGACACTAGTTGTAATTTCTAGAATTTAGGAGGACTTAAATGATATCCTGCGAGTCAATTACAATTAAATAGAGGGAACTTTAGGGGGGTATTCACAAAGGTTGCAAGGAACAAACACTACGAGAGACATGCAATCGGTTATTAGTGGACGGCTTGGATTCATTTGAGGTTATATTAGAATTGATCCTATGGTTGGAACATCGCTCGAGAGGTAAAAGGACGTTCTCGCCCGTGAGCGCCGCCTACCGTGACCGATCTTATCCCCTCGATCTCGCTAAGACAGTGAGAATCGTTTAAATTGAGATATGAACCATATTGGGAGATACATACCTTATCCGTAGATCCTTTGCCTGATCTATAAGAGGAGCAAGTTCCAAACCCTAATAGTTATCGTCTTGAGAGCCGCCTCAGCTTCTGCTTTTCACCGACCACCGCGTTAGGAAGACCCTTAATCTCTACTCCACCGGTGATTCGATCCTTGAAAGGGAGGAGGAGGGAAAGAGGCCGAGGTGGAGAGCAGGAGTTCTGTCCGGATTGGAAGCTCAAGTGGTGGCCGGGAATCAGAGAAGTCTTTATCGCAGGGAGGCGCCGTCGCCGCCATGCCTAGAGCCGCTGTCGACGCAAGGTGGTAAGCCCCTTGCTCTCTAGAGTTTGTGTCCAGTTATGCATACATGCATAAAGGGTAGTATATTGGTATATGCCTGGGTATCCACAGATGCAAGCATGGGATAAGATTCAATATGAGAGGTGGTTTTGTGATATCATCTAGGGTGTTACCTGCACTTACGAACATATTGGTTTAGCGTTGCTCATACATGCATGAATTATCTAGGGTTTTAACTATGATTAACAGTGAGGTCTGATGTGTATGAATATATGGATACGTTGGGACTTCAGAGATTTTCCATGGCTTGTTGGTTTCCGTTCCTTTCCTTGGGTTATCATTCATGTATGCATGAGTAGATTCATGTATAGTGATCATGGGGCTTTATATACTTGAGTTTGTAATGATGTTAATGTATGGCTTTGGGGAAGGTTGGGGTTTGAGGTTGTTTGAATCTGAATATATAGTTTCAGGTTGTGTCCGGTGTTTAGCATAGAGTTGGTTTCTTGGTGAAGGTTTGTCTGTGTTAGAAAAGTGGTGATCAGTGAGTTTTAGGGAACCTTGAACATCCAATGAACATGAGTGAGAGGGAAGAAAGATTTATTTGAATTGACTGTCTCTTGAATGGGCATGTAAGGGTCAGTGAAGGTTGTTAAGAGAATTTCTTTTCAGTAATATAGGAGATCAAAAGGTTTGAGTGGATGAAACCCCAGTTTGATGAAAGTTAGGTTGCATGGTTATATAGCTTTATTATATAAGGATTCTCAGAGGATAATGAGTCAGTAGATAATATGTGTGCCTGTGTTGTAGGTTTGATGATGGTGTCTACATGGGTGTCTATTAGAAGGCTTTGATTACCAGGTTTAATATTGGCTGCTGTTAAGAGTGTAGCATGGGTGTTGTGTGCTAGTAGTGCAGGTGTGTGGTGAGAGGAATTAAAGGTGGTGGTGCTGTGATTTTATGTGTGTGCGGGTATGAGGTGTCTTGGTGGGTGTTCATGAGTTTAAAAGGGTAGCAAGGGCTGTTGGCATGTGTAGTTGGTAGGGAGTAGAATGAAGATAGTTATAGTTTCAGAAATTAGTACCAACCAATAGAGATTAAATGGAGGATAAGAAGGATGAAAGGTGAGTGTGATGAGTTATTGGAAAGTGTGGTTTGGGGCCTCTGTTGATGGTCATAGTGTGTTAATGAATGACCAGGGGGTGTTCATAGGTGAGTTATCTCTGTGCTTGGAATAAGGTCCAGATTCATTTAGATTTGGTAAGTTTTGATTAAATAAGTTGGTGAGTTCGGATTAGCTTAATCAACTTGAAAATTCTGGGTGGCTGCAGACTGGCTGTCCACTTTGACGGACAGCTGGGCATCCTATAGTTATCCGATAGAGTCGTGTAAGGTACCGTTGGAAAGATGAGGAAGAGATCTTTCCAACAAGCCCTGTTTCACCTCAAACGGATTTCTGGATCAAAAGTTATGGACTGTTCTTTGGGACTGCGCGATAGGTTCAGAAATTCTGCATTAGTGTTAGTAGGCATTCGTCGTAGAACTGGTTGTTCACGAGCATGTATGCATTGTTTTGTGACTAGTTTATGGTTTCCAGGTATCGACTTGGAGCTTTGAGCGGCGTCAGGAGAGACGCGGGTTTGTCGGTTGGACTTACTAGTGAAGTAAGTGCACCTGCCTAGTACCCACCCAGTTTTGGGATTTCTTGATTTTATGCTTTTATTCATTGTTGATCTCAATACTATTGATTATCTTTGAGCTATTTCTTCATTGATTATTGGTTTTGATATCGCTATGTTTTGGATTGCATACACGTGTTCGAGATTCTTTCTTTATTGAGCTCCGTGGTAGTGTATGCTTATTGGTGTATAAGCTTTTGTTGGACATGTGTGTGTATGCTGATTACGCCTTCCTGTTGATCGGCACGTGGCCGTGGAAACACGTGAGCCTGTGCTCCGTCCGGGTCGGCGTGTCAGCATTTCTTTTGTTGAAGATTCTCCCGCTCAGTGCAGATTGTGATAAGTTGTGGGCGGACATTCTGGACGCCACCCGTCAGTGGGACGATACGCTGGCCGTGTACGTACATGTGGGAGCTCCACCAGACTCAAGGGTTTGGTTTATAAGATATAAGATCGGCTTAGGTCGATGGCTGCCAGGGAGATGACAAGTTTGATATTCAAGTTTGATTTGACTTTGTGCTTTAAGCCTGTGCTTTGTGATAGTGGTCTCCTTATGTTTGAGCTTGGTTTCTTCCTATTATGTTACTATGGGTGTTGATCACTATTTTATGAATGTGTTCATGACCTCTTCGCATTCCTTGCGGGAGTACTTACTGAGCTTTCCTTTCGAAAGCTCATCCCACTTGTCTTCTTCTCTTTTCAGGTTTTAAAGTTTAGGTGGTTACAACCAGGAGCTGCGTGTAGAGGTTCGAGGACTTCAGCCTTCTTTACATGAGACCTTATATATTGTAGGACCCTTGTAGGGCCAATATTTGTTTTACTAAGAGTAAAGTTCCGCTGTAAAATGACTCTGAAATTATTTGTTGGACATTTTGGTTATCTGCTCATATATCATTTAGGCCTTGTATTCGAGTGGGGGCAGCGTCTCACTTTCGAGATGCACGGCCGATCTGTGAAACGTGCCCGAGGGTCCGGGATCAGATTGAGGCGTTACATATGTGGAGCCTGTAAAGGATCTAACAGTGCTTTCAGCTATTTGTGTAACTGAACACTAGAGAATGAGATGTGTGGCCGTCTCATTTTCAGCCTCACACAAAAAGCATGTAGTAGGAGTGAACAAAATACATGTGGTATTTTTTGACCCATTATTTTTACCCTTCATCAAAATTAGCCAAAAAAAAAAAAAAACCAACAACCCAAGGGTCTATCGGTAACCGGGATCATTTGCTAAGAGATGAGATTCTTCTGTGGACGAGCTCGGGATCGAATCCGCACTCTTGCATGCTGAGGGTCGGGTGTGGCGTTGTTCTTCTGAGTACAAGCTTGTGGGATTGATCGGCCACCTCTGTACACGTCCTTTGAAGTCCTTGCGAGGGGTGTTTATCACCTTATTCAAAAAAATAAAGGTAAAAAAAAAACAAAAAAAAAAACAAAAAAAAAAAAAAAACAAAACTAAGGACCTAAATAATAAGCAACAGAGTATTTGAGCTTGGATGATGGATATTGTGCGCTGAATTACATGTCCGAAGAATTTAATCCATTTTTTAGTTTTTACACAATTTGATTAATTAAAAAATATAATTATAATAATATTAATATTAGTATTAGTCATTAATAATTACAATAATTGTTTGTTTCAGAATAAAATATAAAAAATTATCAACTCTAAAGTTTTTATTTAAAATATTATAATCTTTTTATGGAGCCAAATAAAATAATTGTTATAGAAATAACTTTTTCTTATACCGTGATTAGTTAAACTACTCCAATAATTATTTAATATTAGTCAATAGTCGACTAAAATTCAACTTAAATTGAAAGAACTTATTTTAATTATTTTTAGTCAAATGAAAAATAAGGACAACCTAAGAATTTAATGTGTATTGATAAGGAGCTTTGGCTCAACGGTAAATTTATCATTATATGATCCGGAGATCATGGATTTGAGTCGTGGAAACAAACTCTTATATAATAATAATAATAATAATAATAATAATAATAATAAACAAACAAACACATGGTACTAAATTTATAGTACTAAATTTATGGTTGTGTATAATAAACCCAAATAGTCCGACCCTTCTCCAAATCCTACACATAACAGAAACTTTATAGCACCAGATGGCCCTGAAATTTTACCTATTATACAAATTTAAATTTAAAATATATATATATATATATATATATATATATATATATATATATATATATATATATATCGCAGAACAAGTAATAAATAAAAGGACTAAATTTTTGTCAAAAATAAAAGCTCGCTCTTAAATGAAAAATAAAAGGACTAAGTTTGATGGAGCGTACTTAATTCAACCATAACCATGTCCCTAACTAAAATCCGCAAAGGCGGTCTTTATGGCCCATGTTAAGAAAAAGTAAAGATTTTAGAAAAAAAACTAATAAATGAAAATACTAAATTTGTGTCAAAAATAATAGCTCGGAAATGAGAATAAAAACTAAATTATTCTTCTGTGCGTTTGTTTGGTATATAAATAGAACCACAACCATCAGCTCTCTTGTCTACATTTCATTTATAGAGTTTCTTCGCAATTGGGTGGTCAGAGATGGCTGGTTGGTGCTCTTCTTCCCTTGAGCACCATACCAACTTCTCTGAATTATGAAAGAAGATCAAGATGGAGTTCTAGTTCATCATCATCATCATGTCAATATTGGAGTGGTAGACATCTCTCACAACCTCCAAAAAGTCGTGTTTCTTCTTATGCCTCCAAGCAATATTATGATCACATGACTACTCCAGCCATATTCCATCCTTCTCAATGGCATCTGGTACGTACTTGTATTTTCTTCTTTCTATTCTAAAGTTCTTGTTTTCATGAATAAGAATTAATGATAATTAAGTAGATGCAAATCAAAGTCTCTTCTTCTACTCGATCTCTTAATTTGTTCAAGATAAACAAACCATGCAGTTTGGAAATCATCACTATATCCCACAAGTTTGAAGATCAAGTATGGCAGCTCCTAACCCATCAAGTTATGTGGGATCAGCTAAATTAAATTATTCAACTATGAAAATGTATTGGTTGTTGGTACTTAATTGTCATTTTTGGGCACTCATTGTTTTGGAAGTATCTTTATGACTGACATCTAACTATCACATTGCAAGCTTTCTTTTTGGTATTTACATTGAAAGCTTTAATTATAAATAAAACATAATCTATTGATATTTGGGTTCTTTTACTAAGAAGTGGGGATTTTTTTCTGTAGATCACCCTAGATTGAACTCTCACTTTTATAAGATAAAAGTCAAGCGTCCGTGATATTATCCTATGGATTACACAGGATTAAACTGTCATATTTGTCACATCCTTAACTTCACTCATGGGGTGTTTTAATTTAGATGGTTATAACTTATAGTATACCAAGTTAAACTTTATCTAATGTAGTTTCTTATGTTTTAATTTAGATGGTTATAACTTATAGTATACCAATTTTTTATTTAATGGCACTTAAAATGCAATTCAAAAATTAAATTTTTGTTTTAATAAAGGTAGTTTTACTAGATGCAAATTTTTTTTTTTTTTGATAAATATAGACAAATAACTAGAAATATGTCATTTGAACCATCAACTTATGTCTATGAGAGATATGAGTTAACCAACTTTTCTTTAAAGGTTGGTCACTATGCAATGCAATTCTATACTTCCATCTTTATTCCATTTGAATGAATAAATGTACATCAATTTCTACTTGATTCAACCTTCTTTTTCTTTTTCTTTGATCTTCTGTTCATTGTGCACAAATTGGATTTTTCTCCTCTCTGATCAAAGGAAGTAGAAGAAGTTCATGGAAAACAAATAGAAGAAGTGATTACAACGGCAAAGACGAGATTGAATCATAATGATTCAGATCCAATCGATACCATGTCACTGATTGACACCCTCCAAAGGCTTGGAATTGCTTATCACTTTGATGAGGAAATTGAATCACTTTCAAACAAATGCTTCCATTTCATAAATGGGAAACATGATCTCTTTGGCACTTCTCTTTCCTTCAGATTGCTCAGGCAACGAGGTCATAATGTGTCTTCAGGTATGGCCTAACTAGAAATTGTATCATTTCTGGCAATCTTGTATTTTCATTTGCGGAAAATTTTGGTTTAATTTTCACCATTTGATTCAGATGTGTTCTTCGAGTTTATGAACAACAATGGGAGTTTCAAAGAAGAGCTGAGCAAAGATTTGAAGGGTTTGCAAAGCCTGTATGAAGCTTCACACATGGCTGTTGAAGGTGAAGAATTGTTATCACAAACCATGGAATTCAGCAAACAACACCTCAAAGCATCAATGCAGTATTTAGACCCTAATCTGGCTCAACAAGTTGGCATGACTTTGGCTTCTCCTAGACAAAGAATGATGGAAAGATTCGAAGCTCGAAGATTTATCGAGCATTTTAGTCAAGATTTCCGGAAGAATTCACCGATAATAGAACTTGCAACTCTTGACTTCAACTCGGTTCAATCACTTTACCAAAAAGAGATCATTGAATTGAAAAGGTGAGTGTGTTATCTTACTTGAATATAATAATAGAAATTTATGAACTAGATAATATATTAGTGTATCTGCTATGTATGGTGTAGGTGGTGGAGAGAACTAGGACTCACCAAGAAGCTCCCATTTGCACGAGATCGACCATTAGAATGCTTCTTGTGGACTGTAGGATTGTTCCCTGAGCCGAACTTCTCCGAATGCCGGATTGAAGTTGCAAAAGCTGTGGCAATCCTCTTGAGTGCTTGATGATGTATATGATAGCTATGGTTCTTTGGACGAACTCATCCTTTTCACTGATGCAGTCCAGAGGTTTGCATATATAATTTGACTTTGTCGATGTATGCATTGCATTCTATATATATACTTCAAACATTAATTAATATGCCATCTCTTTTCAGATGGGATATTCAAGCAATAGAACATCTCCCTGAATACATGAAGATATGCTACATGGCTTTGTACAACAGTATTAATGAAACTGGCTGTAAAGTCCTCAAAGAACATGGATGGTTCATCATTCCTCAGCTCACCAAACAAGTAAGTATATATAACATTTACGATTTATTCTATATTCTCTATATGGTATCAAAGCCTGAGTTTTAACTCGAACATATTTTGCTCATATATAAATACATTTTATGTTTCAGTGGCAGAAGATATGTGAAGCATTTCTAGTGGAAGCAAGATGGTTCAACAATGAACATGTGCCAACCCTTAAGGACTATTTGAACAATGGAATCACTACTGCAGGAACATATATGGCATTGGTTTATGCTTTTTATCTTATTGGGAAACAAGTAACAAAAGAAAGCGCAGACTTAGTGAATGCATGCCCTAAACTCTTTCACAACTCTGGAAGGATTCTCCGACTCTGGGATGATCTGGGAACTGCAAAAGTACTACTTCTTAATTACCTAATAGTCTCAAATTAGTTATATATATATGTCACTCGTCGTATGATATATTTTGTTTGCATTTAACATAGGATGAACAAGAACGAGGAGACGTGGCTTCGAGCATTGAGATATGTCGGAAGGAGCATGGATTGTTATCAGAGGAGGATGCAAGAGATCGTATTAGAGGATTGATTGATAGAAGTTGGAAGGATCTGAACAAGGAATCAATATGTTTGAGTCAATTGTGTCATCCAATTGCGAAAACTTCTTTGAATCTTGCAAGAACATCACAGTTGATTTATCAACATGGAGATGATGAAAGGGCACCAAGCATTGAACAAAACATCCGTTCATTGCTCATTGAACCAATTCATCATCCAGTTCTGTAAGTGCCTAGAATTCATGGTCAGAAATGAATTTGATGATTAACTTTATTTGGTATAATCCTTGAAATAGTCTCATTATTATAATATTTTACCCTTTCAATCCTTTTATTATAAAATACCTGAATTAAATCCCTCTGGTAACAATTTGGCAAATCAAATCCTTCCAGTGGACGGCCATCAGTTTCGCCATTTGATTGTGCTGATTTGGATTAAAATATTAACAGAAAAATCTTTAAATGTTAAAAAATATTTAAAAAAAACTAATTCCTACGAGTTTAATATCAACACTTTAAACAGTTTTTTTTCTTAATGCCAATACTTGGTTTTCTTTTTTAAATATAAAGATTTAAAAGTATAGATTAAAATTTTATTTCTTTACCCCTTGTTTGGTTTGAGGTTTTTGGAGGGGTGAGGAAGGATTCTGGGTTTTTTTTGTGTTTGGTTGGGGGTGTTAGAGGGGGTGAGGAGGGGTGAGAAGGGGTGACAAATCCCTCCAAACTCCTCATTTTCAACTCCCCCAAATCGGGGTTTTTTGGAGGAGTGAAAAAGTTTTTATTTTTTAAACTCAAAAAATCACTTGAAAATACAATCTTGCCCTCCACTTATTTTCAAAACTCCATCTAAGTCCTAGCTTTTATACTAGCTTTAATATAATTGATAATAATTAGTTTAATTTTAACTTTTATACTAATGTAATTAATAATAATAAAATTTGTATTGTTTTAATAATTAATATTAATTATACTTAAATTAATATAATTAATATCTTTAATATAATTATTATTAATTAGTTTAATACTAACTTTTATACTAATATAATTAATAGTAATAAAATTTGTATTGGCTTAATAATTAGTATTAGTTATACTTAAATTAATATAATTAATATGTTTAATATAATTGATATTAATTAGTTTCATACTAAAGGGTAAATTAGTCAAATGCACATTACACTCCTTCTCACTCTTACTCACGACTGAATAAAAATATAGATTCCTCCTTCTCACTCCTCCATTGAACCAAACATAAACTTTTTCAAAACCCTGTAAATCCCTCCCCTCCAAACTCCTCCCACCCCTCCCCTCCAAACTCCCCCTTTGAACCAAACAACGGGTTAATTACCAAGCAATAACTGATGTGAATTTCATGTGAGCAAGTTTAATGAAATTAAACGTCTAAATTGACATGGGACAAATTTAAATCATATTTTTGAAACAAATAAAGTTTTATTATTACATATTTTCAATAAATTATTTTTACTATATACGAAAAACAATCTAAGAGGATTTATAGGTGATACAGACAAAACTAATAAGATAGGTACCCCGAATCTCGGCCTCTACATGTCAAAATCAACGCATTCCCATAAAGATAACACGGATCCTAAAGGAAGCCGCCATACTGCCCCATATCAGGTATAGTGGCATCACCTGATTCGATGTGGAAAAGGGAAGCAAAAGCACCGTTAAAAACAATGCACTATTTTTTAGTGGAAAGAAACCTCTGTTAAAAATGAGAAATAAGTAATACAAAAACACCTCTAAAACCCATGTTGACTACTGACATATACTAATTAAAAAACTTGGTATGGCGAAAGATAGTGGAGGCTTGGAAAGGACTCCCACTAACATATGTGGCCCGATTTTCATGACATGTAAGAGAGTGTCCGGTTCTCAAGGCAAGCAGGCAATCATGGTCACTCAACTCTCCCCATTACTGGTTCTCAAGGGAAACATGCTACCGGCTCTCAAGGCAAACATGCAATCATGGACACAAACTTGCAGCCCACTATTGGTTCTCAAGGCAGACTTGCACCACCATCAGCACAAGCCTCACGTGCAAACTGGTCAAGCCATCACTCCACTTATTCCTCATACAAGCAACAACCTCATCAGGTTCCGAGACTCTCCCATGACCAGCGATCGTCTCGGATCATAGCTCCCCTTTTCAAAGGAGCCAGCTCCTGGTGGCTTTCAAAACTGAAGATGTGGGAATTGGTCTTGACCACTTTCCCGTGTGTACCACTTTGACGCACCTGCAAGTTGTCCTTTTTGCCCGACTCGAAATGACTCCATGATGCCGCGACGAGTCATGGTTATCTTCTTCTTCAAGATCACATCTTCAGTTAACGGTGTGTCCCTTTGATAAACCAAATCTTCCAAAGATGGGCAATGTCTCCTCAGGCTCATCATCTAGCATGGATGGCTCAAAAAGCTTGAGATACTCAACATTGATCACTGAGTATATATCCATATAAGGAGGAAGCTCGAGTTGACAAGAGTTATTACCGATTTTCAGTAAAATTTTGAACGGACCATAACGAACCGGTTTTAGCTTTTTACCTTCACCCTTGAGTCATTCCTTGTTTAAGTGGAGCCAACAAGATCACCTTCCTGGAAGTTTGCATCAACTCGGTGTCGATCATGCCGTGCCTTGTATTTTTGTTGAGCTTTTTGCAAATTATTCTCCACCTCACCATAAAGACGACAGATGCCCTCAAGAAAGCGTTGTGTTTTTTCTTGGTCATTCTCCTCCTTGGTGGTTTGCGGCGTAGACATGACCATGAACTCCAAGTCGAACGGGCTTTGTGGTAGAAAACCCAAGCGTACCTCAAAAGGAGACTTCTCTGTAGAGCTATGTATAGCTCGGTTGAAAGTGAAATGTAAATACAGGATACTCTCATTCCATGTTTTTGGATGACGTTAATTGTAGCCCCTTAGAAGATGAACAACCGTACGATTGACCACCTCGGTCTGATAGTCGGTTTGGGGATGAAAGGTTGTACTTCGCTTCAACTTCGCATCCATCATCACCAAAAGGGATTGCCAGAAATGACTGAGAAAGCACGCATCCCGATCAGACACAATAGAGTTAGGTAGCCCAAAATGTGCCCAAACACGTTGAAAGAACAATCGTACCACCTCCACACCGGTGATTATTTTCTTGCATGGTCGTCGGGTCTTCGATAGGACTCCAAGGAAATCCATTGCAATACTCTCCCAAGGAAGAGATGGAACCGGCAAAGGGGTATACAAACCCATCTTCTAATTCACGGGATTGGAAGTGCTACATAGAACGCAACCCCTCACAAAACGAGCCACCTCTTGTTGCATGCGTGGCCAAAACACATGTCGTTGAATATGTTGTAGAGTCTTCATCACTCCGAAGTGGGCAACAACGTTTGAGGTGTGTGCTTCACGCGTCCATTGAACTCGGTCCTCCTCATGCGACACACACAAAAGTGTGTCTTTATAGAGAAGTCCATTGCATAAGGCAAACTCCGATGGCTTTTCTGTCTCAAGGTCCGCTAGTATATCAGAGAAATCAGGATCCTCCTTGTACCAAGTTGCATATTCCTCATGATAATAGGGTTCAACCTGCATAAAAATGGATAAGCAAATGGCCGCGACAGGTGGTCGTGATAGCATGTTAGCTAGCTTGTTATGTGTGCCCTTCTTGTACTTAATCACCAAGTTGAATTGTTGCAAATAAGCCATTTATTTCATGTGACATGCTTAATGTAGCTTGGATTGAGTTTGCAAGTATTGGAGTGGTTCATGGTCTGTATGCACCACCGTTTCCTTGCCTAAAAGATAGACATGCCAGTGCTTCACCGCTTGATGGAGGACAAACAACTCCTTGTCATATGTTGGATAATTCTTTTGAGCTCCTTGGAATAACTCCGAGTACTATGCCATGGGTCAACCATCTTGCATAAGAATGGCACCCATAGCATAACCAGATACATCCGCCTCTACCTCGAAGGACCTTTTGAAGATTAGGGACAAGGCAAGAAGGGCGCCTCGCTTATCTTCCTCTTCAACAAAAGAAACGTGTCCTCATGTTTCTGAGTCCACTCAAATATCTGGTTGGCCTTGGTTAAAGCATGTAAAGGAGAAGCCAAAACAGAAAAATAATGAATGAACTTACGGAGGTATTGACAAGCACCCATAAAACTGTGGACTTTCATCACCGATCGAGGTCTTGCCCACTCCTTGATGGCCTTCACCTTGTCAGGGTCGACCTTGTCAAAGCCGCACTTTGCATTGGCGGTTGATTTGCTGGTTTACATCGGAAGTGAACCATCCTAGCAGGTACGATTGTGGGTGTGCCTTCATCTCTAGGCCAAGTTGTCGAACAAGCCCCGCTGAAACTAGATTCTTTTGGCTCCAGAGGTCAAAGATGGTTGCGACAACTTCTTTCTTTACTTGTATGTTAATAGTGAATAGCTCTTACGCGTATTACGATTGCGAGGATCGGACAGCACATGCCTCCTTCGGCTTTGCCATCAAAGACAGGGTCGTGTCCGCTTGCTCAACCAAATTCAATCGGACAGCTTCACCTTTTGGAGGTGCCATCGTAGCCAATGTTGCACGTTTGCCACGTTCATCCCTTTTCCCTATGTTTGGACAAAGCTCTGGATAAAGCTTGAAACACCTATCTTTGGTATGCCTTGCAACTTTGCAATGCTCACAAATAATGTCAGCATTAGAAGAAGATGTGGAAGATCTACCTTTCTTAAAATTCATTTTCTTCTTTGGTTTGGATGAACTCTCTTCGGTGCTCTTGTTACCATGGGATTTGTTCTTCTTCTCTATCGCCATAGCAGTTGTACTCGCACTAGAAAGGTCATGAACTCGGAACAAGTTCAACTCCGCACCAATCGCCTTGTGTAACCCCGATGTGTACTTTCTAAACGCCTCAGGTCTGGAAGCTATCACGCCAAGTGCCACCTCTTGTCTCCGAAATTACGGTGGGTGTAGTCCCGAATGGATTGATCTACGCGTCGTTGCCGCAAAGCGATGCCAATGATCCCACCTTTCTTCAATGTATCCTATTGGAGAAAACTCCTATTTGAGGAGCTGCTTAAATTGGTCCTATGTGAGGTTTTCGGATTCTCCACTTGCCACGCACTCCTTCCACCACATCTTGGAAGCATGGTCTCATTCGTCTTGGCGAGCCTTAAACTTGTCCTTCTTGACACAACTAAAACCTCGAAGGGTAAACTAAGTCTCAAGTTGGTCAATCCACAAGTCAAGCTGGTCGGCTTCGATCGAACCATCGAACGTTGGTATGTCAACTTTAGCCTCAGCCTTAAAAGGCACGTTAGCTAAAGAAGACATAATGATGTCTTCGACGACGTTGTCTTCATTGTCGTCATAGTCGTTACTGTCGTGTTCTCCTCCCATTTGGTTTGAACTGTTTCCAAACTTTTCTCACTAGGTGTCAATCTTTCCTTAATAGGGGCATTGATCTGTTCGTCACCTTCAGGTTGTGAGGTCGACATAGCCTGTTGCTTTTACCAAGCAAGAACAACTGCTATATTAGCAGAGAGCTTGGCAAATTGATCGTCAAAGCCAGTTTGAGTAGGAGAATCATCGGTCGACATTGTTGTGAATACGTTCGTTGGTGCCATCAGGTGCTCGCCTCGGAAGGTGGTAAGCTGATGTGGTGTCTCACAGGTCTTGCTATAGTCGAGATGAGTCTTCACCATCCACTGGAAAGATAAAGCTCTGAATACCAATTTGATCCTATGTGGAAAGGGGAAGTAAAAGCACACTTAAAACAATGCACTATTTTTGTAGTGGAAAGAAAAAACCTCTGTTATAAATGAGAAGCAAGTAATAAAAAAACCACCTCTAAAACCCATGTTGACTAAGACATATAAAAACAACAACAACAACAACTAAGCCTTAATCCCATACTAGATGGGGTCAGCTATATGGATTCTTTGTTTTCATGTCGCTCTCAAATATGAAATAAAAATAAAACAAAAGGAAATGAAATAAACTGAAATAAAATGAAATAAAATAAAAAATAAAAATACATAAATAAATAATAATAACAACAGATAATTCTATGAGAGATTGCGATGTTAGAAGCAGAACAGTATCCTTACAAACAAAGCTAAGCTAACGAAGGAAAACCTTTTAGCCGACTTATCGGTAATCCTATACTAGGCGGGTCAGCTATATGAATTCTTTGTCTCCATGTCGCTCTTCAAAAGCAAGATCCGGCTCAATATCTACCCTACGTAGGTCCTTAGACACCACCTCTCTCCACGTAATCTTAGGCCTACCTCTACCCCTCTTCTTACCTTCTACAACTAAACTATCACATTTTCGAACTGGAGCACCTGGGGGTCTCCGGCGTACGTGTCCAAACCATCTTAAACGCCCTTCTCGTATTTTATCTTCAATTGGTGCAACATGCACCTTCTGTTGGATGTGTTTATTTCTAATCTTGTCCAATCTTGTATGACCACTCATCCATCTTAACATCCTCATTGCGGCCACATTCATCTTATGCATATGTTGAACTTTAGTTGCCCAACACTCACTCCCGTATAGCATGGCCAGTCTAACTATCGTCCTATAAAATTTTTCCTTTATTTTGTTAGGCATCTTTTTATTACATAGCCAACACCCATGTGGCACTTCTCCATTTCAACTATCCAGCTTTGATTCTATGGGTTACATCTTCATCTATCATCCCATCATCCTAGAAAATAGAACCTAAATACCTAAAATGGTTAACCTTAGGCACTACCACCCCCCCTAGTTTCACTTCTCCTTCATCTCTCCTACTTAGACTAAAATTACAGTGCATATATTCTGTCTTACTTCTACTTAACCTAAACCCTTTACTTTCTAAAGTGTTTCTCCATAATTCTAGCTTTTGATTTACTCCATCTCTAATTTCATCCACTAGGACAACATCATCCGCAAACAACATACACCATGGGATGTCATCTCGGATATAACTAGTTAATTCATCCATTACTAGGGTAAACAAGTATGGGCTCAAGGCCGATCCCTGATGTAGACCCATTGTTATAGGAAACTCCTCCGTATCGCCTCCTATTGTTCTTACACTTGTAACCGCTCCCTCATACATATCCTTAATAATATTTATATAATTTACATGAATGTTTTTCCTCTCCAATACCGACCAAAGGACTTGTCTTGTACCCTATCATATGCTTTCTCTATGTCAATAAAAACCATATGGAGATCCTTCTTCTTTTCTCTGTAGATCTCCATCAAGTTTCTTAATAGGAAAATGGCTTCTGTTGTGGATCTACCTGGCATAAAACCAAATTGGTTCTCTGACACCTTCGTGATATACCTAAGTCGATGCTCTATTACCCTCTCCCAGAGTTTCATCATATGACTCATTAACTTAATACCACGGTAGTTGGTGCAATTTTGAATATCTCCCTTATTTTTGTAAATAGGAACCAAAATGCTTTTTCTCCAGTCGTCTAGTATTTTTTCCCCCTTTTAGGATAGAGTTGAAGAGTTTGGTTAACCACTCTACCCCTACTCTCCAAGGCACTTCCAAACTTCAATCGGGATACCATCTGGGCCATAAGCTTTTCCAGCCTTCATTTTTTCCAGTGCCTCCTTGACTTCCCTAGGCCTGATCTTACGTGTATAGCTAAAGTTCCTTATTATCGTTGATGCATAAAAATCCGTAAAGTTATCCTCATGACTTGCATTGAACAAGTGATCAAAGTAGTTTCTCAATCTCTCCTTGATTTCCTTATCTCCTGTTAAGACCTGTTGAGACTCATCCTTAATGCACTTGATTTGGTTCAAGTCTTTCCCTTTTTTATATCTTAGCCTTGCTATCTTGTATACTTCCTTTTCCCCTTCTCGTGTCCCTAACTTTTGGTATAAATCAACTTGGGATTTACCTCGGGCCTCGCTAACCACTTTCTTGGCATCCTTTTTTGTCTTTTTATACTTTTCAAAGACTTCTCCATCCTCAGTTGTGGGTAATTTCTTATACCAATATATTTTCTCTTTAATAGCCTTTTGAACCTCTTCATTCCACTACCATGATTCACGTGGTGAGGTCTCGGTCCTTAGAGACCCTTAGGAGCTCACTTCCTATTTTCTCAATACAATTCGACATCTCCTTCCATAAGGTATTTGCATCATCTTTCATATTTGTGCCTCCTTCTTCCCATATTTTATCCTTAAATGCTAATTGGTTGGTTTCTTTTAACGCCCACCATCTAATCCTACTTTGCTTACCCCTCATTTCAGTTTTTACTATGCCCTTTTTCTTCACATCCAACACCATCAACCTATGTTGTGTGATTAATGCTTCTCCAGGTATAACCTTGCAATCTTTACAAATAGATTTATCCCTTCTTCTTGTAACAAGAAAGTCAATTTGGCTACAATTACCCCCATTCTTAAAGGTAATCAAGTGTGATTCCCTCTTCTTAAAGCAAGTGTTGGTCAACACCAAATCATGAGCAAAAGCAAACATTAATATAGATTTTCCTTCCTCATTCCTGTTGTCATATCCATAACATCCATGCACTTGCTCGTAGCCATCACTAAGTCTACCTACATGTCAATTAAGATCACCACCAAAATTTGAAGGTGAACCCAGGGAGCTTTATATTTTCCATCTTTCTGACTTCTTTGGCTAGTTTCTCCAACGGAAAACCCATAACCATTCTCTCATTGCTCAGTGGTTTCACCGCCAAAAGTTTTGCCGGCGAGAATCACTCCGCCATTATTGTTTACTAATCGATGCGTGATCGGCTAGCCCTTCCACCATTTCGATAACTGTTGCAATTGAGTACCAGTGTGATATCTTCTTCCTCTCCATCATTTTGGTGTCCAAAGCCAGGGACACATGGTGCGTTTCAAGCTCTAGCTCAGACCGAGCTCCCCGACAGTTGACCGCTTCCCCCTCCAAAGCTCTTTTCTTCTGATTTTCGGGTGGATTAGCTTCACCAGGTCTTTGCGAGTCTAGAACCGTCGAGATCTTCACTTTTATCCATTCCATTACATTGATTAATCTTGCCCTCTCCAGTGATGTCCTCCAGCAAGGTGATTTGGAGGCTTTCTTACTTCGTTTCATGGCCACTCGAGCACAGTGAGCTTCCCCATCCTCCAGAGCTTCGATCTCATGTTGCATTGGGTCTTTGCCCCTAGCTGAGGCTCTGATCCTCCCTCGCTTCGGCGAGGTTCGACCACATTCGTGCTATTGATGTCCCTTTTCACCACAGTGACGGTATCATCACGTCATTTACATTCCTATAGCCGGACTCCGGTGCATGAGGTATGAGGCAATTATTACAAACCTTGGCCTCCCATGCCACCAGCCTAGCCCCTCCCTCCCCGAGCCTAGCTTCATGTTGTTGGTCGAGGAGGTCTTCCTTCTGCACTTAAAATGGACCTTAATCCATCCTTCCTCGTCTGAGGTCCTCTCTCTACCCGTGGTAGCTGGTGGAGTTCTCAAGTTGTCGTGACCTTGCATCATGGTGTCGAGCATACGTGACTCTATCTCGTCGAGGGCTCTCACGGTTTGGGGTTGGGTCCTTTGGGGCCTCTATGGTCTTCGTCTCCCTTGGATCCCTCTCCGGCGCACTAGTGTCCACTCACCGCCACACCCGAGCTATTGTGTATTGATATTGTTTCCATGGAAAATTCATTTCATAGGTTTTATTAGAATGTTTTTTCATCCCATGCAAACATACAATCATTGGTACTAATAAAAAAATGGATTGTGCATATTTATCAAAAAATTAAAAATTATTAATAATATATATTAAATACATAATGGTAATATAAATAATAAATTTAAAATTATAAAATAACTAATTATTGACTTTTGCATACCTACAAGAACCATCTATTTTACATTCGTTCAAGTTGGATATAAATAGGTTTGTACTTAAATGGACTTCATTTATAAAATAAAGCTAACTCCTTAAAGTTTTTAAAAATATTTTTAGACTAATTATGTTATACTAACCCAAACTATTAGTGCAAGAGCACTTTGGTTAGCATCATTTAACACCGTAGTGACATGGCAGGTGGTCTAAGACACATGGTTGACAAGTCAAAGCATGGAGGACTTTACATGGAACTATCTTTGGCGAGAGGCTATCTTTGGAAGGCCTTGAGGATGCTATTGGAAATATCTTTGAAGAAGATCTATTGGGGACATGCTTGGCAAGGAGCTAGAAAAGGGAGATATAATTGAAGCCCTGATTAGAGCTGATTGGGTGATTAATGGAACCCTTGATTAAAGGCTGATTGGAGATATGATTAGTGACTGGATTTGACAAGTGATTGGTGATTGATGCAAGCCAAATCGTGATATGATTGATGGCCATAATTGATGCTGATTAAAGAACAAATATGGTGGTGACCAATAAGAAATGATATGCCAAACTGTGGTGAATCAAGACTAAGTTTGGAAGAAGATTGATGAAGGCAATCTACAACACAAACTTGTGTGATTGAAGATGAAGTTTGATTGAAGACTTCGCTCCTTGGTGAGGTGCGACTTAAAGCGAACTGAGAACATGATGGATAGGAGTCCAGCAAGTTGCGGTGGTTGGGATCAGAATGATCCGACATTGTTTGACTCAAAACTCAACCAAGAGGATTGGAGGTGTCGTGAGGTTGTGGTGCAACGGAAGCTGCAGCGTTAGTCAATTCATCAGTCGGGCCGCGTTACAAGCTTAGTTGCAACTGGAGTTGTAACATCTAACTATGGAAGATGTCCAATTTAGCAGCTGCGGAGATTGTGGAGATCCTAGAGGAGGTAGGTGTGTTTTGAAGGCATGAAGGTGTCTATATAAGACCAGAACTCTAAGGATTGAGATGAGCCAATTAGAGTAGTTCCTTTGAGAGTAGGATGATAGTGATCATCGTCAATCCAGAGTAGGTGTTTATGATAAAGTGAGAGAGTGATTGGAACTCTTGTACTACTGCCTTTACTGTTCCTTTAGTGGATTATCTTCTCCAGGCTTGACCCCCAAGACGTAAGCTTATAAGTCGAACTGGGTTACCAACTCTCGTGTCTCCTTCTTTTGTGGTTTGTTTTGTTTGTGTGTGAATATGTTAATATTCTATATTTGAGAGTTTCTGTAAGAAAGAGTTGCAACTCTTATTCAGTTTACAACTACACCCACACAATAACCTCCTCGCAAAACTTACACAAACAAACATACATAATTTTAAAAATATATTTTTAGACTAATTATATTATACTAACCCAAACAAGCATACTAAACATTTTTTTGGCAATTAAGTGAATAAATCATACTTATATAATAATAATAGGGTGGGTACAAGCTAGCAAGAGTACATAGAGTTTGCACATATTGTGCGTCCTGGCCCAAATTGGACATCAGTGTCAGCATTAGACTCATTCTTCTTCCCCCGAACTATCTGCAAGTCCAAAACAAACATACTAAACAATTAATTTAAAATATAACATGTTACACATTCTAATAAAATTTCCAAACTAATAAATAGGCAGGTCGAATCGGATTGACCTAAACTTTTTGACATCTCTGAGTAGACTTAGGATAGGCATTCATCAAGTTCCTTGGTTGCCCTAATTGACCTTATTTATTAGATAAATAGCCATTCTTGGTCAATGAATCCCACTTGCCCTGCTCATTGTCAAAGTAAACAGATCCAGTGCATGAAGTTCAATTGGATGAGTTATTTTGACCTATAATCTCAACATGTGGGAATACCTTTCATTCATTTTAACACACCCTATTCATCGTCAAACTAAACATATGATTTGGCCTTAATTGTCTGCCAGCATGCAAATTTTGTGTTTTGTTTTTTAGAAAGTAGATAAATCATTTTTCATTATAAAGCTTTAGAAAGTTCGATACATTCATTCATGTGTAATAAAAGATACGATAACAAAATTACGTAACTCCCAAAAGAGTATCAGTTGCCTCCTCCTAGGTATGCAGAGGGAACTACTTGTCTTTTTTGACTAAGGCCATAAAGACCCCCACAAGGGATTTGTCAAGGAGGGGTCATACGCGCACGTGCAAACACGCCGCCCATCACCTTGTAGAAGGGCTCGATCCGCGACCCGGCCACGCGGATCGAGGCCAACGAGATCGAGCCTCCAACGCCTTTAACAAAGAAGAACCCGTACTAATGGCCCGCGCAAGTCGTTGGTTAGGGAACTACTTGTCACCCTCAAGTTCTTGCAGAGAGGTGTTGAGAGTGAATTAATCACTAAGTTTTGTGTAAACTTCGGTTTGACTTATTTGATGAATGTGTTTATCAAAGTAAGATAATAAGAAAAATTAGTGTCATGAATGATTGGTAAAAATCATCATTTTTCTGAAAAACACCACATATTTCTCTTCATCTATATAGGCCATATAATCATCGTCATAAATTCTCATTATTGTCTCAACATTTTGTGCACTTTGTCAGTGATTGTATTGCGGTGCCCCAGAAATCCTGGAGTGAATTGGGGGGTATGTTGTAAAACCCAGGGTTTTTGTGAATTATTTGGAGTTTATTTCCTTTTGATAAATTTTGGTTAATTGGAAAGGATTTCCTAAGTCTGGTGTAATTGAAAATTTGGGGATTTAATTGGATTTAAATCTTAATTAAGTTTATGATTAAGTTTATTAGGTGATTGAGGACTAGATCGTGAATTTAGTTCTTTTAAGGACTGCAAGTGAATTCACCCTCTCTCATGATCTTACACTGAGATGGACACTAGTTGTAATTTCTAGAATTTAGGAGGACTTAAATGATATCCTGCGAGTCAATTACAATTAAATAGAGGGAACTTTAGGGGGGTATTCACAAAGGTTGCAAGGAACACACACGCACGAGAGACATGCACTGGTTATTAGTGGACGGCTTGGATTCATTTGAGGTTATATTAGAATTGATCCTATGGTTGGAACATCGCCTGAGAGGTAAGCCGGACGTTCTCCGCCCGTGAGCGCGCCACCGTGACCCGATCTTATCCCCTCTGATCTCGCGAAGACAGCGGTGCGAATCGTTTAAATTGAGATATGAACCATATTGGGAGATACATACCTTATCCGTAGATCCTTTGCACAGTCTATAAGAGGAGCAAGTTCCAAACCCTAATAGTTATCGTCTTGAGAGCCGCCTCGCTTCTCTTTCTCGGCCACACGTTCAGAGACCGCAATCTCTACTCCACCGTGATGGCCGATGGAAAGGGAGGAGGGAAAGAGGCCGAGGTGGAGAGCGTGAGTTCCGTCCGGATTGGAAGCTCAAGTGGTGGCCGGAATCGAGAAGTCTTTATCGCAGGGAGGCGCCGCCGCCATGCCTAGAGCCGCTGTCGACGCAAGGTGGTAAGCCCCTTGCTCTCTAGAGTTTGTGTCCAGTTATGCATACATGCATAAAGGGTAGTATATTGGTATATGCCTGGGTATCCACAGATGCAAGCATGGGATAAGATTCAATATGAGAGGTGGTTTTGTGATATCATCTAGGGTGTTACCTGCACTTACGAACATATTGGTTTAGCGTTGCTCATACATGCATGAATTATCTAGGGTTTTAACTATGATTAACAGTGAGGTCTGATGTGTATGAATATATGGATACGTTGGGACTTCAGAGATTTTCCATGGCTTGTTGGTTTCCGTTCCTTTCCTTGGGTTATCATTCATGTATGCATGAGTAGATTCATGTATAGTGATCATGGGGCTTTATATACTTGAGTTTGTAATGATGTTAATGTGTGGCTTTGGGAAAGGCTGGGGTTTGGGGTTGTTTGAATCTGAATATATAGTTTCAAGTTGTGTCCGGTGTTTAGCATAGAGTTGGTTTCTGTTGGTGAAGGTTTTTATACGTGTTAGAAAAGTGATGAGTAGTGAGTTTTGGGGAACCTTGAACATCCAAAGAACATGAGTGAGAGGGAAGAGAGATGTATTTGAACCGTATTTGTCTCTTGAATGGGCACGGAAGGTTCAGTGAAGGTTGTTAAGAGAATTTCTTTTCAGTAATATAGGAGATCAAAAGGTTTGAGTGGATGAAACCCCAGTTTGATGAAAGTTAGGTTGCATGGTTATATAGCTTTATTATATAAGGATTCTCAGAGGATAATGAGTCAGTAGATAATATGTGTGCATGTGTTGTAGGTTTGATGATGGTGTCTACATGGGTGTCTATTAGAAGGCTTTGATTACCAGGTTTAATATTGGCTGCTGTTAAGAGTGTAGCATGGGTGTTGTGTGCTAGTAGTGCGGTGTGTGGTGAGGAGGAATTAAAGGTGGTAGTCTTTGTGATTTTATGTGTGTGCGGGTATGAGGTGTCTTGGTGGGTGTTCATGAGTTTAAAAGGGTAGCAAGGGCTGTTGGCATGTGTAGTTGGTAGGGAGTAGAATGAAGATAGTTATAGTTTCAGAAATTAGTACCAACCAATAGAGATTAAATGGAGGATAAGAAGGATGAAAGGTGAGTGTGATGAGTTATTGGAAAGTGTGGTTTGGGGCCTCTGTTGATGGTACATTAGTGTGTTAATGAATGACCGGGGGTGTTCATAGGTGAGTTATCTCTGTGCTTGGAATAAGGTCCAGATTCATTTAGATTTGGTAAGCTTTGATTAAATAAGTTGGTGAGTTCGGATTAGCTTAATCAACTTGAAAATTCTGGGTGGCTGCAGACTGGCTGTCCACTTTGAGGGACAGCTGGGCATCCTATAGTTATCTGATAGGGTCGTGTAAGGTACCGTTGGAAAGATGGGGAAGAGATCTTTCCAACGAGCCCTGTTTCACCTCAAACGGATTTCTGAATCAAAAGTTATGGACTGTTCTTTGGGACTACGCGATAGGTTCAGAAATTCTGCAGTAGTGTTAGTAGGCATTCGTCTAGAGAACCCGGTTGTTCACGAGCATGTATGCATTGTTTTGTGACTAGTTTATGGTTTCCGTGTATCGACTTGGAGCTTTGAGCGGCGTCGGAGAGACGCTGGTTTGTCGGTTGGACTTACTAGTGAAGTAAGTGCACCTGCCTAGTACCCACCCAGTTTTGGGATTTCTTGATTTTATGCTTTTATTCATTGTTGATCTCGATACTATTGATTAGCTTTGAGCTATTTCTTCATTGATTATTGGTTTTGATATCGCTATGTTTTGGATTGCATACACGTGTATGAGATTCTTTCTTTATTGAGCTCCGTGGTAGTGTATGCATATTGGTGTATAAGTTTTTGTTGGACATGTGTGTGTATGCTGATTACGTCTTCCTGTTGATCGGCACGTGGCCGTGGAAACACGTGAGCCTGTGCTCCGTCCGGGTCGGCATGTCAGCATTTCTTTTGTTGAAGATTCTCCCGCTCAGTGCAGATTGTGATAAGTTGTGGGCGGACATTCTGGACGCCACCCGTCAGTGGGACGATACGCTAGCCGTGTACGTACATGTGGGAGCTCCACCAGACACAAGGGTTTGGTTTATAAGATATAAGATCGGCTTAGGTCGATGGCTGCCAGGGAGATGACAAGTTTGACATTCAAGTTTAGTTTGACTTTGTGCTCTAAGCCGGTGTTTTGTGATAGTGATCTCCTTATGTTTGAGCTTGGTCTCTTCCTATTATGTGTGGATCACTATTTTATGAATGTGCTCATGACCTCTTTGCATTCCTTGCGGGAGTACTTACTGAGCTTTCCTTTCGAAAGCTCATCCCACTTCTCTTTTTCTCTTTTCAGGTTTTAAAGTTTAGGTGGTTACAACCAGGAGCTGCGTGTAGAGGTTCGAGGACTTCAACCTTCTTTACATGAGACCTTATATATTGTAGGACCCTTGTAGGGCCAATATTTGTTTTACTAAGAGTAAAGTTCCGCTGTAAAATGACTCTGAAATTATTTGTTGGACATTTTGGTTATCTGCTCATATATCATTTAGGCCTTGTATTCGAGTGGGGCCCGTCTCCACTCGATGCAGTCCGATGCAATGAAGCGTGCCGAGGTCAGGGATCCGGGTGGGCGTTACATATGTGGAGCACGTAAAGGATCTACTTGATTAACTTCGACTATTTGTGTAACTGAACACTAGAGAATGAGATGTGTGACCGTCTCATTTTCAGCCTCACACAAAAAGCATGTAGTAGGAGTACACAAAATACATGTGGTATTTTTTGACCCATTATTTTTACCCTTCATCAAAATTAGTCAAAAAAAAAAAAAACCAACAACCCAAGGGTCTATTGGTAACCGGGGTCATTTGCTAAGAGATGAGATTCTTCTGTGGACGAGCCCGGGATCGAATCCGCACTCTTACAAGCTGAGGGTCGGATGTGGCGTTGTTCTTCTGAGTACAAGTCTGTGGGATTGATCGGTCACCTCTGTACACGTCCTTTGAAATCCTTGCGAGGGTTGTTTATCACCTTATTCAAAAAAACAAAGGCAAAAAAACAAAAAAAACTAAGGACCTAAATAATAAGCAACAGAGTATTTGAGCTTGGATGATGGATATTGTGCGCTGAATTACATGTCCGAAGAATTTAATCCATTTTTTAGTTTTTACACAATTTGATTAATTAAAAAAATATAATTATAATAATATTAATATTAGTATTAGTCATTAATAATTACAATAATTGTTTGTTTCAGAATAAAATATAAAAAAATTATCAACTCTAAAGTTTTTATTTAAAATATTATAATCATTTTATGGAGCCAAATAAAATAATTGTTATAGAAATAACTTTTTCTTATACCTTGATTAGTTAAACTACTCCAATAATTATTTAATATTAGTCAATAGTCGACTAAAATTCAACTTAAATTGAAAGAACTTATTTTAATTATTTTTAGTCAAATGAAAAATAAGGACAACCTAAGAATTTAATGTGTATTGATAAGGAGCTTTGGCTCAACTGTAAATTTATCCTTATATGATCTGAAGATCATAGATTTGAGTCGTGGAAAGAAACTCTTGTATAAAATTAATAATAATAATTAAAAAAAAACAAACAAACACATGGTACTAAATTTATAGTACTAAATTTATGGTTGTGTATAATAAACCCAAATAAATAGGCCTTCTCCAAATCCTACACATACTTGTAAACTTTATAGCACCGGATGGCCACGAAATTTTACCTATTATACAAATTTAAATTTAAAATATATATATATATATATATATATATATATATATATATATATATATCTCAGAACAAGTAAAAAAAAAAAGGACTAAATTTTTGTCAAAAATAAAAGCTCGCTCTTAAATGAAAAATAAAAGGACTAAGTTTGATGGAGCGTACTTAATTCAACCATAACCATGTCCCTAACTAAAATCCGCAAAGGCGGTCTTTATGGCCCATGTTAAGAAAAAGTAAAGATTTTAGAAAAAAAACTAATAAATGAAAATACTAAATTTGTGTCAAAAATAATAGCTCGGAAATGAGAATAAAAACTAAATTATTCTTCTGTGCGTTTGTTTGGTATATAAATAGAACCACAACCATCAGCTCTCTTGTCTACATTTCATTTATAGAGTTTCTTCGCAATTGGGTGGTCAGAGATGGCTGGTGCTCTTCTTCCCTTGAGCACCATACCAACTTCTCTGAATTATGAAAGAAGATCAAGATGGAGTTCTAGTTCATCATCATCATCATGTCAATATTGGAGTGGTAGACATCTCTCACAACCTCCAAAAAGTCGTGTTTCTTCTTATGCCTCCAAGCAATATTATGATCACATGACTACTCCAGCCATATTCCATCCTTCTCAATGGCATCTGGTACGTACTTGTATTTTCTTCTTTCTATTCTAAAGTTCTTGTTTTCATGAATAAGAATTAATGATAATTAAGTAGATGCAAATCAAAGTCTCTTCTTCTACTCGATCTCTTAATTTGTTCAAGATAAACAAACCATGCAGTTTGGAAATCATCACTATATCCCACAAGTTTGAAGATCAAGTATGGCAGCTCCCTAACCCATCAAGTTATGTGGGATCAGCTAAATTAAATTATTCAACTATGAAAATGTATTGGTTGTTGGTACTTAATTGTCATTTTTGGGCACTCATTGTTTTGAAGTATCTTTATGACTGACATCTAACTATCACATTGCAAGCTTTCTTTTTTTGGTATTTACATTGAAAGCTTTAATTATAAATAAAACATAATCTATTGATATTTGGGTTCTTTACTAAGAAGTGGGGATTTTTTTTTTCTGTAGATCACCCTAGATTGAACTCTCACTTTTATAAGATAAAAGTCAAGCGTCGTGATATTATCCTATGGATTACCTGGGATTAAACTGTCATATTTGTCACATCCTTAACTTCACTCATGGGGTGTTTTAATTTAGATGGTTATAACTTATAGTATACCAAGTTAAACTTTATCTAATGTAGTTTCTTATGTTTTAATTTAGATGGTTATAACTTATAGTATACCAATTTTTTATTTAATGGCACTTAAAATGCAATTCAAAAATTAAATTTTTGTTTTAATAAAGGTAGTTTTACTAGATGCAAATTTTTTTTTTTTTTGATAAATATAGACAAATAACTAGAAATATGTCATTTGAACCATCAACTTATGTCTATGAGAGATATGAGTTAACCAACTTTTCTTTAAAGGTTGGTCACTATGCAATGCAATTCTATACTTCCATCTTTATTCCATTTGAATGAATAAATGTACATCAATTTCTACTTGATTCAACCTTCTTTTTCTTTTTCTTTGATCTTCTGTTCATTGTGCACAAATTGGATTTTTCTCCTCTCTGATCAAAGGAAGTAGAAGAAGTTCATGGAAAACAAATAGAAGAAGTGATTACAACGGCAAAGACGAGATTGAATCATAATGATTCAGATCCAATCGATACCATGTCACTGATTGACACCCTCCAAAGGCTTGGAATTGCTTATCACTTTGATGAGGAAATTGAATCACTTTCAAACAAATGCTTCCATTTCATAAATGGGAAACATGATCTCTTTGGCACTTCTCTTTCCTTCAGATTGCCTCCAGGCAACGAGGTCATAATGTGTCTTCAGGTATGGCCTAACTAGAAATTGTATCATTTCTGGCAATCTTGTATTTTCATTTGCGGAAAATTTTGGTTTAATTTTCACCATTTGATTCAGATGTGTTCTTCGAGTTTATGAACAACAATGGGAGTTTCAAAGAAGAGCTGAGCAAAGATTTGAAGGGTTTGCAAAGCCTGTATGAAGCTTCACACATGGCTGTTGAAGGTGAAGAATTGTTATCACAAGCCATGGAATTCAGCAAACAACACCTCAAAGCATCAATGCAGTATTTAGACCCTAATCTGGCTCAACAAGTTGGCATGACTTTGGCTTCTCCTAGACAAAGAATGATGGAAAGATTCGAAGCTCGAAGATTTATCGAGCATTTTAGTCAAGATTTCCGGAAGAATTCACCGATAATAGAACTTGCAACTCTTGACTTCAACTCGGTTCAATCACTTTACCAAAAAGAGATCATTGAATTGAAAAGGTGAGTGTGTTATCTTACTTGAATATAATAATAGAAATTTATGAACTAGATAATATATTAGTGTATCTGCTATGTATGGTGTAGGTGGTGGAGAGAACTAGGACTCACCAAGAAGCTCCCATTTGCACGAGATCGACCATTAGAATGCTTCTTGTGGACTGTAGGATTGTTCCCTGAGCCGAACTTCTCCGAATGCCGGATTGAAGTTGCAAAAGCTGTGGCAATCCTCTTAGTGCTTGATGATGTATATGATAGCTATGGTTCTTTGGACGAACTCATCCTTTTCACTGATGCAGTCCAGAGGTTTGCATATATAATTTGACTTTGTCGATGTATGCATTGCATTCTATATATATACTTCAAACATTAATTAATATGCCATCTCTTTTCAGATGGGATATTCAAGCAATAGAACATCTCCCTGAATACATGAAGATATGCTACATGGCTTTGTACAACAGTATTAATGAAACTGGCTGTAAAGTCCTCAAAGAACATGGATGGTTCATCATTCCTCAGCTCACCAAACAAGTAAGTATATATAACATTTACGATTTATTCTATATTCTCTATATGGTATCAAAGCCTGAGTTTTAACTCGAACATATTTTGCTCATATATAAATACATTTTATGTTTCAGTGGCAGAAGATATGTGAAGCATTTCTAGTGGAAGCAAGATGGTTCAACAATGAACATGTGCCAACCCTTAAGGACTATTTGAACAATGGAATCACTACTGCAGGAACATATATGGCATTGGTTTATGCTTTTTATCTTATTGGGAAACAAGTAACAAAAGAAAGCGCAGACTTAGTGAATGCATGCCCTAAACTCTTTCACAACTCTGGAAGGATTCTCCGACTCTGGGATGATCTGGGAACTGCAAAAGTACTACTTCTTAATTACCTAATAGTCTCAAATTAGTTATATATATATGTCACTCGTCGTATGATATATTTTTGTTTGCATTTAACATAGGATGAACAAGAACGAGGAGACGTGGCTTCGAGCATTGAGATATGTCGGAAGGAGCATGGATTGTTATCAGAGGAGGATGCAAGAGATCGTATTAGAGGATTGATTGATAGAAGTTGGAAGGATCTGAACAAGGAATCAATATGTTTGAGTCAATTGTGTCATCCAATTGCGAAAACTTCTTTGAATCTTGCAAGAACATCACAGTTGATTTATCAACATGGAGATGATGAAAGGGCACCAAGCGTTGAACATAACATCCGTTCATTGCTCATTGAACCAATTCATCATCCAGGTTCTGTAAGTGACTAGAATTCATGGTCAGAAATGAATTTGATGATTAATTTTATTTGGTATAATCTTTGAAATAGTCTTATTATTATAATATTTTATTCTTTTGGTCACTCTATTATAAAATACCTGATTTGAGTCCCTCTAGTAACAATTTGGCAAATCAAATCCCTTCGGTAGACGGCCCTTAGTTTCGTTGTTTGATTGTACTAATGTGGATTAAAATATTAATGGAAAAATCTTTAAATGTTTAAAAAAACATAAAATAAAACTAATCCCTGGAGTTTAATACCAAAACTTTAAACAGTTTTTTTTCTTAATGCCAATACTTGGTTTTCTTTTTTAAATATAAAGATTTAAAAGTATAGATTAAAATTTTATTTCTTTACCCCTTGTTTGGTTTGAGGTTTTTGGAGGGGTGAGGAGGGATTTGGGGTTTTTGTTGTGTTTGGTTGGGGGTGTGAGAGGGGGTGAGGAGGGATGAGGAGGGGTGACAAATCCCTCCAAACTCCTCATTTTCCACTCCCCCAAATCGGGGATTTTTAGAGGGGTGAAAAAGTTTTTATTTTTTAAACTCAAAAAATCACTTGAAAATACCATCTTGCCCTCCACTTATTTTCAAAATTCCATCTAAGTCCTAGCTTTTATACTAGCTTTAATATAATTGATAATAATTAGTTTAATTTTAACTTTTATACTAATGTAATTAATAATAATAAAATTTGTATTGTTTTAATAATTAATATTAATTATACTTAAATTAATATAATTAATATCTTTAATATAATTATTATTAATTAGTTTAATACTAACTTTTATACTAATATAATTAATAGTAATAAAATTTGTATTGGCTTAATAATTAGTATTAGTTATACTTAAATTAATATAATTAATATGTTTAATATAATTGATATTAATTAGTTTCATACTAAAGGGCAAATTAGTCAAATGCACATTACACTCCTTCTCACTCTTACTCACGACTGAATAAAAAAATAGATTCCTCCTTCTCACTCCTCCATTGAACCAAACATAAAATTTTTCAAAACCCTGTAAATCCCTCCCCTCCAAACTCCTCCTCACCCCTCCCCTCCAAACTCCCCCTTTGAACCAAACAAGGGGTTAATTACCAAGCAATAACTGATGTGAATTTCATGTGAGCAAGTTTAATGAAATTAAACGTCTAAATTGACATGGGACAAATTTAAATCATATTTTTGAAACAAATAAAGTTTTATTATTACATATTTTCAATAAATTATTTTTACTATATACGAAAAACAATCTAAGAGGATTTATAGGTGATACGGACAAAACTAATAAGATAGGTACCCCGAATCTCGGCCTCTACATGTCAAAATCAACGCATTCCCATAAAGGTAACACGGATCCTAAAGGAAGCCGTCATACTGCCCCATATCAGGTATAGTGGCATCACCTGATTCGATGTGGAAAGGGGAAGCAAAAGCACATTTAAAAACAATGCACTATTTTTTAGTGGAAAGAAACCTCTGTTAAAAATGAGAAACAAGTAATACAAAAACCACCTCTAAAACCCATGTTGACTACGACATATACTAATTAAAAAAAAAACTTGGTAACTGAAAGATAGTGGAGGCTTGGAAAGGACTCCCACTAACATATGTGGGCCCGATTTTCATGACATGTAAGAGAGTGTCCGGTTCTCAAGGCAAGCAGGCAATCATGGTCACTCTACTCTCCCCATTACTAGTTCTCAAGGGAAACATGCTACCGGCTCTCAAGGCAAACATGCAATCATGGACACAAACTTGCAGCCCACTACTAGTTCTCAAGGCAGACTTGCACCACCATCAGCACAAACCTCATGTGCAAACTGGTCAAGCCATCACTCCACTTATTCCTCATACAAGCAACAACCTCAACAGGTTCCGAGACTCTCCCATGACCAGCGATCGTCCTGGATCATAGCTCCCCTTTTCAAAGGAGCCAGCTCCTGGTGGCTTTCAAAACTGAAGATGTGGGAATTGGTCTTGACCACTTTCCCGTGTGTACCACTTTGACGCACCTGCAAGTTGTCCTTTTGCCCGACTTCGAAATGACTCCATGATGCCGCTGACGAGTCATGGTTATCTTCTTCTTCAAGATCACATCTTGATTAGCGGTGTGTCCCTTTGATAAACCAAATCTTCCAAAGATGGGCAATGTCTCCTCGGCTCATCATCTAGCATGGATGGCTCAAAAAGCTTGAGATACTCAACATTGATCTCGAGTATATATCCATATAAGGAGGAAGCTCGAGTTGACAAGAGTTATTACCGATTTTCAGTAAAATTTTGAACGGACCATAACGAACCGGTTTTAGCTTTTTACCTTCACCCTTGAGTCATTCCTTGTTTAAGTGGAGCCAACAAGATCACCTTCCTGGAAGTTTGCATCAACTCTGGTTCAGAACGCCTGCACCTCGGATCCGGGACCTCGCACGCGTTCACAGACCGCAGCCGGCCCCCGAAAGTGGAGACGGGCCCCACTCGAATACAAGGCCTAAGGCCCATTAGGCCCACCTGAGAGGTTTCAGGTTCTAATCCCCTCTCATGCATCCTTTTTGTCTTTTATTTTGCTTCTTTATATACTTTGTTACTTGACTAGACCAAGCCAATCATAATTTTGTTCAAAATATCCAATTGGGCCCAAGCCCAATCCTGGCTCAGCCCAACTCCTACTTGACTAAACTTAGCCATGATTAAAACCAAGCCCTAGCCATGTGACTTACCCAAGTCCAATCTGATTGAGCCCAACCTTTCCATCTCTTAAATCAAGTCTGGTTTAAGAATCAATTAAATTAATCTAATCCTCTTTTTAAAACTAAACATGGCCCAATTCATTTTATTAGTTGTGTTATATAATCAACCACTAAGCTAGCAACTAATCCTTCAATTAATTGTCATTATCTGCTTGTCAACCTAATCAACTGATTAGTGTTCCAAATTAATGAAATTAACTAATTACCAATTAGTCACCCATTAATAAATCCAAAGTAACCAATCCATGGATTATTAGGTTTGGATTTAATTACTATAATTTTATTTAATCTTTGATCAATCAATTTCGCCCATTCAATCAAGCCCACCCACCGGACTTGACCCAACCATATCACATCATTTAACTCATTTTAATTGATCGCCTTTGCTTTAAATAATTAAATCTGAACTTTATGAATTAATTATTTAACCAGAATCTATTAATCAACTTTATCAGTTGATTTATTTAATCAAAATTCGATAATTAAAATTTATCAACTAATTCATTTAAAATTCCACATCTTATCAATTGGTTTATTTAACCAAAATCTATTAACTAGATTTTTTACAAAAAAAATAAACCCAAACCTTATCCACTTAATTATATTTAATGATCGCACTTAATTATTTTAATTATCCTTAATCATCTTAATTAATCCAAACATTATAGCAATTAATTCAATTAACATCTTAGCTATAAAAAAACAAATTATTTTCCATCTTGTTAACTCATTAAATCACGCCCCCCAAATATCCAATTAATTATCATAATTAATTAACCAACCAATTTAGTTTTTAGATAAAATAACTAATTTAGTATTATCTAATCAATTAAATTATTATAACCATTTAAATAACTCTCTCTCTCCCTCTATCTCTCTTCTTCCTCGCGACAACGGGCAGAGCCTGCCCGTGCGTGAGCCGCCGCGAGCGGATGGACAACCTGGCGGTCATTAGGCCTTCCTAGGTGCTTTCGTAAGATTTAGTCGACCGGTGCCGTTACCACCTCGAGGTCTACACTACAAGCTACATGCATGTGTGGCATTCGTCGGTAAAAGGCAGTGAAGGATAAGGAGAACTCACCGGCGTGCAGTCGCGCCCTCGGAGAACAGTGGTGCCGACGAGAACCTCCTCGAATTTCCCTGTGCCTGCCTCCGATCAAACGAGCGCCTCAACCCGGTTCCTCCCTCCCTCTGTTTCTCACTGTGAAGGGGAGGGCTAGCGATGCAGTGTGCTTCCAGCGCTCAGCCCTCCGTCTCGTTATATAGGGTGCGAGGAGCATCCCCTACGGGATCGAGTCCGCTGGCGCGCCAATCATCGCCCCCTTCTTCCATTTCTGGCTGCTGTCCATGCAGCTAATTTTGGCAAGGAGATCGCGCGCGCGGGCGTTGGCTGGGGAGGAAGACGGTGGGGGTTTGCCTCGGGATTAGCACCATCCCGAGATCCCCTCAATCCTGGCCGTCCACCTGCCTCTACATGGCTTCTCTGGCATCTTGCACAAAGGACCCCCGAAGTTTTTAATTTTCCAACTGGGTCCTTAACCCGTGAGATGGCACACAATTTTTCCCCTTAGTCCCTCGATCTTCATCTATTACTCTTTAGTCCTTCTCCAGAGACAAACAACCTTACTTTGCAGTCCCCAACTCTTATAAATTTACCATTTGGTCCTTGGCAGCCCCAAAATAATTTAAATTAATAATTTAAATTATTCTTCCCCCTTTCCTTTTTAATTAAAATAATAATTTGAAATATTCTATCAATCTTGCCAACTTGGAATATTCTCAATCAACCTTGATTTAATTTATATTCTCCATTTCCCTTTTTTTGACCAATCATGATCAATTAACCAAAGTTCCCATATTTAAACAGATTGATAACTTTCAAATTTATCAAGTATGAATAATTTATTTATTCTCTTTGACCTCTCTCATGCCCATTTTACCATAATGCCCTTAGAGCTTCATTCAATTCCACATCTTATCATAAAAATAAAATAGACAATACTTAAATAAAATTCTAGCAAATCAACCCTAGGGATTTTCCCTTATTATTTAAATGACAAAATTTATTATTCTTCCCAAAAATTTCGGATCTCACAGTGTCGATCGTGCCGCGACTTTTATTTTTGTTGAGCTTTTTGCAAACTATTCTCCACCTCACCATGAAGACGACGGATGCCCTCAAGAAAGCGTTGTGCTTTTTCTTGGTCATTCTCCTCCTTGGTGGTTTGCGGCGTAGACATGACCTTGAACTCCAAGTCGAACGGGCTTTGTGGTAGAAAACCCAAGCTTACCTCAAAAGGAGACTTCTCTGTAGAGCTATGTATAGCTCGGGTGAAAGTGAACTGTAAATACAGGATGCTCACATCCCATGTTTTTGGATGACGTTAATTGTAGCCCCTTAGAAGATGAACAACCGTACAATTGACCACCTCGGTCTGACAGTCGGTTTGGGGATGAAAGGTTGTACTTCGCTTCAACTTCGTATCCATCATCACCCAAAGGGATTTGCCAGAAATGACTGAGTGCATCCCGATCAGACACAATAGAGCTAGGTAGCCCAAAATGTGCCCAAACACGTTGAAAGAACAATCGTACCACCTCCACACCGGTGATCATTTTCTTGCATGCCATAAGCACCACCATTTTTGAGAAACGATCAACTACCACAAATAAATAATCATTACTTCGTCAGGTCTTCGGTAAGCCTCCAAAGAAATCCATTGCAATACTCTCCCATGGATGAGATGGAACCGGCAAAGGGGTATACAAACCCACCTTCTAATTCGCAGGCTTGGAAGTACTGTATAGAACGCAACCCCTCACAAAACGAGCCACCTCTTGTTGCATACGTGGCTAAAACACATGTCATTGAATATGTTGTAGAGTCTTCATCACTCCGAAGTGGCCAACAACCTTTGAGGTGTGTGCTTCACGCATCCATTGAACTCGGTCCACCTCATGCGACACACACAAAAGTGTGTCTTTATAGAGAAGTCCATTGCATAAGCCAAACTCCGATGGCTTTCCTGTCTCAAGGTCCGCTAGTATATCACGGAAATCGGGATCCTCCTTGTACCAAGTTGCATATTCCTCATGATAATAGGGTTCAACCTGCATAAAAATGGATAAGCAAATGGCCGCGACAGGTGGTCGTGATAGCATGTTAGCTAGCTTGTTATGTGTGCCCTTCTTGTACTTAATCACCAAGTTGAATTGTTGCAAATAAGCCATTCATTTCATGTTGCACGTTTGCCACGTTCATCCCTTTTCCCCATGTTTGGACAAAGCTCTGGGTGAAGCTTGAGACACCTTTCTTTGGTATGCCTTTCAACTTTGCAATGCTCACAAATAATGTCAGCATTAGAAGAAGATGTGGAAGTTCTACCTTTCTTAAAATTCATTTTCTTCTTTGGTTTGGATCAACTCTCTTCGGTGCTCTTGTTACCACGGGATTTGTTCTTCTTCTCTATCGCCATAGCAGTTGTACTCGCACTAGAAAGGTCATGAACCCGGAACAAGTTCAACTCCGCACCAATCGCCTTGTGTAACCCCGACATGTACTTTCTAAACGTCTGTAGGTCTGAAAGCTATACGCCAAGTGCCACCTCTTGTCTCCGAAATTCGGTAGTGTAGTCCTGAATGGATTGGTCACGTCGTTGCCACAAACGATACCAATGATACCACCTTTCTTCAAGGGATCCTATTAGAGAAAACTCCTATTTGAGGAGCCGCTTAAATTGGTCCCATGTGAGGTTTTCGGCTTCGCCACTTGCCACGCACGCCTTCCACCACATCTTGGCATGGTCCGTCATCTTGAGCGGCGCAAACTTGTCCTTCTGGACACTACTAAAACCTCGAAGGGTAAAGTAAGTCTCAAGTTGGTCAATCCACAAGTCAAGCTGGTCGGCTTCGATCGAACCATCGAACGTTGGTATGTCAACTTTAGCCTCAGCCTTAAAAGGCACGTTAGCTAAAGAAGACATAATGATGTCTTCGACGGCGTTAATCATCATTATTAAATTAAGTAGTCATTCTTTGTAGTGTTCTCCTCCCATTTGGTTTGAACTGTTTCCAAACTTTTCTCACCAGGTGTCAATGTTGCCTTAATAGGGGCATTGATCTGTTCATCACCTTCAGGTTGTGAGGTCGACATAGCCTGTTACTTTATCCAAGCAAGAACAACTGCCATACCAGCAGAGAGCTTGGAAAATTGATAGTCCAAGCCAGTTTGAGTAGGAGAATCATCGGTCGACATTGTTATGAATACGTTCGTTGGTGCCATCAGGTGCTCGCCTCAGAAGGTTGTAAGCTGATGTGGTGTCTCACATGTCTTGCTATAGTCGAGATGAGTCTCCACCATCCACTGGAAAGATAAAGCTCTGAATACCAATTTGATCCGATATGGAAAGGGGAAGCAAAAGCACACTTAAAACAATGCACTATTTTTTGGTGGAAAGAAAAAACCTCTGTTATAAATGAGAAGCAAGTAATACAAAAACCACCTCTAAAACCCATGTTGACTAAGACATATAAAAACAACAACAACAACAACAACAACAACTAAGCCTTAATCCCATACTAGATGGGGTCGGCTATATGGATTCTTTGTTTTCATGTCGCTCTCAAATATGAAATAAAAATAAAATAAAAGGAAATGAAATAAACAGAAATAAAATGAAATAAAATGAAATAAAATGAAAAATAAAAATACATAAATAAATAATAATAACAACAGATAATTTCTATGAGAGATTGGGATGTTAGAAGCAGAACAGTATCCCTACAAACAAGGCTAAGCTAATGAAGGAAAACCTTTTAGTCGACTTATCGATAATTCTATACTAGGCGGGGTCGGCTATATGAATTCTTTGTCTCCATGTCGCTCTGTCAAAAGCAAGATCCGGCTCAATATCTAACATACGTAGGTCCTTAGACACCACCTCTCTTCACGTAATCCTAGGCCTACATCTACCCCTCTTCTTACCTTCTACAACTAAACCATCACATTTTCGAATTGGAGCACCTGCGGGTTTCCGGCGTACGTGTCTAAACCATCTTAAACGCCCTTCTCATATTTTATCTTCAATTGGTGCAACATGCACCTTCTGTCGGATGTGTTCATTTCTAATCTTGTCCAATCTTGTACGACCACTCATCCATATTAGCATCCTCATTTCGGCCACATTCATCTTATGCATATGTTGAACTTTAGTTGCTTCCAACACTTCCCCATATAAGCATGGCGGTCTAGCCTAACCGCAGTCCTATAAAATTTTTCCTTTATTTTGTTAGGCATCTTTTTATCACATAACACCCCTGTAGCACTTCTCCATTTCAACCATCCAGCTTTGATTCTATGGGTTACATCTTTATCTATCATCCCATCATCCTAGAAAATGGAACCTAAATACCTAAAATGATTAACCTTAGGCATTACCACCCCCCTAGTTTCACTTCTCCTTCATCTCTCCTACTTAGACTAAAATTATAGTGCATATATTCTGTCTTACTTCTACTTAACCTAAAGCCTTTACTTTCTAAAGTGTTTCTCCATAATTCTAGCTTTTGATTTACTCCATCTCTAATCTCATCCACTAGGACAACATCATCAGCAAATAACATACACCATGGGATGTCATCTTGGATATAACTAGTTAATTCATCCATTACTAAGGTAAACAAGTATGGGCTCAAGGCCGATCCCTGATGTAGACCCATTGTTATAGGAAACTCCTCCGTATCGCCTCCTACTGTTCTCACACTTGTAACCCCTCCCTCATACATATCCTTAATAATATTTATATATTTTACATGAATATTTTTTTATCTCCAATACCGACCAAAAGACTTGTCTTGGTACCCTATCATATGCTTTCTCTAGGTCAATAAAAACCATATGGAGATCCTTCTTCTTTTCTCTGTAAATCTCCATCAAGTTTCCTAATAGGAAAATGGCTTCTGTTGTGAATCTACCTGGCATAAAACCAAATCGGTTCTCTGACACCTTCGTGATATACCTAAGTCGATGCTCTATTACCCTCTCTCAGAGTTTCATTGTATGACTCATTAACTTAATACCACGGTAGTTGGTGCAATTTTGAATATCTCCCTTATTTTTATAAGGGTTAAAGCCATTTGTGGTCCCTGAAAATGGGACCAATGTTCATTTCCATCCCAAAATTCAAAATTTGTTCAATATGATCCCTATGTATTGCATATTTTGACATTTTGGGTCCCTATATATTCCGTATTTTGGCATTTTGGTCCCTATCACGACGTGGAGGTCATGTGGAATACCAAATGAAATGCATATAATCTTTTTATTATTATGTTTAGGTCGTTATTTTCAATGTGGAGTGATAAGTGTCGATATCTTTGATGTGGACTCTATTGAACAAATTTTAAATTTTTGGGATGGAAATAAACATTGGCCCTGTTTTCAGGGACCAAAAACGGCTTTAACCCTTTTTATAAATAGGAACCAAAATGCTCTTTCTCCAGTCGTCTGGCATTTTTCCCCCTTTTAGGATAGAGTTAAAGAGTTTGGTTAACCACTCTACCCCTACTTCTCCAAGGCACTTCCAAACTTCAATCGGGATACCATCTTGGCCATAAGCTTTTCCAGCCTTCATTTTTCCCAGTGCCTTATTGACTTCTCTAGGCCTGATCTTACGTGTATAGCTAAAGTTCCTTTCTATCGTTGATGCATAAAAATCCGTAAAGTTATCCTCATGACTTGCATTGAACAAGTGATCAAAGTAGTTTCTCAATCTCTCCTTGATTTCCTTATCTCCCGTCAAGACCTGTTGAGACTCATCCTTGATGCACTTGATTTGGTTCAAGTCTTTCCTTTTTTTTATCTCTTAGCCTTGCTATCTTGTATACTTCCTTTTCCCCTTCTCGTGCCCCTAACTTTTGGTATAAATCAGCTAGGGATTTACCTCGGGCCTTGCTAACCGCTTTCTTGGCATCCCTTTTTGCCTTTTTATACTTTTCAAAGACTTCTCCATTCTCAGTTGTGGGTAATTTCTTATACTAATATCTTTTCTCTTTAATAGCCTTTTGAACCTCTTCATTCCACCACCATGATTCTTGTGGTCGAGGTCTCAGTCCCTCAGAGACCCCTAGGAGCTCACTTCCTATTTTCTCAATACGATTCGACATCTCCTTCCATAAGGTGTTTGCATCATCTTTCACATTTGTGCCTCCTTCTTCCCATATTTTATCCTTAAATACTAATTGGTTGGTTCCTTTTAACACCCACCATCTAATCCTACTTTGCGTACCCCTCCTTTCTGTTTTTACTATGCCCTTTTTCTTCACATCCAACACCATCAACCTATGTTGTGTGGTTAATGCTTCTCCAGGTATAACCTTGCAATCTTTACAAATAGATTTATCCCTTCTTCTTGTAACAAGAAAGTCAATTTGGCTATAATTACCCCAATTCTTAAAGATAATCAAGTGTGATTCCCTCTTCTTAAAGAAAGTATTGGTCAACACCAAATCATGAACAAAAGCAAAGTCTAATATAGATTTTCCTTCCTCATTCCTGTTGTCATATCCATAACTTCCATACACTTGCTCGTAGCCATCACTAAGTCTACCTACATGTCAATTAAGATCACCCCCAATAAAAAGTTCTTGTTCACTTGGAATCCTTAGAACCACCATATCAAAATCTTCCCAAAACTTGACCTTATCTTCTTCTCCTAAACCTACTTTAGGGGCATACACACTCACTATGTTAATTATTTCTTTTCCCAACACTAGCTTCAAATGTATAATCTTGTCACCTACCCTTTTCACTTCAACCACTTTGTCCTTCATTTTTAGTTCCATAATTATACTCACACCATTTCTATGTTTGTAACGCCCCAAAATCTTTTAATGTTGAATTTAAAGTTTTCTGGAAAATCCCACAAGCTTAATTTTATTGAAAATGAATTTAGTTCTAGTAAAATTAAAATTTGGAGAAAACCGGAAGTTAATGGATCTAAACCCCAGCCTCATAAGAAATTGGGCCATAGAAGGCCATGTTGGGCCGGGCCAATAAGAATTGGAACCGATTTAATTAAATTGAGGAATTACGAAGTTCAATGCAATTCGAGTAGTTAGCGGGCGATACGAACCAAAGATGTGAGTTCCGACAAGTAGGCCGAGCCGAGCCCGAAAGCCGGAAGTGATGGACCCGGTTGGTTTTGAATGATCGCCCGTATCCCACAATATTTAATTGTAATATCGTATGAGTTCATAAATAATTGAAGGAATTAAATAATACCGATGAAATCAAAGAAAATATTAAGACCTAACCTCTAATTAAATTAAGTGGTAAAGCTTCTAGGATTAGTTCAAATTAAAAAGGGATTAGTTACTATTACTCAAGTTTAAAATAATAATATTGTTATTATTAATAGTAATCATAATAATATGTGAGGACTTAGGTTTTAATAAATTGATTTAAGGGAGAGAAGAGCTAGCACCACCCCCTTCTTTTCCCCTGTTCGTTCACGAGAGCTGAGAGCTTGAAGCTGTGCGCGATGGAGACGTCCGAAGAATTCGGATCCGATTGGCGTCTTGACCTCGTGAGCATATCTGAGAGAGATAGTGTGAAGCTATAGGGGAGCCCTAATGGAGATCCCTTTTGCTTAAGTAGGGATGGGTGTTCACTCTCAATGGAGTTCAGCCCCCCTAGACCCACGCCCCTTCCCTTTTCTCCTCTCCTTTTCCCCTTCCAAATTTCACTCGGCGATCGGGCTTCGCTAACCTCACCATGGAAGCTTTTGCAGCCATTCACCTAACGGTCAACGCCTTGTCATGAGCCCCACACCGAACAATAGCCACCGCAGCCTCGACGACGCCTCAAGGCCGCCGGAAACCTCGACGATCGCCTCTTCGTTCACGTGCGCGCCAGCCGGGTGGTCCGGCCCCGTTTCGGCCGCTCAGACTCGCTGCCGCAGAAGCGACGCACCGCCTTCCAACCGGCCAAACTTCGCTGAACACCAAGATCCAAACCACCCTTGCTCTCCTTACCGACTGCAACACCGCCGCACAGGAATCAGGTGGGTAAAATTGGAATTAAAGGTTTGAATTTGGTCTCATTGCTGAAATTAAGGGTGATTCTAAGCCTCTTTCCTTCTCTATTGGTTGCAACTTCTATATCTGAGTTGTTATAGATTGAGAGAAACACCTCAACTACTACAGAACTTCTGATATGGTGCTTATTAGTATTGTGGTAACCCGGTTATCTCTTGAATAATTCTGAAGGATACCGAGCACTAGATTGTTTTGAGAGCGGCACAGTGGAACGGTGACTAATTGAAATTAATAAACAGGATTACATTGCTATCTTGTATGTCTTGTGTATTAATTTAATCGATTGAGGAATGTTTGTATAATTTTTCGAAGCCCTCCAAATAGAGGAGGTGCTGCCGAAATTTTTGAGGAAATTTTAAGTGTTATAGTAAAATATACCTTCTGTAACCATGCTTAGCAACTAAACACTCCTAATGAGCATGTTAGAAACTTCTAGGTTGAGGATAGAGTGGAGAAAGCAAAGTTCTATAATTTCCAAATCCCGTATTTACTTTTAAAGACACACGAGATACTTGCTAAGAGAAATCCAGCTCACTTAGCTTAACACATTTATCGTACTCTAACGAAGTTAATTAGAATATAAAATGAGGAATACGGTTTCTGTATTCTCAATTTCCGTATTATGATTGCCAGAAATAGAGGAGGAAAGACCCTTAGAATAAATACAAGTATTTTAATTTAACCTCTTATACTTGTATAGGACGAGGCTAATAGAGGATCACACGGGAGGCTCCGGCCAAGTTTAAATAACGAAGGACCAGAGGTAAGTGATTTCACTATATATTGGTATGGTTTTTATGATCGGATTTGATCGTCGGGTTTGTTTATCCGAAATTTTTATGAGTTTTACATCGAGGTTTGTGAAATGTTACTATTGATATTATAATCATATTTGCGTCTTCATTGTTTATTACGTGCATTGTAAACGAAAATATTTATGTATAGAGGAAATGAAGAATGAGAATATGATTAAGACAAAGAGATAGTTCAATTATTGACAAACATGCACATTAATTAAGATAAGCAGGTTTATACCAGAGGGTTCTTTGAGGCGAGAGATACGTTAGCGGGACTTATGCAGTATCATACCTAGGTTTCGAGATAGGACAGGCCACCAAATTAGTCTTACGATTCTGTGGGAGCACAGTTCGTAGAGACGGCCACCAGATCTGACCTACGTTCTGTGGGAGCACAGCTCGTAGAGATCGGTTTACTAGATCAGACCTACGTTCTGTAGGAGCACAGTCCGTGGAGACAGATTTTCCAGATCAGACCTACGATTCTGTGGGAGCACAGTTCGTAAAGACCGGTTTACTAAGTTAGACCTACATTTTGTGGGAGCACAGTTCGTGGAGACTGGTTTCAGATTAGACTTACGGTTATGTGAGAGCACAGTCTGTAGAGACCAGACCTCTTAATATTGAAATATGAATTCTTCTTAATTTGTTATGTTAGCAAACCCAATTGAAGCTAGGGTAATGATAACATTGCTAAAATGATTGTAAGATCATGTTTATATTCATGTTGACATCGAGGTTTTCATGTTTTGGATTTATTCGAATTTCATGTGCTTTTAGCATGTTATCGACAGAGATAATGCATATGAATTGATTAGCATTATTTCGATACTATTTTATTTGATCTAATAGATGTACCTTGTATAGTGATTCTCACTCAAATGAAATGTGCAGGTGGACGAGATTGAGTTCTCCGGTAGATGGCTCTGACTTAGCAGAAGAGAATAACATGTCCTTATTTAATGTATAGAATTTTAGAACGCTTCCGCAAGAGTTGTAAAGTTTGTATAAGATTTCAAACATTTATTATACGATTATGTTAACTAGTTGAATTATTATCGTCATCAGGTCTTACATTAAACAGCTTATGGGCTGGGTGCACTCCCGGCCCAGCTGGTGTGACATTCTGTCCCTGTGTCGGGATAGGGTGTTATAATGTTTATCCCCTCCACAATACCATAATTTATAGCCTGTGTTACCAATCTCTCTAGCCTTGTTTCCTATCTACCTAGTCTCTTGTAAACATACTATATCTATCTTCCTCATTTTCAGAGTGTCAACTAACTCCATAGATTTTTCTGTCAATGATCTTATATACCAACTACCAATCCTAATCCTACTCTCACTCTCATGGACCAACTTATTTACTCGCACCCGTCCACTAAGATACGAGAACCCTTGCTCATTTAATACCACATCCAGGCGCCGATGTGGCGAGACTAACTTCTTTACCCACACCCGTCCATGATGTGGGATACCTATACTCCATCACACCTGGGCGGCGATGTGATGAAACTCCTTGCTCATTTAACACTACATCCGGGTGCCGATGTAGCGTGTGCCTAGGTGAGCACGTCCCAACGGTATATATTAGAGAATCCATATCATAAAAGTGACAAAGTTTTACGCTGGCTGTCAACCTACCGCAACCCTCATCCTTTATCCGGGCTTGGGACAGGCTATGCTCGCATAGGGGGATTTTTGACTAAGAGATATACTTAAAAAAAAAAAAAAACTTAGTAATTGAAAGATAATGGAGACTTGGAAAGGACTCCCACTAACATATGTGGGCCCGATTTTCATGGCATGTAAGAGAGTGTCTGGTTCTCAAGGCAAGCAGGCAATCATGGTCACTCCACTCTCCCCATTACTGGTTCTCAAGGGAAACATGCTACCGGCTCTCAAGGCAAACATGCAATCATGGACACAAACTTGCAGCCCACTACCAGTTCTCAAGGCAGACTTGCACCACCATCAGCACAAAACTCAAGTGCAAACCGGTCAAGCCATCACTCCACGTATTCCTCATGCAAGCAACAACCTCATCAGGTTCCGAGACTTCCCCATGACCACCGATCGTCCTGGATCATCACCCAAAGATAAAAGGGTCGCCCAGACACCCTCTCCATGATAGCGGATAAGACCACCAAAAGGTGATGGGACGTCACCCGGTTCCCAAGAAGCTCCAATAGCATAAAGGGAGAGACCTCGGATGGAAGAGGGAAGCTGATTCTAAACCATAAGATTGGATTTCTCTATCTCCTAGGTTTTTCTCCTCCTCTCTTCCCCGGCGACTCAGCTAACTTGATCATCAGAGCGGGCGCTTAGGCATCTAGACCCTCCCCCCTCACCAGTGTTTGTTCTTGTCCCTTTTCAAGTGAACTCTTGGAGAGGACACCTTTGACATAATCTTCAATCGGAGAAGATTCTATCCATTGGTCTGAACAGGAAACAAAATTAGCCTAAACCGGTTTTCAGCTAGCAATAGGTATTGTAACATCCACAGGTTATGTTGGATTTGAATTTGTCACAGATTTAGATTTAAAATAAAAGTTAGTTACAACTACAAGGTTATAAAATCATAAGAAATTCAATCAAAACTATTGACTTAAAATTATTGGATATATTTATTTATTAAATGTTAACAACTAAATAATTAAGCACAAACAAGAATATTTGGAAGACCTCAAAACCAATTGTCGTTGATGTTGCTATTCCTCTCTTCTTTTTTATTCTTAACTCCATCAAGGTTTAGTAAACAAAAAATCTAACGCTAAAATAACAACCAATAATAAACTGACACATCATTAATAAATAAAATAACTTTGATTTAATTCCAACACAGCCTCTCTTAAACCAAGATCATCAACTTCAACATGCCCATCATCTTCTTCTGCTTCAAGAACACATCAACTTTGAGTGGCTTAGTAAAAACATATGCAAGTTGATCTTGTGGTGAACAAAACTCTAACTCAATCTCTTGATCTTCACCAATCACATATCTTATGATATTTGATCTCAATGTGCTTACTGTGACAATGAAACATTGGATTTTTTGAGATAGCAATTATAGCCTTGCTATGACAAAGAATCTTTGTTATATTGTCTTGTTTGTGTCGCAACTCTAAAAGCATCCTCCTTGACCACACAGTTTGTGTAGCGCTACTCCTTATAGCCATATACTATGTTCCATATACTCTGTTTTTGGAGTGGACATGACAACCATATCCTTTGTTTTTAATACCAAGGAAAAACAACAGAGTCAAGATGAAAGGTAATCATAGCTAGATAGACTTCTTTCTTACAAGAAAAAGGGATAGGTCTATATGTAAAGACTTCAATGTTATACCTAACGAAGCACTAACTACCCAACATAGGTTAGGACTGTTGGATGTGAGGAAAAGGGTATAGTGAAACAAGATAGGAGGGTTAGGCAATAGAGGATCAGATGGTGGGCTTTAAAAGGGAATAACCAATTAACATTTATGAATAAAATATGGGAAGATGCAGTTGAAAATATAGAGGATGATGCAAACATCTAATTATATAAAGGAGATGACGAATTGTATTGAGAAGGTAAGGAGTGAGGTCCTAGGGGTTTCTAAGCACTAGGACCTCGACCACAAGAATCATGGTGGTGGAATGAAGAGGTATAAAAGACTATTAAAGAGAAATGGTACAAGAAGTTACCCACGGCTAAGGATGGGGAAGCCTTCGAAAAATATAAGAAGGCAAAAAAAAGAGACCAAGAAAGCTGTTAGCGAGGCTTGAGGTAAATCTTTAACCGATTTGTATCAAAAGTTGAGGATACGAGAAAGGGAAAAAGAAATGTACAAGATAGCACGGCTAAGAGATAAGAAGTAGAATGACTTGAACCAAGCCAAGTGCATGAGGATAATTTTGTAGATCTTTATGCATCAGTAGTGGAGAGGAACCTTAGCTATACACGTAGAATCAAGCCTAGTGAGGTCAAGGAGACAATAAAAAAGATGAAGGTTGGGAAAGCTTGTGGCCCGGATGGTATCCCAATTGAAGTTTGGAAATGTCTTGGTAAAGTGAGGGTATTATGGTTAACCAAACTTTTCAACTCTATATTAAAAGGGGGAAATATGTCAAACAATTGGAGAAATAACATTCAGGTCCCTATATATAAATATAAGGGGATATTCAAAATTGCACATACTACCGTGGCATTAAGCCACACGATGAAACTCTGGGAAAAGGTAATAGAGCATCGACTCAGGGGTATTACGAAGGTGTCAAAGAACCAATTTGGCTTTATGTCTAATAGATCTACAACATAAGTCATTCATTTGTTGAGTTTGATGGGGATCTACAGAGAGAAGAAGAAAGATCTCCATATGGTTTTCATTGACCTAGAGAAAGCATATGATAGGGTACCAAGACAAGTCCTTTGGTGGGCGTTGGAGAAGAAAGACATCCATGTTAAATTTATAAATGTTATTAAGGATATGCACAAAAGAGCAGTTACGAGTGTGAGAACAGTTGGAGGAGATACGGAAGAGTTTCCTTTAACATTGAGTCTACACTAGGGATCAGCTAGCCTTGAGTCCATACTTGTTTATTCTAGTAATAGATGAGTTAACTAGTTGTATCTAAGATGATATCCCATGTTGTATGTTATTCGCAGATGATATTGTCTTGGTTATGAGACTAGAGATGGAATTAATCATAAGTTAGAATTGTGGAGGAACACCCTTGAGAGTAGAGGCTTTAGGCAACTAGTAGAAGTAAAACAGAATATATACATTGTAATTTTAGTCAAAGTAGGAGGGACGAAAGGGAAGTGACACTAGGTAGGGTAGTAGTGCCTAAGTGTAACCATTTTAAGTATCTAGATTCCATTTTCTAGGAGAATGGGATGATTGATGAAGATGTATCTCATAGAATCAGAACATTATGACTGAAATGGAGAAGTGCTACATGTGTGTTATGTGATAAGATGTCTAACAAAGTGAAACGAAAGTTTTATATAACGGCAGTTAGACCGGTCATGTTATACGGGAGTGAGTGTTGAGCAACTAAAGTTCAACATATTCATAAGATAAATGTGGAAGAAATAAGGATGTTAAGGTAGATGTGTGGTCATACAAGATTGGACAAGATTAAAACTGAACACATCCGACAGAAAGTGCATTTCGCACCAATTGAAGATAAAATAATAGAAGGGCGTTTAAGATGGTTTGGACACGTGCGGCATAGACCCCTAGGTGCCTTGGTCTAAAAATGTGATAGTTTGGTAATATAATGTAAAAAGAGGGATAGAGGTAGACCGAGGATTATATGGAGAGGGGTAGTGTCTAAGGACCTATGTTTATTAGATGTTAATTTGGATCTTGTCTTTGACAGAGCTACATGGAGATAGAGAATTCATATAACTGGCCCCATCAAGTGTGGGATTAAGGCTTAGCTGTTGTTGTTGTCGTCTCATTATCATCTCACCAATCATTATTTGTATAAATTTTAATTATTATATAATTTGATAAATTCAATATTTTCTGATATCTCAGTTACCAATGATTTTATAAGATCACTGGATTTAATTTGTTTTATTTGACAAAGGTGAGTTAGGGGCGGATAATACGGTTCTCTGTGTGTGTGCCCTGTGATCGTGAGGGTTCGAACCTAATTTTGTTCTAACCAACGAAGACTTGATTTATTTAATACCTAACTTAAGTGACCACATACAATCAAAGAAATAAACTATTAAATGTTTACTTAAATAAAATAAATATATAATTTATTCCAAATCGCAAAACACGTGGTCTGAGACTGAATTCTGATACGCGGGGCCCATCCCTTATTATTTTTCTATTTTAGAAATGAAAAAAAGAAAACTATTAAAACGAAGAAATTAAAAGCAGGAATAAAGAACACGTTTACCATCTGATAAATACAAGAAATTAAAAAAGAGCAGGAATAAAGAACACGTTTAAACATCAATCATTCATTCGTCCCCCTTCTGATAATTATCACACTAATAATACCTTAATTTTTTTTTATAAATATGAACAAATTATTTTAAATGCACCATAATTGTGGTTTGAATCCTTGATTACCTCTTCTTATAAGATGAATAAATTACTATTTTTTTATAAAAATTATAATATCCTATTTTTATATAAATAAATTTATTTCTTTTTTAATAAAAACTAAATATAAGGGAACAACTAATAAATTAAATATATCAAAGTTTAATTCCATCGATCTCACAGATCTTTGGCCTCATACGTCCGGATAACCTCCGGGCTGATCCTGGGATCGAGTCCCCGGCCCCATAAATGCATGAGGTGTCGGTGCTCGAGTGAGTTTAATCCTCGAATTGTGCACACAGGGAGTGGTCAGGGAAGTCTGATGGAGCGTACTTAATTGATTACTCCTTGGTCAATCATAATCATGTCCCTAACGTAACTAAAATCCGCAAAGGCGGTCTTTATGGCCCGTGTTAAAAAAAAGTAAAGATTTTAGAAAAAAAAACTAATAAATGAAAGTACTAAATTTGTGTCAAAAATAATAGCTCGGAAATGAGAATAAAAACTAAATTATTCTTCTGTGCGTTTGTTTGTATATAAATAGAACCACAACCATCAGTTCTCTTGTCTACATTTCATTTATAGAGTTTCTTCGCAATTGGGTGGTCAGAGATGGCTGGTGCTCTTCTTCCCTTGAGCACCATACCAACTTCTCTGAATTATGAAAGAAGATCAAGATGGAGTTCTAGTTCATCATCATCATCATCATCATCATCATCATGTCAATATTGGAGTGCCAGAGATCTCTCACAACGTCCAAAAAGTAGTGTTTCTTCTTATGCCTCCAAGCAATATCTCCAATATTATTATGATCACATGACTACTCCAGCCATATTCCATCCTTCTCGATGGCATCTGGTACGTACTTGTATTTTCTTCTTTCTATTCTAAAGTTCTTGTTTTCATAAATAAGTTAATGATAATTAAGAAGATGCAAATCAAAGTCTCTTCTTCTACTCGATCTCTTTGTTCAAGATAAACTAACCGTGCGGTTTCGAACTTCACTGGCTACTCGATCTACATATAATTTCTTTCTTCTAAACAGATCAAAGAATGAAAAAAAAAATGTACTTGTTTATGTTTGGATGAGAAAATGTACTTTTTATTCTAAAATAAACTATTTTTGACATGTTAGACTCTTTTCACTCTTTATTTCTTTATTGCAGCTCCCTAACCCTTCGCGTTATGTTTGATCAGCTAAATTAAATTATTCAACTATGAAAATGTATTGGTTGTTGGTACTTGTCATTTATGGGCACTCATAAAGTAACTTTATGACTGACATCTAACTATCACATTGAAAACTTTCTTTTTTAGGTATTTACATTGAACGCTTTAATTATAAATAAAATATACAAACCAACCCCACCGATACTCATTGGTATTTGGATCCTTTATTAAACAATGGGGTTTTTCTGTAGATCATCCTGGACTGAACTCTTACTCTTATAAAATAAAAATCAGGGGTGATATGATATTATTATATGGATTACCTGATATTAAACTGTCATATTTATCACATCCACAACTTCTCTGGTGGTAGGGTTTGTTGTCTTTGTCAAAATAAATAAATAATTAATTAAACATACAACACAAAACTCACTGATAGTGTCTGTCGGCACACTGATCAACACAAAACTCACTAGTAACTGGAATCATAGATTTAGAAAATTGATTTTCATAAATTTAAAAATATATATTTTAATTAATTTACAATTTTGAAAATAATTTCATGATATGTACATGTCTAGATTTTTGGTTTAAATTAATAAATATATAAAACCAACAAGTTAGATTGGCTATGAATCTTTAATCCTATATATTATACCTTACACTCTCTTTTTTTTTAAGCATTTACTCAATTTCAAAATTTGATATATATCTTAAATTTCATAAATATTTGCACATATACCATTATGTTCAATGTCAACTTTTTATATATATATATATATATATATATATATATATATATATATATATATATAATCCATCAAACCACTGAACAAATTTAAAGGAAAGAAGTGTTCATAGTTCTTTATATATATATATATATATATATATATATATAACCTGTGGTTTGATGGATGGCCGAGCCACCATAAAGAACAATGAACACTTCTTTCCTGTTTGTTTTAAATTTGTTCAGTGGTTTGATGGATGACTGAGTCACCATGATAAACCATGTTCAATTAATGGTTTGATGGATGGCCCAGCCACCGTAGAGAACTATGAACTCTTCTTTCTTCTTTGTTTTAAATTTGTTCAGTTGTTTAATGGATGGTTCAGCCACCATGATGAACCATGAATTTTTCTATCTTTTTTGTTCATATTATTTTAAATTTCTACCATAGATATTTATAATGTTTTAATTTCTACAATAATAGTTTTTACTATTTCTACTATTTATACATACTATTCATTATGATAAGTATTACTGTATGTGAATTATTTATAAAATTGAATTTTAACTTTATATATATAAGGGTATGTTAGGGTTCGGCCTATCGCACTTGCCGCTAGCCCACCCTAACACCCCAAAAAAAAAAAATAAATAAAAGCCCAAACCCACCCACCCCCAAAATGCATGAGTGATAGAGTGCTGCCGGCCTCACTCTATCACTCTTATATATATATATATATATATATAGGCCCGTTACAATCAGGCTGGTCGAATCACTGTGCTGATCCAGTCGCCTCCCATTTCGGCCCCTGGAGCATGTTTGAAGTATTTCCAACAGTATGGATGGGAAAATCATTGAAAAATAAGCTAGCATGTCCATTTTCATACAATTTGGTTACCGTTTGGTCTTCCCTCTCTTAACGGTTGAAATTCTGAACCGTTAAAATTTCTACAAAATAAGAACCGTTAAATGGAAAGACCAAACGATAACCAAATTATATGAAAATGGACATGGTAGCTTATTTTTCGATGATCTTCCCATACGTATGATTGGAAATCCTTCAAACATGCTTCAGGGGCCGAAATGGGAGGCGGCCTGATCATCACAGTGATCTGGACGGCCTGACTCTATCATGAGTCATATATATATATATATATATATATATATATATATATATATATATATATGTTCACGAGCACACATTAAAATTTGTAAAATTTCTGTGTAAAATAAATAAGGACATCAATATTTTTTTTGTGATAAAAGTGGATAAACCACATTCATTTATTAAACGTTAAAGCAGGGTACATGGGTCCTTTGTTGGACCGAGTGTTATATTAATCTCCTGAGTTTTGCGAGAGGGTGGGCCGGTTGGGCTCATCCTCTTCGAAGTCCGCTCCTGGGCGTCTTAGCAGATGTTCCTCCCAGGTAAGGGTAAGGCTGCACTTGACGAGGACTTTCACTTCTTGAAGCTGTGTCTATTGGGTTGCATGGGCACTGTCGAACCATGAGAGGAAGAGGAAGTCAGTCTGCCGGATGAGTCTTGAACAAACATGTCGTTTATTGTTGAAACATCTCCTGTTCCTTTCCAGCAAGAGGTTCCAAGTGACGGTTAGCACCAACAGATCCCACTCTTTGTGAAGGTCCTTATGTATCCTGTGGCTGATCTAGTGTCCCCCCCCCCCCCCAAAGATCTTGTATCGTGTTGGGGGGGCTCCTGATCCTGAGGAGTTGTGTGTAGTAAGACCATATTTCAGTTGTGTATCGGCATCGGAGGAGCAAATGTGCGTTGTCTTCGTTGTGGCTGTTGCACAGGTAGCATTGCAATGTCCTTTCCCCTTGCCAGTTTCGCTTTACTAGGTTTTGCAATATGAGGAGTTTGTCCTCCCCTGCCAACCATGCAAAGATTTTAACCTTTAAGGGTGCCACCTGTTTCCAGAAGGATGCCAGGAGGTGGCTTCTTATGCCGCCATCGATTCTGAATTTGTACAGGGACTTGACTGTGAATTCCTGGGTTGGGGTGAGTCGCCATTTTCTTTCGTCAGCTTGTTGGGTTTGTCCACGGGCAAGGTGCTCTTATAGCCCTGCCATATCTCCCCTGCCCCTTGTGATAGGGGCCCCGGTCTGAAAATCGGTAGTCCTCTTTCTTGTAGTTCACGCCCCTTGTGAGAGGACATCAATATTTTGACCCGAGGATATAATTCTTTATTTAGATTCAAATCTTGGTCCCTTTGTCCTAATTAAGATTTTATTTATTTATTTTTATTTTTTCTCATATTCACATTTTTGGATTCGGGAGGTGCAGCGAGAACCGTGGGGTATTTGTGTCTCTAATAATGAATAAATAAATAAATAAAAATTACAATTTATTGTTTCCAAGTTTATAATTGGAATTTACACTATAACTAAAATCTTATCCCACCCAACTTGATTTCAATATGATTTTATTAATTCATTATTGTTATGAAATATTTAAATGAATGTCCATTATGGATTTATCAACTCCTCTTTACCTTGGCGTTTCATTAGCCAAAGAGATGACTTATGGCGTTTCATATGCCAAATGGTATTTCGGTTACCATTGTAATCCCTATATATATGATGTACCTAGAGTTGAATAAACATAACAAGAAGAAGAGAACTTCCTCTACTTTCTCTTTTGTCTTGCTCTCTCTTTTGTCTCTCTTTTCATTACTATTTTCCATAGTTTTTATAATACGTTATCATTATGACAGGGCTCTAACCAAGTTCTGACTAATCTCATTCCTCGGCAAATTTGTGTTGGAGACATTTTTCACGTAAGTACATAAAGCATTTTTTGTCATGTCAAATCTTGCAAAACTTGATTTTGTTGCCCTTGACATTTCGGGAAAAAATTATTTGTCATGGGTGCTTGATGCTGAAATTCATCTGAATGCTAATGGACTTGGAGAAACCATCAAGGATGGTAACCAAGTATCCTTACAAAACCGTGCAAAAGCAATGATTTTCCTCCGACATCATTTGCACGAGGATTTAAAAATTGAATATTTAACGGTGAAAGATCCACTTGAATTATGGAAAAATTTGGAGGAAAGGTATAACCACCAGAAGATGGTTATTTTACCGAAAGCTCGTTATGATTGGATGCATTTCACGATTACAAGATTTCAAAGCGGTGAGTGAATATAATTGACCATATTTCGAATCAGCTTCTCAATTGAAATTATGTGGAGAAAAGATTACCGATTACGATATGCTAGAGAAAACATTCTCTACTTTTCATGCCTCGAATATGCTCCCCGCAGCGGCAAGAATATCGAGAGAAAGGGTTCACAAAATATTCGAATTTAATTTCGTGTTTGCTTGTGGATGAACAAAATAATGAGCTATTGATGAAAATCATGAATCTCGTCCTACTGGTTCCACTCCATTCCCTGAAGTGAATCACGGCGGCATGTGAAGTATGGACAAGGGCGTGAATTACGCAACCACCATGGGCGTAATTAGTTAATTAGCGATGCGTGTGGTGGAAGAGGCCGTAGGTTTGGAATAAATATAAGAAAAATCATGGTAATCATACCGATGCATCTTACCACCAGAAGTGGACAAATTATGAAGAAAAGCAGTTCAAAGACAAAAGTGGATCAAGTGGCCATTCCAAAAACGCATGTTATCGATGCGGAGTAAAAGGGCACTGGTCACGTACCTGTCGTACACCAAGGCACCTTGTTGACCTTTATCAAGCATCAATAAAAGGGAAAAATGTTGAGGCAAATTTTATATACCAAAATGATGCCTTTGACAATAACCCTCTTGTGGGTATTGATCCCTCGACACATTTAGATGTTGCTGATTTTCTTGAAGATTCTCAGCTTAATGGTGGCAACTGAATTGACACCATAACCATTTAGTTTTGTTTAATTAATCTATGCATCTTTATATTACTTATTTATCTTTATATTTATTTTGTGAAGAATATATGGATACTACCAAATCTATGGTTGGATTGAACATCACTGATGAGGATGTATGCCTTGTTGATAGTGCGACAACGCACTCGATATTTAAAAGCAAGAAATATTTTTCTCATTTAATAATGGGTAAAACCAGTGTCAATACAATATCGGGCAGTATAAATTTGATTAAAGGCTCCGGAAGAGCAAATATATTGTTTCCTGGAGAAACAAAATTTATTATAACTGATGCATTATATTCTCCAAAGTCCCAATGAAATTTATTGAGTTTTAAAGATGTACGTCTCAATGGATATCATATAGAGACGTCAAATATGGGAAACAAAGAATATTTATATATTACTGCTGTTACTTCGGGTAATAAGCAAGTATTGGAGAAATTGCCCGCATTCTCGTCTGGAATTTATTATACATATATTCGAACAATTGAGGCAAATGCTATCGTAAACCGTAAGTTTCATCGACTCAAATGAATTTACTCTATGGCATGATCGGGTTAGGCCGTCACGGATCAATAATGATCGCATAAAATAATTGAAAACTCATATGGACATCCATCAAGAACACGAAGATTCTTCAATCAAATGAATTTTCATGTCCCACCATGTTCTCAAGGCAAATTGATTATCAGGGCCATCACCAAATAAAATTGGGAATTTGAATCTCCTATGTTTTAGAGAGAGAATTCATGGTGATATATGTGGACCAATTCATCCACAATGTGGCCATTTAAGTATTTTTTGGTATTAATTGACGCATCAACGAGATGGTCTCATGTTTGCTTATTGTCAACTCGAAACACGGGCGTTTTCGAGGGTTGTTGGCTCAAATTATTAGATTCTGAGCACATTTTCCCGATCATGCCATTAAGACAATACGGCTGATAATGCTTTGGTGAATTTACATCCCAAGCATTTGATGATTCTGCATGTCCCATTGGAATAAAGTTGAGCATCCTGCATTGCTCATGTTCATACTCAAAATGGCTTGGCGTAATCATTTATAAATGACTCAATTAATTGCTAGACCTTTGTTAATGAAAACAAAGCTTCCGGTCTTTGCTTGGGGACATGCAATTTTACATGCAAAGCATCACTGCGCATAAGGCCAACAAGTTATCAAAAATTCTCCCCTTCAATTGGTTTTACAGGCAAGAACCAAATATATCCCATTTGAGAATTTTTGGGTGTGGAGTATATGTCCCAATTGCTCCGCCACAAACGACTAAAATGGGTCCCCAAAGAAGATTAGGGATATATGTTGGATATGAATCCCCTTCTATTATTAAATATCTTGAGCTATTGACAGGGGATGTTTTCACGGCTCGATTTGCCAATTATCATTTTGATGAGATAATTTTCCAATATTAGGGGGAGAAAATAGAAAAATGAAAATGTTGGAAAAAGAAATTACATGGAATGCTCTTGGTTTAAATCATCTTGATCCTCGCACAAAACAATGTGAACTGAAAGTTCAACGAATAATTCATTTACAGAGAGTTGCAGATCAACTACCAGATGCATTCCCTGATCCAAAAAGGATAACAAAATCACATGTACTCGCGGAAAATACCCCTATTAGAATTGATGTCCCAGAAGGACCTTCTATAACAAATGAATCTAAAATACGCCTGAAGCGTGGAAGACCAGCTGGTTCAAAAGATAAAAATCCTCGAAAAAAAAAGGAGAACAAATGATCATAAAGAAAAGGGGAGAAAACGGGCATTGAAATAAATGATAGCAAACTTCAAGAAGAAGTTCAAGATCCTGAAATTGATAAGTAAAATCAGGAAATTTCCATAAATTATGTCTCAAATAGAAAAAAAAAATGGGACAGAAAAGAGACAACTGTTGATAATATATTTGCATATAATGTGGCAGTTTATTTTTTGAGAGAAGATAAGGATTCTGAGCCTAAATCTATTCAGGAATGTCGAAAAAGAAAAGATTGGCCAGAATGGAAAAATGCAATCCAGGCAGAGTTAAACTGTCTCATGAAGCGAAGCGATTTTGGACCCATCACTAAAACACACGAAGATGTTAAACCAGGTTGGATACAAATGGGTATTTGTGCCAAAGCGAAGCGAGAAAAATGAAATTGTTAGATATAAAGCAAGGCTCGTTGCACAAGGGTTTTCATATGAAAGACACGGTATTGATTATGAAGAAAGCGTACTCACTGTAATGGATACGATCACGTTTACGTTATCTAATTAGCCTATGCGATTACATGAAAAGTTACAAATGCACGGTTAATGGATATTATTCTGCATACTTATATGGCCATTTGGATAATGATATATATATGAGAGTCCCGGAAGGACTTAAGATGCCTAAAGCATGCAATTCCAATTCGGGACATGTATTCAATTAAGTTACAAAAGATCTTTGTATGGTTTAAAACAATGCAGAGTATGTGGTATCATCAGCCTCGGTGAATATTTGTTAAAGGAAGGGTATAAGAATGACCCTATTTGCCCATGTGTGTTCACAAAGAAATCGAAGAAGGATTTGTGATAATTGGGGTATATGTTGATGATTTAAATATAATTGGAACTCACAGAAGAGCTTCCAATTACCATTGATTATTTGAAAAAGGAATTTGAAATGAAAGATCAGGGAGAACAAAATTTTGTCACCGGCCTGCAGTTCGAACACTTAGAGGGTGGTATTTTTATTCACCAATCAACATATACAGAAAGGGTTTTGCAAAGATTTAATATGGATAAAGCATATCCATTAACAAGCCCAATGGTTGTTCGATCCCTTGACATCCATAAAGACCCTTTTCGACCTCGAGAAGATAGCGAAGAATTACTTGGTCCAGAAGTACCATACCTTAGTGCAATTGGTGCCTTGATGTATCGGCTAAGCTGTACTTTCGACGGATATAGCTTTTGCGATAAATTTATTATCAAGGTATAGTTACTCGCACCAACACGGAGACATTGGAATGGTATTAAACATATACTACGTTATCTTGAGGAACAGTTGATATGGGTTTATTTTATACACATGAACTAGAAGGGCAATTAATTGGATATGCAGTCACGGGTTATTTATCCGACCAGCGCACAAAGCCCGATCACTGGCGGTTATGTATTTACACATGGGGGGGACGGCCATATCTTGGCGTTCTATGAAGCAAACCATAGCCGCTACTTCTTCAAATCATGCGAAATACTTGCAATTCACGAAGCAAGTCGTGAATGTGTTTGGCTAAGATCAATGACACACACTATATTCAAGAAACTTGTGGCTTGTTGTCCCGAGAAGGACATACCAGCGATATTATATGAGACAATGCGGCTTGTACATATAGCTCAATTGAAAGGAGGATACATCAAAGGCGACAGAACAAAACATATATCACCAAAGTTATTTTTCACACATGATCTTGAGAAAAATGGTGATATTAATATTAAGAAAATACAATCCAGTGAAAATCCTGCAGATTTATTCACTAAGGCATTACCCACTTCAACTTTTGAGAAATTTGTTCGCAAGATTGGGATGCGTCGCCTTAGGGATCTTCAATAAATGTCCTCTTCAGGGGGAGGTATATCTGTGACTGTACTCTTTTTCCTTCGTCATGGTTTTGTCCCACTGGGTTTTCCTGACAAGGTTTTAATGAGGCAGCACAGGAAGCGTATATCAGGAAAGCTGTACTCTTTTTCCTTCTCTAGGATTTTTCCCATTTTGGGTTTTCCTAGTAAGGTTTTAACGAGGCAGTGATTCCTATACAAATGGACATTCAAGGGGAGTGTTATGAAATATTTAAATGAATGTCCATTATGGATTTATCAACTCCTCTTTACCTTGGCGTTTCATTAGCCAAAGAGATGACTTATGGCGTTTCATATGCCAAATGGTATTTCGGTTACCATTGTAATCCCTATATATATGATGTACCTAGAGTTGAATAAACATAACAAGAAGAAGAGAACTTCCTCTACTTTCTCTTTTGTCTTGCTCTCTCTTTTGTCTCTCTTTTCATTACTATTTTCCATAGTTTTTATAATAATTATTATATTGTCTTGTATTAAATCATAAAGAAATTTGCCTATTTTAGAAGACCCATTTTATTTTTGGTTCTTTAGATATATTTGTTAATTTTTGTTCATTTTGATATCGATTTTCATATTTCAATTTCTCAAAAGCTTGAATTTACGACATTTTTTGGCTTAGTTTGAATGAAGAATTGAAGTTCGATAAGACTTGTTAAATTTTAATATTCTTAGTTAAATTGATAAATAAAGACACTAGAAAAATTAGAGCTAGTCTCAAGTTAAACTTTATTGGATGTACTTTATTATGTATTAATTTAGATGGTTATAACTTGTAGTATACTAATTTTTTATTTAATGGCACTTAAAATGAAATTCAAAAATTAATTTTAATATTACTCAAAGTAGTTTAACGTATTACTTATTTGATTCTCAATTTCTAATATGTCATCCTACTATGTATTGGGATTCTTCCCTTTTTTTTTCTTTTTCTTTTTTGATAAATATGGACAAATCACCTGAATCACGCCATTGTGAGTTGAACACTCAACTTTTATTTTTTTTGGAGGAATGTTATAACCAACTTTCCTTGATCACTATGCAATGCAAGTCTATACTTCCATCTTTATTCCATTTTAATGAATAAATGTACATTTCTACTTGATTCAACCTTCTTTTTATTTTTCTTTGATCTTCTGTTCATTGTGCACAAATTGGATTTTTCTCCTCTTTGTTCAAAGGAAGTAGAAGAAGCTCATGGAAAACAGATAGAAGAAGTGATTACAATGACAAGGAAGAGATTGAATCATACTGATTCAGATCCAATTGATACTATGTCATTGATTGATACCCTCCAAAGGCTTGGAATAGCATATCACTTTGATGAGGAAATTGAATCACTTTCAGACAAATGCTTCCATTTCATAAATGGGAAACATGATCTCTTCGGCACATCTCTTTGCTTCAGATTGCTTAGGCAACAAGGCCATAATGTGTCTTCAGGTATAGCCTAACAATCATTTCTAGTAGTCTTGTATCTTCTTCTGTTGTTTTTTGTTTGATACATGTGGACAAGCGATTAGAAGCACGTTTCAGGCGAGTAGTCTTTTACCTTCATTTCCGGAAAATTTTCGTTTAATAATCACCATTTAATTCAGATGTGTTCCTCGAGTTTATGAACAACAATGGGAGTTTCAAAGAAGAGCTGATCAGCAAAGATTTGAGGGGTTTGCAAAGTCTCTATGAAGCTTCACACATGGCTGTTGAAGGTGAAGAATTGTTATCACAAGCCATGGAATTCAGCAACAAACACCTCAAAGCATCAATGCAGTATCTAGACCCTAATCTGGCTCAACAAGTTAGCATGACTTTGGCTTTTCCTAGACAAAGAATGATGGAAAGGTTCGAAGCTCGAAGATTTATCGAGCATTTTAGTCAAGATTTCCGAAAGAATTCACCGATAATACAACTTGCAACTCTCGACTTCAACTCGGTTCAATCACTTTACCAGAAAGAGATCATTGAACTAAAAAGGTGCACACATTTTCTTACTTATATCAATAATAGAGGTTTATGAACTATATATAATACATTAGTATATCTGCTATGGTGTAGGTGGTGGAGAGAACTTGGACTTTCCAATAAGCTCCCGTTTGCACGAGATCGGCCATTGGAATATTTCTTGTGGACTGTAGGATTGTTCCCTGAGCTGAACTTCTCCGAATGCCGGATTGAAGTTGCAAAAGCTGCGGCAATCTTGTTCGCTCTGGATGATGTATATGATAGCTATGGTTCTTTGGATGAACTCATCCTTTTCACTGATGCTGTCCAGAGGTTTGCATATATAATTGACTTTGTAGATGTATGCATTGCATTCTATATATATATACTTCAAATATTAATTACTATGCCATCTCTTTTCAGATGGGATATTCAAGCAATAGAACATCTCCCTGAATACATGAAGATTTGCTACATGGCTTTGTACAACAGTATCAATGAAACTGGCTATAAAATCCTCAAAGAACATGGCTGGTTCATCATTCCTCAGCTCACCAAACAAGTATATATTATATACAACATCTGAGATTTATTTTATATTCTCTATATGGTATGAGAGCCGAGTTTTAACTCGAACATATATAAATACATTTTATGTTTCAGTGGCAGAAGTTATGCGAAGCATATCTAGTGGAAGCAAGATGGTTCAACAATGAACATGTGCCGACCCTTGAGGACTACTTGAACAATGGAATCACTACTGCAGGAACATATATGGCATTGGTTTATGGTTTTTATCTTATTGGGAAACAAGTAACAAAAGAAAGTGTAGACTTAGTGAATGCATGCCCTAAACTCTTTCACAACTCGGGAAGGATTTTCCGACTCTGGGATGATCTAGGAACTGCAAAAGTACTACTTCTTGTTATCGTGGCTCATCGTATATGTTACTAATGAATCAATCCAAGATGATATATGTATTTTGTTTGCATTTAACATAGGATGAACAAGAACGAGGAGACGTGGCTTCGAGCATTGAGATATGTCGGAAGGAGCATGGATTGTTATCGGACAAGGGATCGCGCGGAGTCATATTAGAGGATTGATTGATAGAAGTTGGAAGGATCTGAACAAGGAAGCAATATGTTTTGGGTCAATTGTGTCATCCAATTGTGAAAACTTCTTTGAATCTTGCAAGAACATCACAGTTGATTTACCAACATGGAGATGATGAGAGGGCACCAAGCGTTGAACATAGCATCCGTTCATTTGCTCATTGATCCAATTCATCATCCAGGTTCTGTAAGTGCTTAGAATTCATTGTCAGAAATGAAACATGGTTTATTTTGTTTTATTAAAGTAATAATAATAATAAGTTTGATGTGTTTATGTATAAATCAATGTGAACCTAGATGATTTACTAATTATATTAATTAATCAACAGTTTTATGATTGGCCGATATTTACATTTTCTTGTTAAAAAAAATTTAGTATCTTTTCTAATTCTAAGATTAAAATAGAAAATGACCTTATTACAGCTGTATGTCGCATCTAGAGATGAGGAGAGAAAGTAAGGTAATAAGTTAATAAGTTTAGTGAGCAAAACAGAATGTGAAGATGTGTTGTTGTGGTCTTCGTCCTGAATGCGGTCAATGTTCATGGCTGCCCGACCGTGAAGTGCATCCTCTTCCAGAGGGGGTTTCCTGGAGTGCCAAAGAAATTCATTCTGTTCATTTAAAAACTCCGTTAACAAGTCGTCATCACACGGTGCTCCTTCGTCGTATGTCCATTCTTGCGTTATCTCTCTTAACGTTGGGCTAACCTCTGATTCCCACAAGGCACATACTTCTTCAATTGGGGTGGTTTCCATCAACTGTTCCCCCGATAAATTCTCGGATTGATTGGCTAGTTTCTCTTCGATCCATCTATCCGATTGCCTCCAAATTGTCAGGTTAAGCTCCTAGACATACCCATGCGGCCCCCCCCTCGCAATATAGTCAAGGTGTGAGGATTAGTATTTCAAACTCAAATGAAACGACAAACGAAGCAAAACCAAGAAAAAGAAATAAAAGAAATAAAAGAGCAAGAAATAAAACGACTAAAGTAGTAAACGCCTAGTTTTCCTAGTAATCTAATTCTCCCCGGAAACGGCGCCAAAAACTTGATGCGATGAACCGCAAGTGCACGGGTCGTGTCAAGTAATAAAAGTGGACATAGAAGTCGGGTTGTCGATCTACAGGGAGAAAGAAGTACTAGTTTTTACCAATTGTCTACTATCTAGTCAATCAGAGACGATGATTGGTCAAGTTAACTCTAAATTGATTAATTGAAACCTAGATTGGGGAATTGAATGCTGCTTGGAGTTAATTGATCATAAAGAGGGGATGGCCGGGTAGTTGGATCCCCCTTGGACTTCAATTATATAAATGCCCTTCTCTAATTTAATTACTCGATGGTTCTGTTGACCAAGGGTTCCTATCGTGCTTTCACTCACTCTCTAATCCCGAGGTGAGCTACTAATCCTAGTGCCCTTACTGATGTTGTTCTCGAACCTAATGTCTTGGAAAGATTACGGGAATAATACGTCTAAAGAGGTCTCTCTCCTAAGTACCCGGGTTCCCGATTATACTTTCGTAATCCTTTCTATGGAGATGGTCCACACACGGGAGGCTGCGTTCTTCTTCCCCGTATGGACTACGAAGATCCCTCAGCCTCTATAGCGTAGAGGGGTCAACTTACATTAAAACATCCAATAGACTCAACAATACAATCAAGTAATCAAAGTAGAAAGGAGATATTAATTAGCACATGTCCAAGGGTTCACCAACCACCCAAGCATCTACAAAATTAGCCCTCCATGAAAGGGGGGCGACAATCCACAACAAAGATAAAAGAAAGCGAGAAATACATAGCAAATGAGGTTTGCGCAATCACCGTTGGTAGCTTCTCACTTCTCCTTCTTCGACCTTCCCTCTTCTTGCTACTATGTTTTGAAGGGGATGAACCTCCAAGCCCTCTCCAAGGTATCTCTCTTGCCTCAGCAGCCAAGCCCCCCTAAACCCCTCTCCCATTCGCCTTTTATACTCGTAGGGTTTAGAGGGTGCCATTTACCAAGTTACCCCTCGGCCAGGCCTGCAGATCGCCCAATTTTAACAATGTACGGGCCCATATCACGGGTACATACTCGGCCCAGATACTGGAACCCTATATGGGCATTGATCTGGGCCGTATATATCTACCATTATCACGGGCTAATGCCAGATTTGCTTGTTATACAGGCCATATGCATCCGTATGTTCCCGGGTCTGAATTATACGGCCGTATGTCAACCATTATACTAGCCGTATGAGCCCTTCTAGCTGCCGGTCCGGCTTCTCCCGAAATGCTTTCTTTCCTCCGGGGTCCTCTTATTATGACCTGTTGATGAAAATAAACAAATTCTGAGCATCGGTGGGCAACAAATCTTCATAATCTCATGCCAAGTCTACAAAAAATATAGTATAGAATTATGCTCAAATGAACACTTATCATATATATATATATATATATATATATATATATATATATATATATATATATATATATATATAAGGATGCGATTGAGGGGGACACGTGTCACCTTGACAATCAGCCACATGGGGACATCGCAACAAACCTTCCAAGGCCCCTCACCACCTAACTCAAGTGCCAAGGTCCTCAAGTGTCAAGGTGCTAAACTGCCGAGTTCCTCACCTACTCAGAAATGCCCCCCAAGTGCCGAGTTCCTTAATACCTCGACCCCTACCTTCACAAGAGAAGCACTCCCCGAAACACTTTCACAGCATCACACAAGAACCTCTGTAACCTTCTAAAAGCCCAGGCAGTTAGACAGTTGAGAGTCAGTTAGGCAGTTAGGAAAATAACCGTCTCCAGGCTGGCATCTAGAACCATCTAGAAGTTTGCTGAGCTGGGTCCAGGCTGGCAAATGAGCTGGATCCCAGCTGGCCTCCAGCTGGCACCCATGTGCTCTATTGGAGGCTGGCTTGATGCCCAAGCATCACCCCATTCCAGCAGCCTATAAATACCCAGCTCCCCCAGTTCATTGAGAAGACTTCTTCTACTTTGGCGAAGCCCTGCCGCATTGTCGAATGGATCTCTCTTCTTCTCCCCCATTTCTCCATCTCAAGCTCTTTTATGGAGCTTCTCTTTGTAGTCTGTATGGATTGATAGTGGATCTTTACTCCCACCGATGGAGCTCGTGGTTTTTCTTCCCAATTTTGGGGTTTCCACGTTAATTTAGGGTGTTTTCTCTCTGATTTTGGTTTTCTCTTTGATTACCTGGTGATCATCTTCTTTCCCTCTAATACAAATTCAAATGTTGGGTGAAATTGGGGCTTCTTCCTAATTTCATCCTCAACATATATATTCAAAATTTCTTGTGTAAAGGTTAAATAGCATTTAAGTAGTGACCAAAAATAGGTAAATATATTTTTTTCTATGGAGAAAGTCAAAAAAAATTTCAAGGAAAATGTTACCTTTTCCGGGGGAAAATTGATGCAATCAAACAACAAATTTGGCATTTTCCATAGAAAATAAGATCAATCAAACAGCAAAACCAGAATTTTCCATGAAAAATATAGATGGAAAATGGGTACAATCAAACAACTACTTTCTTGTTTTCCACGGAAAAATTTCTTTTCCACTCATTTTCCATCTAACTGTTTCTTTATTTTGTTTATATTAATATTTATTAGATAATAGAGTTTTAAATACCACACCCAAATTATTTATCACACTTTTATTTTTCAATAATACTCTCACAACTCTCTATTTTATTTTTATTTTATTTTCTACAATTAAATTAAACTTTTATGTTTTAATCTCATCTAACTGTTTCTTTATTTTGTTTATATTAATATTTATTAGATAATAGAGTTTTAAATACCAAACCCAAATTATTTATCACCCTTTTATTTTTCAATAATACTCTCACAACTCTCTATTTTATTTTTATTTTATTTTCTACCATTAAATTAAACTTTTATGTTTTAATCTAAACTAGGTACAAAATCTAATATGACAAAATATGTAAAATGATTATTTTGATTTTTTTTTTATAATAGTTAATCATTCTTTATTTAATAGATGTCATTAAAAATTGAATAAAAATTTTTAATTTCATAATTTGATAAGCATAAATTTATTTTTTGTTGTCTTAATAAAATCATAATTTACTTATAATCCCTTTAAAATATTTTAAATTAATTATTTGTTATAAATAAATATTAGTTATGAAAAGAAGATGATATTTTTTTTTCTTTTATTTTATTTTTTAAATATTTTTTTAAAAATATTTAGAGTTTTTAGTTTAGAAAAGAAACTCAAGTAATGGTAAGTAGAATAAAAAATTTTAAAAAAGTTATTAGATATTATTGAAAAATGAGAAAGTGACAAATGATTTTGCTATTTTCAAGTAAAACCTCAAGATAATACTTTCTGATGTGGCAACGAGTTCAAATGCCACCTGACAACAACTCAATTATGTAATTAAAATTACATATTTTGAATAAATTATTTTTACTTATTCAAAAGTTTAGATTTAAAAATAAAAGTTAGTTGCATTTGTAGGGTTATAAAATCATAAGTGCCAAAAAAATCATTTCACATATCTACTTTGTGAAAGAAGGCCCCATCGTGGGCCCTTGTCACACCTCATTAGGAGAACCTCTTGTATTTGGAAGGCATTACGGAGCAGGAGAGATGTCACCAATGCCAATATGCGGTAGTCTTGGGAGATGGACTCTCCACCAATTGGTGATATGGCAATTTGGATGGAAGGCCATGCTCCTAATAATCTATGCCCGGGATGATCATTAGTGAGTATAAACTTAGCCACAGAGGAAAGACAGGTGCTAACAAGGGATAACTCTCTACTCTGGGATGTCGTCAACACAAATGGAGGTAAGTGCTAGATACATAATGCAACAATTACAAAACAATGTCAACCAACAACACGACTCAGGAACATGGAGGCTTACATCAGACAGTAAGTTCAACATCTAGTCCCTTTATTGCTTCTTCAAGATCGACGAGGGATTGAGAAGCATGCTGCCAAATGCTTTTTAGAAGGCTCCTTGTCCCACCAAGGTCAGCCTCTTTGCCTAGTTCGCGCGGGATAACAAGATCCTTATGCTCCAGAACCTAAACAAGAAAAATTAGAGAGGGAATGCATATGTTGCTATTTATGTGATGTAGAGGTAGAAATCACTACTCACCTAGCTTCTCCTGTAGTGTCCCAACTCGAGACGAATTTGGGATAACTACTGCAATCTCTTCACCATCAGTCATCTCCCCTCCCCTCCTTGATACTACATCTATAGGGAAGTGATTCGACAGACAAAGTGGCACATGAAACACGACTAGGATAAAACTTGATGGTCATGGTTGTAACCTGGAGTATATGGCTTGTGCGTAATTAGAGATGTTTTCAAGTAAATAATGTGTTAATGGATAGCTCATCCAGAATATCGAATTCCTTTTACTCGCTTGGTTTAATACAGCCCATGACTCTAAGAAGCTTAAGTTGTGCATGATGAAATCCCTCGTTTAAAGGTGCCCGGAGTGCACCCAACCCAGGAAGAGGAGTGACAATAGCCATCGAACTCCGACTTCAGAGACGAGACTTGGTTTAATAGAGATAAGGGATGGGGCATATGGTAAAATCCACCCGGGTGACAAAAATCGGGAACAATGTAACATGGTCTCTCAAAGGACATTTATGATATTTCAATAGAAATTCAAGCAAAACTATTGAATTAAAATTATTGGATATTTTTATTTAGCAAAGCTGTATATAAATTTTAATTATTATATAACTCAGTAAACTCAAGATTTTCTGAAATCTTAGTTTCCCAATTATTGTAAAAGATCACTAGATTTAATTAATACCCAACTTACGTGACCACAGACAATCAAAGAAATAAAATATTAAAAGTTTTCTTAAATAAAATAAAAATATAATTTGTTCCGCATCCCAAGACGTGCTTTTATGTGTTGCTGACGTTGCCCGTGAGGATTAGCAATGGTTTCCGTGGTCTGAGGTCTGACAAGTGGGGGCCATCACTTATTATTTCTCTATTTTAGAAATGAGAAAAAGTAAAATATTAAAAGAAAAAAAAAAGAACAGGAATAAAGAACACGTTTACCATTTCTTTCATATCGACGGGACGTGAGCGACAGCGTGTATGCACGCTTCGCCGTACGAACCCGCAAACATCAATCATTCGTCCCCCTTCTGGATAATTTCCAGTCTAATAATACCCCTACTTTTGTAGGACTATTTTGGGAACAAGTATATAATAATAATAATTTAGATTGTAATCTTTGAAAGATCTTTCATTCATTGTATAGCTAAATACATTGTTATGTAAAAATGGAAATAAATTTTAGTGTGACTTGAAAAAACAGTTTAGTAAAAAAATAAGAAATAAATTGTCTTTTACTTAAAAAAAATTAATAATACAATACAGAGAAAATTACATGTGTTTTTTTTTTAAAAGGAAAAATAATAATAGGTCCATAGCACTGTTTATTTTTTCTCTATAGATCCCTGAGGTAGGTGTATGTGGGGTATAGCAAATAGTCCGAGAGGGTTCGCAGTTCTTGTTTTTAGGGAGCATATAAACAATTACCTTTTAAAACTATCTAATTGCGTATAACCCTTGAAAAAATTATAGTTATATGTATATTTCTATATTTATTATTTGATTATGTATAAATATTTTAATTTTAAAAAAAAAATTAAATAAACCACATTCATTGATTGTTAAAATTAAGTTCCTTGTTGAACTTGTGGTACAAGTTGACTCCTAAATCATTGTGATCCTTGGGAGACCTTACATGACACTCATACAGCAAAGACGAGTCACCTTATCCGGACTAGAGCTCTTCTCCCTACTAGCGCTTTACATCACTCAACCTAAACTTTTTAGGCAGAAGGTACCAAGGAATAGGTCTTTCATCTGGGTCTTGCCTGACCTATGGGTTGATGCCTATTTGGTGGAATACAGATAGACGAGTGTACCTACTGGGCTGGTCTTTCAAACCTCTCAGCCGGTGGCATACTCACACTTCAAGCCAAACTATTGCTCCCACTTTTTTTTGACAGATATCCCTCTAATTTTCCTTTTTTTAAATAAATATTTTCATTAAAATTTATAAATGATTGTAAATCTATAGGCATTAATTATGATTAAATATAAATCATGAACTACTACGAAATACCTCATATTTTTTAGAGTCCCGTTTATAAATTTATAATTACATAAATTTTTTAGAATATATTTCTAAAGGGTATACTGATTTTTATCATGATAATTTTTACAAATATATTCTAAAAATTTATATGAAATAAAATTTGTTGTTTCAAATTTCAGTTTTTTTTTAATAACAAATCATTTAATCGTTTTCAAGGAAATTTCCCTGGCCAAAAATGCTAATTTCCCAGCTAAATAACATGGATGAAGGTGAAGTTCCTAAAAACAAGGGGAGGACATCATAGGAAGACAAAGACCCAGCGAAAGTTTCCAACATGTGGGCATTTTGGGAACAGAGACTGAGAGAGCCTTATCTAAAAGTGCCCTAACGTCTCTTAAAAAAATCCAGCCGTTGAAGGGCACCAGCTGGCATCCATCTTTTCCTTTAAATCAGCGATAAATATGACACGCCCCACGAGAATAATAGCAACCTTTTATTTAACTAAAGTCACTCAAAAAGACACCCAAATAAAAGTCACCCACTCATCAAAATCAGAATAACAATTTATCCGATATTTTAATTATTTTCACATTAAAACTGAGAATTATTTTCACCAAATAAAATTAATCCTAAAAATATAAGAAAAAAAAAATTCAAAAGGGTGACCTAAATAAAGAGGTGCCTTGAATGCATATCCCAATAATATGGTGACCTTCGATAATTATCGGGCTCCTCCCGCGCCGGCCAGCTGGAGCTTTTAAGATCGAACAAACAGTACTATGGACCAGACTCATACAGCTGTAACAAGACACGTGCCACATTCCCATTGGCCGATCTCCAGAATCCGTGCTTTAAAGGACAGCGACACCCCTGCGCTGCAGCGGGCGGGGCTCCCTTACAGCGCGCCCACAGCTAAGCAAACGAGTGGGCAACGGCTACATCCGTCCTACGTGGCGGTACACGACACTCCGAATACGTCCAAAAGAGATCCTACGTGGCATTCATCCTTCTCCAGCAAGCCAACTCCACCTGCTATAAAACCAGTAGCAGTGAGTGAAGCCTCTTCTCATCAGTGAGTGATCTCAGTCATGGAGTTTCTAGGGTTTCTTGTTCTTCTTTCATTCCTCTTCTCTTCTTCATCGGCGAAGTTCGACGAGCAGTTCCAGCCGAGCTGGGCTTTCGATCATGTCGTTCGCGAAAACGATACGCTGAAGCTGAAACTCGACAGCTCTTCCGGTAATGATCTTCCCGTGAATGAGTGAATATACATGAGTTTGGATCTCTAGTTCTATCATGCTTATTAAGCTTTTGGGTATGCTTCTCAGGTGCGGGGTTTGCGTCGAAGGGGAAGTATTTGTACGGGAAGACGACGGCGGAGATGAAGCTGGTACCAGGGGACTCGGCGGGGACGGTGACGGCGTTCTACATGTCGTCGGACGGGGAGGCGCACAACGAGTTCGATTTCGAGTTCTTGGGGAACACGAGCGGGGAGCCGTATTTGGTTCAGACGAACGTGTACGTGAACGGGGTGGGGAACAGAGAGCAGAGGATGGACTTGTGGTTCGATCCCACTGTGGAATTCCACGAGTACTCCATACTGTGGAACCCGAAGCAGGTGATGTTCATGGTTGATGGGACGCCGATAAGAGTGTATGAGAATAGGGAGGGGGAGGGGTTGGTGTTTCCCAAGGACCAGCCGATGGGGGTTTATAGTTCGGTGTGGAATGCTGATGACTGGGCGACGCAAGGAGGGAGGGTGAAGACGGACTGGAGCCATGAGCCGTTTGTGACGACGTATAGGGATGTGAGAGTGGAAGGGTGTGAGATGGTGGAGGGAAGGAGGTGGAGGGGAGGTGAAGAGGTGTGGGGAGAGTGGGGGAAGGGAAAGAGGGGAGGTATTGGTGGAAGGAACCGGTCATGGAGGAGCTCACTGTGCATCAGAGTCATCAGTTGGTTTGGGTTAGAGCTAGGCATCTTATTTATGACTACTGCTTTGATTCTGCTAGGTTTCCGGTGGCTCCGCCGGAGTGCAGACGGTGATCGGTGATCATGATGTAAAGACAGGCAGTAGTGAACCTCTTGTTCTTTGTGTTCTTTTGTTATTTCTTTGTTTTTTGGTTTTTAGATGTTACTTTAGATTTGATCATCTAATGAAGCAGTGTTTTGTGGAGATATTTGTGTGTGGGGTCTGGACTCTGGATGGACATTATTGTTGCATGGTTTTTTCTGTGAATACGGTACTTTGTCTTAATGGATAGAAATGAAAACCAGGACACAAACAGTGATGTGCCTGGGGAAATGTTGGACATGAGAACAATACAAGGACAACTGGACAAGAAATAGCAGTAAATGTCGACAGGATTTACACACACACGCATAAACTTAGAGAGGTACAGAAGATGGATGTTTGTTGTTATTATTCTTAATTTTATTTTTGTGTTTTTATCCTCTCTTGAGCAAAACAACTAGAATTGCTGCAATGGCCAGAGCCATGAAGGATGCTCCAATTGCAATGTCAACAGTGCTAGTCTTGGTGTCTGGTGAGCTTTGGCTCTCGATTGAAGGCCCGATAAGACCTTCAAAAAAGTTGGAGATATTGGCCACCATTTCTGAGACTTTATCTTTCACAGCATTGACCACATCCATGAAAACTGAACTTTCAAGTGTTTCTTCCTCTATGAGCTTTTCAGGGTTCTCTGCATGTAAGTCAGTGTTCACCTCCTCGGCAACTGAGTTTGCTGAATCAACAATGGTTTCACATGGAGGAAGAGCTGCAGAGAAGATGAAACTAAATTGGAAACAATCTAAAAATTAAATCTTTGGGAGGGGGAGTTTATTAGGGTTACCAGACTGGTGAGTTTTGTAGAACTCCATAACCTTTTCGTTTTTCATAACAGCATCCCAGACACTCTTGTCAGCAGCAATGGAAGCAACAACATCCTGGGTGTGAGACATGGACATTATTCTTCTTTGCAGAGCATGTGTGCACCAATATGTCGTAACATACTAAAAAACAAAAATCAAAATTTATCCCACAGATTTTAACTTAAATAGTTGGCCTAAATACGGAAAATTTTAGAACTTCATGTGGTGAATAATTCTTGAAGGCCAAATGTAAACCTACCAGTTTCATTGATTTGGAGCTGAGAAACCATAAAAGACCTGTAGATTATTTAATGGCTACAATATATATTGGACCATTGTCTACTTACTTTATTTTTAAACAATTTATTAAATTTTTAAGCCCAAAGCCATATTTTGACACATATTTTGGCTTTTGACCAAAAGAATAATAATATATTTAAAAATAAAATAAAATAAAAAGTGTCCCTATAAATAAAAATCGAGTAAATTCTACATCAAATCTATACCTGCAACAACTTGTGTCACTTTCTTTTAAAAAAAATTCTACTAAAATTTGAGTAAAGATCAAAGAGTTCTTAGATCACTGAGAACTCTAGTTTGAAGTTTGAAAAACTCCAAACACACCACACAATCCTAATTTGGGCCGGAGTCTTGAGCATGCAGAGGATGTGAACTCTCCCTGCGAGTGGGAATCAAACTAAAGGTGAATGACTATCATGACCTTTCAGTATTATACATGTGTGCAATTTAAAATGAAGCTGTTAGAGATTTTGTGGGAGTTGAGGCTAAATTAATGTATCTTCTAGATCATATTTTAAGTCAAATAGGGTGGTGAAATGATTTCATTGTAGATAAGATAAGTTATGTATCTTAACCAAAGATCTTAAGTAAAAAAAAGATTGAATTTTCACTTTTTTATCAGTTACAAGTTATAACCCAGATGATTGTCAAAACAAGTGAGAAGAATAGATAAGGCAGTTAAAATTTTCAAACCAATCACCACACAAAAGATTGGCAAAAAGAGTGAGAAGAGTTGTATAACTGCAGGGCCCATGGACATGGCAGAATTCCACATAAAAGAAAGAGTTACGCTAGTACCTGAGCCTCGGGAGATCCTTGGAGTAAAGAAAATGCCTGAGCAACATGTTTGGGCACTGAAGGGATGATCGCTGCACTTCCACTGGGGGCATATTCTTGAACACCTTGCATCTTCACCTCAGTTGTGGGAGCGAAGTATACCCTGCAAAATACGCCAACTTTGATGTAGCTTCACTCTCTGGCAATTTCTTTTCCAGTATGAGACTTCTACGGGAAACCTTAAAATGCTTATAGATCTAACAGTGTATCATTATTTGGAACACCTTAAAGCCATCTCAATATGTTATTGTAAGAACTTCCATTTCAAGGAACTGCATTTATTTTAAGAAATGCTTTGTGCTAGGCTTTATTTTAAGGCACAGTTGATGCCCAGATTTTCATCTTTTGTTGTAATTCTACTGCTTACAAGCTAGGGAGCTTGCATGCATAGATCATCTCTATCATTCCTTATCATGTACAGTTTATTATGGAGATCTGTACTATAGTACCACTTGTGACACTCAGGTCTTTTTTCTTATTGTTGAAACGTGGGGATGTTGTGACAATTTTTTGTAAATAAGAAGAAAAATGTTGCAAACCCCTACTCCAAATCAATTCAAGGTTAATTAGAATTTCAGACTAAAATTAAGTAGTAGGGATGCAAGTCAATGAATTGCAAGAGGAGGTGCTTCTGAACTAAACTATATTCTCCTTGACAAAATAAAGGTGATAAGGAATGAACACAAAAGCACATCAAGATAAATATTAAGAACCACAACAAACAAGATCAACAATGTTTGATGCATAACCATATAAATCGTGATTCCGGCAATGAGAAATAAAATAAAATTTCAAACTAGCAAAGTAAACATCTTATCACGCTTTCTTTCTGTTTTTATTCTTTTTCTTTTGGTAAAGTTAGAGAGATGCAGAGATTACAATACCATCATCTGAAGTAAGTTCAGAGAAGTTGCTCGTTCATATTCCAATAATTCAAACCAAAATTCATCTACTTACTTCTTGACAGCATCTATCCAATCTTTCAAAATCAATACCAGAAAAAGAAGAATTAAAAAAAAAAAAAAAATCATCTTCTTACTTCTCGATAGCATCTTTCAGATAATTCAAAATCAATGCCAAAAAACAAAGAGAATAAAACACTCACTTCTCAATAGCATCTTTCAGATCATTCAAAATCAATTAAAAAAAAATCATCTTACTTCTCGATAGCATCTTTCAGATCGGAAGTGGCGTCCTTGGCTTCCTCCAAGGTCGGTGCGGGCCCAAAAACGAGCCTGGGAACGGGACGCAGCGAATCGAAGAGTTCCTCATTGTTCCCTCCCGCGAACTCCCAATCATCGGTCTCCCACGAAGGCCTCTGAATCGAGGAAACAGCGGGCGCATCGGCGTCGCCCTTATCCACGGATAGGAGGGGGGTCGACTGCCCCGCTCCGCCCGAGGTCGCCGCGACAGTGGGCACGGAGGAGACCTGAGGGCGAGAAGACCCGCGAGCGACGGCGGTGCGGTAGCCGCCGAGGGCTGCCGCCTTCGCCGCGGTTCTTATGGCTCCGCCTCCCATCTCTATCGAGAATTCCAAGGCCGGTAGTGCTCCCAAAGGATAAATTATATTCAGAGGCATTTGGCTTTTTTAAATATACCCCCGGAAAAATATACCCCCGGAAAAATTATATTATCACTTTTTTGGTTTTTCAAATTTACCCCTACGAAAGAGAATTATTGCGTATGGGCTCTATGAAAAATTATATAAATAAATATAAGGTGTAGGGGTTTATATGTAATTATGAATTTGATAGTTATATAATGAAACGAAATATATAGTTTTGTGGGGGTGGACTTGCAAAAATAGTCCTGATGATGTTAGAGGGACCTACTGACGTGGCAAATCCTCTGCTGTCCTTATTCCTTAGCATACAAGGAAAAGGGCATGTTGTACATGAGATGTTATTTGGGATTATTACGATTAGGCCCTTTTATCCTAAAATCCAAATAGGGAAAGTTTTACATCTTTCCAAATAATCTCTTGTTTTTTGAATTTATTATTTTAACACAATTTAACTCTGATGGTATGACCTCCGAATTTTTGAATAAATTTTTAGAAAAATCTGAATCAAAACTGAAATGATAGAAACAATTGGGATGTGTTTGACTGGGCTTATTTTCTATGAAAAATTTTTCCATACGCATTAGTTTTTAGAATTTTTAGAACATTTGGTGATTGTGAAAATTTTCATAAAAGTTTTTACTAAAATTTGAGTAAATGGCCTGTATACTAATCAAATTGGTGGAAATATTTTTCTCTCCCAACCCAAAGAAAAGTTTTCATGAAAAATGGGAGGGGTTATATGAAAAAAAACAAAATAAGGATTGGTCTTGGTTGATTGAATTTTAAAGACCTATCAGATATACACAAACATTTTATATCATCATTTTGAATTTTTTTTTATCCTCTAAAATTGCTTATGTTTTATATTGTTTGAATTTCAAATAAGAGTTATCTTATATGCACAAACTTTTATCTGATTGTTTTGAATTTTTTTATCCTTTAAAATTGTTTATATTGTGGTTAATTGGTTCAATGCTTGGAAAAAAGTTAATTTTCTATTGAAAATATTAATTTTTCATGGAAAATTGATGCAATCAAACAATAAATATGCTTTTTTCATGGAGAATGTTAGATTTTTCATGGAAAATAAGGGCAATCAAACAACAAAACTAGAATTTTCCATGGAAAATATAAGATTTTTTACTAAGAAAATAATGACAATCAAACGGCCACTTTCTCGTTTTCCACAGAAAATTTTGCCATAAAAAAATTTTGCTATGGAAAAATTTTCCTTTTCACCCATTTTCTATGTTGCAATCAAACACAACCTTAATTTTTATTTTTTTCAAAAATATTTTTTTTAAAAAAAAAATTATGTATATCCCTCATAATTATCTTAATTAGGTATATACCCCTAAGAAAATCATACCATGTATACCTTTAAGTTTTTTATTTAATTACCTATATATATCTACTAAGGGTGGGCTTTTTAAACCAAGAACCAAAGAACCGATTTCATCTGAAAAGAAAAAAATTCAAAAAATCCAAGTTGAAGTCAAAATCCAAGATCCTAACCGAATAATTTTAATGGATTGGTTCATGGGTTTTGCTTCATAAAATCCGATCCGAAATAGACTGTACCTCGGTTGAGTTCGTGAACGGCAGAAATGGAACCATAAGTGTGAAATAGGACCAAAGGCAAAGCAGATTGAGTTTCAAGCAGGAACCTTATACCGGAATATTAAGGTTGGGTTTATGTTCTTATTAATTGGAAACCAAACTGGAACCAAACCGCCGGTTTTGGTTCCACTTTTAATTTTTAAATAAAAAATATATAATATTTTAATATTATATGATTTATCTTAACTATAAAAAATAAAAAATTCATTCAGATAAATATTGGAATGCTAAATTATTTGTTTTTTGAAAAATTATTTAAAATATTTCTAAAAATCAATTCAATCATTCAATAATCACAACAGATTCAAAAAATCACACATGGTAAGATATAATATTTTTTCTAAAAAAAAAATAAACGTTTTCAATCACGATTCATAACCAAAATTGTATAAGATATAACAATGTTTCAATAATCACATAATCATATTGAAACAAATTTATCCTTATTTGATTAGTTTTTTCAAACTATTTTGGAACCGGAACCACACGATTTAAAGCTAGGAACCAAAGTTATGGATTTGAGTTTCCGTTCTAAGTTTTACAAACCAAAACCCATAGGTTTGGAATCGAAACCGAACCGTGGTCAGGTCTACGAAATAATATTAATTATATTGTATTTTATTAATATAATATAATAAATCTAATGTTGCAGCCCCATATTTAAGTCAAGTAAGTTACAAATTTATTTTATATTGTGAAAATCATGATCTGCTTGCTACAATTTGGTGTATATATTTGCTCAACCCCTGGTTTTATATTAAAATCCTGCTGGTTTTGTTGGTTTTAGGCCTACACCGCTTTTTGAAAGCTCTCTGGAACTGAAGAAGTTTATCTTGATCGAAATGTTCATCATGCAAACATCTTGCTGCAAGTGTTCATCATGCAAGCGCATGTGGTTATAGTGCTATTTATGTTAAATGAACACTATATGTATTTTGTGGTTTGATGATGGGATGCCATTAAATAATTTCATTGTAGCTACTACAAATTGTATCTATTTTTATTCAAGAGAATTTAATTGTATTCGTTTATATATCTTGATGGTGGTATATTGATTTGAATTGAGAAAATCGAAAGTCAAATTATGAATTAGTTGGATTTGGATGACGAATTATTTTTATCTCCAAATCTGATCTGATTAATATTTATTTTTTGATTCTTGGTTTTTAGTCAAATCCGATCCTCCAGCTCCATGCCCACCCCTAATCTCTACTATTGAGATTGTTACTTACCGTTTACTCAGTGACCTTAACTATAGTTAAATTTAAACTATAGAGCAAGAAATACCTTTTAAACTCTCTTTTCTTTCATATTTTTTAATATCAATAATTTTTCAGATATATATATAAATTTATAATTAACTATTTTTGGGGTATATAGGTAAAGGGTATAATGTTTTTTTTATATATATATGTTTTTTTTTCGGGTATATATGCATAACTTTAATATTTTTAGGAGTAGACCTAAAAAATCCAAATATTTTTAGTGCACCACTTTCTTGATATAACTTCCAAATTATACATCAAATAAAGTACAATTATTTGCAAAAAAAAATTAATAAACTAATCAAACAATACATATAATTCCTAATTCCATCATCATCAAATTGAAGTTGCAAATTTAATCCATTATTTAAAATATTTTTAAAAAATAACGAGATTGAAAAATTGAATGAAAACTGAAGGTTTAGTAAACCAAATTTTCAGTTTAATTTCCTTGCCCATCCTAGGGAATACCATAGAGGCTATTCCATGAATTGAAAATTTAGAGCAACTAATAAATAATAGCGTAAATTAAAAAAAAATCATGTGTTTTCACGGATTTACAAAATAAAGAAAATATATTTCTTTTCTAAAAAAACCTTGTGTTTTTTTCCAACTAATCAAAAAGGAAAACAAGTCAAAAAAAGTTAACAAAAAAATAAAATTCTGTCTTTGTTTTGCAAATCCGTGAAGACAAGGATAAGAAAGTGGTGGGAGATCAGCCTGCATATAGTTTTTTCTTCGATAAAAACATTCTGATTTTTCAAATTTTTTGTTAGTTGGATAAATCATAAGTTTTTTCAAAAAAAATATATATATACATTTCCTATTTTGTAAATCCGTGAAACCACATAATTTTTTTTTTGAAATTTACCCTAAATAATATACCTTAGTATTTGATTACCCCATGCATAGATGGAAACACTCTGAAAAAAGAAAAGAAAACAAAGAATTTTATTCAAACTGGCAATGTAGCTCAGTGCATAATACAGATCAATTTATGTAATTAAATAAAACAATACTTAGAGAAAACTGTGAATTAAACTTGCAGAAAGAAGAACCAAAAGCATTTCAGTACAGCAGAAACAGCAGAAATCAAGCCATGTTAGCAGAAACAAGGCTCTGAATGGTACGTCCATCAGTCTTGAAGGACTTGCAACAATCCACAACTCATTCACATCTTCATGAGAAATTCTAAGGACAGTAGTACTGCATCCTTGCACTCCAAACAACTGTGTTGTTGCACAGGCCCGACATCACATCTGATCACCTTCCTGCTGGTACTAGAGCCTTGTTCACATTCAGTGAAGAGCTCTGGTAGAGTCCCCAAAGAACCTTCAAGGTGCAAGGCCAGTATGATCAGTTGGCAACGGCAGAGCGTCTCCTACGCTGCACTGCAGTATGCTCCAGGCATCAACCCGCCGCACTCATCCTCGCTGGCCAGCTCTTGATCATATGGCTCCCTTCTTTGTGGCACCCAACAAGCTCTTCAACCCTTTGCTTGTGGTGATCTTTTGTGTGTCAAGGGCCTGGCACTTCCACTGGATGCCAATCCAGTCGTGTCTGCATTTGGGGAACTGGACTGCCTTAAAATCTGTTTGCCAGTGGGATAGATGATGTGAGTCCTTCATGGAGTACTATTAACCTTGTTTCTGCTAACATGGCATTTCTGCTGATAAATGAAGTGTTTCAGTTTTCTGCCATCATTTATATGTGTTATTTTTTTTTTAAGACTCACAAAATTGAATATTTTTTATTTTTCTTAGGAAACCCATCGAAAAAGAGCACGGCAAGAAAAAAAAGATGCAATTTTTTAAACATAATTCAGTAACGATAAATGTTTTTCTTAAGTGAGCAAATCACTCAAATGTTGTACTGAGCTATTGTAGGATATGAGAAAAAAAACATGATATGTATATTTATAATATATTTAATGGAAGAAAATGACTTTATGTTGAAAAAAATTTATAACATTTTTAATAACATTAAAAATTTAAATTTTACCTATTTGTATTTTATTTTATAACAATTTATATTTTTTGACTCTATTTCATACAAACAAATTATTAATAACCGATAACTAAAATGATATATATGAGATAAAATGAATTAATTATGTAATATATTCATTGTCCTTCAAACAACTTTGTTATTAAGAAGATTTTGAATCAATCTCTTATATCTATTTAGATTTTAGAACTTCTCAATTAATTATGAAAAAAAAAACTCTAACTTTTGGTTGCAAGCTGACCATAATGAAATCTCAATTAATCAAAATACCCATAATGATTCTAATGCAAAGCTTCCACGTACTGCAGTTCTCTCAATTCTACATTTGTGTCCCCGACCCCACAAATGGTTTTTGTATACTAAGCCCTTCCTACCATCTCTGTTCCAGGGCTGCACTTGCAACTATGGTAAGCCTGCGCTACTGCTCTTGAAATGGGGTCCACTTACTGGGTAGCTGACAGCAACAAGCCTGGCACCAACCCTCTCATGCCTTGAGCCACAAGCTTCAGTTTTCAAACCTTTTATTTGTTCTTTTTGACAAGAAAAAAGTGCCTAAAAAACACTTATGTGACAGAGCAGGCTACATTTTGTTTTTTTTTTCTTCAGCTCTAACAAAATGGTAAGATATTCTTTTGTCTTATCTTCCTCACTCCAATGTGTACTGACTGTAAGAGGAGGAAAATCATATGTTTATAATATTTGCATCTTCTTCTAATTGGACCACTAAATTATTAAAAAATACTAAGTTATATATAGACAAAATCCCAATTTATTTAAAATTAAAATGACCATTTTGTTATTTTTTTATATATGAAATATTTAATCTATTCATACTAAACAATTAACGTGATATAAAAAAAAAATAAAAATTAATTCTGTTTTTCAAATTGTCACTCACATGTTGGGTTATGATTTTGATCTATAAATATTTAGAATTTTAATCTTCCTTATATGTATCACTGCTTTTTTTTATGAAACATTTAATCTCTCTAAATCTTTTCTTTAATCCATCTCCCCAAACCTTCTGCTTGTGCCTATAAAATGAGATTTGGATAAAGAATGGAAAACAGGTTAAATCTTCAAGTAGATTGTAAGAGAATGGGGAAGTAACTGACTTGTTTTGCAGTTAGCTGTTCAACTAGAATGAGCTGCTTCTAGCTTCCCGTTGAGCTACACATGAAAAATTTAATATATTAAACAATGGGAGAGGGTTTGAATCACTCATATTTCAGGATCACTTGATAATCAGACATTAGAAGTGGCAAAAGTTTTTAGTTAATGTTCTCCATCAAAGTGAACTTACAATTGAGAATGCCACTCCCATAGACTGCTCAAGACATCTCCAGTTAGTTAATCTATAGTTAATGGCATTTCTAAAGTTTCCAATGAAATCATAGCTACAACTAATTTCCGCAGCTATAAGTCTATAATAGACACATGAAAATGTATATCTGCTTGCATCCAGGCATTGGGACATTCTTACATTTGCGGTTTCAATTATGCTTTCTATAGGCTATCCAGCAATTTAAGAACCATCAAATTTCAGTGGGGATAATTCTCATTCCTGTTTCTCCTAATATGCAAGTGTGTCCTATGTTCAAAGTGATCACTCTATCACAAGCATCCCAATAAGGTAACAAACAATTCGCTTAATTCCCATGCATAGCAAAAGAAAATTACAGATTATTGGAATATTAGTCACATCAAATTTTAATAGCACTGAATTATAGAGATATCAGTCAATAATGAAGAATTCAGTCAACAAAGGTCCAAGACATTTTCTATTAGATATTTTAAACAAGAAGCATAACATACCTAGAAGGCTGTCTGCTGACTCATGTTGAACTAATGCCCATTGTTCTCCAAACTTTGCAAGTCTTCCATCAAACTCTAGAAAACAAAAGGTTAGAATCAAACATACAAAAATGCCATGATCTTTGTGAAAATTTAAGAATGACACAAACCAGCTCATGTTTCTTGTCCTGGTTCTTCTTTGCTGCTTTCAGGCGGTTGTCTCTCTAAATGAGGTTCTCTCATGCTCCTGAAGTTATCTGTTGAACCCCATTGATTATGCTCTGCAAGTGCTTTATCCAACTCAACCTTCAAATTTTTCTCCATCAAGTCCAACTCCTACAAGGCAGCATTACTAAACAAATGATGTTTACAAGTAAAATCATTGGGGACTATAAATTATACAAATCACATACAAACATGCAATGATTTCATCAGATTTGAAATAATGTTCAATAATCAGAATAACGTTTTCATCAATGCTTCTATCTAATGAATAACAAACATTTATGATTATTTTTTTTTTTAAGATTTAACTTTAAATCTAGAAAGGTCAGCCAGTCCAATTTGTTGAACCAAGGAGCCAAAATGGTTTCAACAAAATTAGTTTGAGCATCAAAATAGCACTAGAAAGAATCAAATGTCAAAAGTCTTTTTCAACTCACTTCAATGCATGGCTATGCATTCATGAAAATTGCCAATAGAACTATTTTGTTACAAAGCTTTTAATTGGTCTTTTCATTGTATTTCCAAAACATACAGCCATTTGTGTGTATACTAAAATCAACAAACTCTTTGCATGATCTAATAATATGTAATAGATTCACTCTGAATCATTTATGATTAAATATCAAATGACATGAATTCACATATGGATTGAGTTCAAATAAGGATTAAAGCATCAGCTCTCATGAATTGGCGTTGCAGTTAACCCTGAATCACTGATGAAAAGCAATATAGTTAATTCCAGGATAAAGAAGTATAAAATGTATCAAAACTTATGGACCCTAATTCAGTTTTGCAAAGTTCATATGAATCTTTTATTATATCTTTTGACAATGTGATATAGCTTTCTCATATGCAACATTTTCTTCAAGCAAAGTGACCTCTGTTCACCTAAATAAAGGATCAGGAAAAAAAAATAGGCATATAGAAAATACAAGAGGCAGGCATAGAAAACAAAAATATTTCTTAGATATGAAAAAGAAAAGATGGTTGTGTGCTAGAAATACAGGATATAGACATTTTATGTTTGAATATTCTAAAAGAGGCAAAAAGCATTTTTCCGCAGCATAGCCCTTTCTTTCCTTCAATGTTATATGATATCCCAGTTAGTGTGGAACAAAATAAGCTTTAGAAGAATAAATGATATTTGAAATGGTAATATCTTTTCCATTGAGCCTTTGAGGTACTATGAGACCATATCACACAGAAGCCTTAAAGTCCTAAATGATGCCAGTATAATAATTCAATGCAACCTTTTTTCTCTTCTCATCCCCAAACCCCTGCCCATGATACTGTCACTACCTTGGATTTCATGTTATCAATACTCTAAAACCTCCCTGCATTATTTTAGCAATTTTAGAGAAACCAGGTTCTCAAAAATCAAGAAAAACTTTGTGTTTACATCATCCTCACTAAGACTTATTTCATGCAATGTTAATTTCTCTAAATAATTTAAAAAAAGTCGCTGGCTTCAGCTCCGCATGTGTGGGTCAGGAATACACTAGATCTATTGATGCAACACTATTTTTTTTAAGGCTGTTTCAGAAAGACCTCAAGTCACCAACAACTGTTCAACTCCTCTTCATATAATTTCAAAATGGATGAAAATTAATTCTAAAAAGAAATTAATCCTGGTCTTTGAGGTTGTCATAGGCCCTGATTCTTTTATTTTTTATTGTTTTATTTTTATTTTGCTTGACATAAAATCAAATAGATCACTTCTTCACTTACTACAGCCATCTAAAATTAGATTCATTATATCTTCAATCAAGAAAAATTCAAGCTAAACCACCAAAAGATGACCAAACTTGCCACTAGATTATTCACATGATGATATCTATAAGCATTCTTCACCAACATATCTAATTTGAACCCAAACGAAGAGATGAATTGGTCCTCATTTGAAAAGAAAACCAAATTCAACTGATGAATTACCTTGTCATATGCCAATAAATCCCACTAAAACTGTGAAACTCCATCACAAGCGAGAAGAATGCATTTCCATAAAAGGTCTTTGATTTAGAGCTTAAAAATTGAATTAAAATGAAAATATACAAGATGAATCAACAGGTCCCAACGAACACGCAGGAAGAAATGACCAAATCAAGAATGAAACAAAAAAAATCCCAAAATCATAATCACAAAAGCTATCAAAATTTGCAATAAAAAATGCTCCTTTAGATATGAAAAAAAACAATGTAAATTAAATCGAAAATAAATACAATAGATCAACAGACAACAAACAATATGAAAACAATGAATCCAAATAAAAAAAAGCAACAAAGAAAACCCTCAAAACCAGAATCACAACAAAGGAATCGAAATTCCCAAACCTGCTATAGTGGAATGGGCGTTGAGCTGGAGAGCAAGCGTTACTAGAAGCGACCGAGTCGGCATGAAGGTGAGGAGGCGCTGGGCGATGTGAGCAGGAGGGATCCTAAGGCGTAGATCTTTCGGATCGAGCGGCGCAGCGACTCCGCGCGCTCGTCGAGCTCCGTGCCCGCCTCTGCTGCTCCGGCGTGAACACCGCCGGCACCGGTCTCCGGTCATCGTCTTCCCTTCGTCGCTCTGCCCGCTGCCACCAACCACGTCCGCAGCCCAAGCCAACAAGCCCGCCATTGCGCTTCCCTCCCTCCTCTCTCTCTCTCTCTCTCAAATGGAGTCGTGGATAATTCTATATCGGTCCCTAAATTATTTGTTTTGTAAAAGGTTCCCAATTAGTCGCAAATGAAAAGCGACAACCTGTTGAACAGGTGGGCACAAACGTTAACTGGGCCCAGGGCCAACCTGCCTATTCAGGCCAAACTCTGAACCGGAACCGGCCCAGGCCACAGTTGATGCCCAGCCCGATCACAGGTCGTGACATAACAGGCCCACACCCTTATAGAACGCTGGCGGGCCCAACCCACCTTAATGGTCGGCTGGTTTTAAATTTTTATTTTTTAAAAACATATAAATGTATATTAAAAATAGCAAAAATTTAAAAATTAGTATGATATTTTGATATAAAATAGAATGAGAAAAATTTTAAAAATTACTATAAAATTTATTATTATATTTATTCAAATAACAAGAAAAAAAATATAAAATTACATATCAATGGCAAACTACTTAAATAAATAAAATTAACCATAAAAACCCTTCATAGAGAATGCAAAAATATCTGAAGGAAAAAAACAATCTACTTGCCCATTAATTATTCACAATTGAAAATAAAAAAACATAAAATCACAAAGAGATATAAATTGGTCCTCATTTAAAATTGAGAAAATAATAAAAATTCATTATTGATCAAAGAATGCAAAAATCTCTCCATCAAAGGAAAAAAAGAAATCTATAAAATTCAATTTAATTATTTAAGACATTAAAAAAAAAATTTATAAAATGAAAATATATAAATGGCAAGATTTAAAATTAGGAAATAAGAAATGAAGTCCCAAATCAAGGAATGAAATCTCTAAAAGAAAAAACTCAATATATAAAATTCATTATCCTACACTAATTATTCAAATATTATAAAAACCAAAAAAATTATAAAGTCAAAAAATATATAAATGGCAAGATATTTAAAATAAGGAAATAAAAATAAAAAACCTTAATTATTGGTAACTAGAGAATAAAAAATCTCTTTTCAAGAAAAAAAAATTCAAATATATAAAATTTATTATCCTTCCTAATTATTCAAACATAAAAAAAAATCAATATATGTTTACATGAGTTTAAAAACTTGAAAAAAATTCGAAAAAATTGAAAAAAAAAAAACTCAATCTTACGGGTTGAAGGTCAACCACAGCGGGACGCCGTGCTCTCCTGATCCGGCTCCTGCACTGGTCCCTCCGCTGTCCTCCCTTCTTCTCTCGGCGGAGAAGCTCCGCTAGGGCTAGGGTTTCGCCATCTCTGAAGCTCAATCTATCTTCAAAGATGGCCACCCTCCTCTCCAGCTCTTCCACCTGCTTCTCAAGGCCCGGGCTTCCTCCCAGAAGGTACGATTATCTTTTCTTTTTGATAAATTAGAAGGTACGATGTCTCTCCCTCGTTTCTTTGGTTTCAGCGGCTAAATCTTGCATTGCTTGGGTGTTCCTCTGTTTGCAGGGTTTTCTTGAGGAGTTTGAAGGAGGTGAGGAGGGGGACGTTCAGAGTGGTTCCGATGAGAGTGCGTTGTTCGACGGATCTTGCGCTTGGTGGCGGAGGGTTTGTTCATGGTGAGGACGTATTCTTGTGCTATGGATTCAAAGAAACATAAGGAATATCATGAAATTGGTTGATGTGTAGTTTGATTGGATTTGGCTTATGTTTTGATTGATTTAGTTTCTAGTTGTTTTTTATAGTTTGTGTTTTACATGCTGCTACTTACATTCTTCCAGTGCTCTGCCATTTTAGAGAATTAATTGAACTTTTTGATTGTTGTTATTTGAGTTTTTTCAGAGAAATGCAACACCTGATATGAAATTTTACTTAGTTTGGCTAGTTGGAGTTTTAGATTGGAGAGTAGGTTGTTTCTAATGGTTAAGCATCTGGAAATGGGATGGATTTAGAGATGAGACTAGAATTACTTGGACTTTTGGAAGAGGATTTCCTACAAATCCAAACTTTCATAGAAAGATACTGAATATAAAGATTTAGACACATCCTGCACCCAGGGACTAGGGTAGGGATTTAAGGGTTGTAGGATTCCATGCGATGGTATTGTGACTTTCTCGCATTGGCTGTGAGATTAGAATATGCTAGGCAGAAGATTAGGCACATAGTTAGATTTTTAACACAGAGTAAGGGAGAATTCTCTTCTCCATTCTATCATGTTGAGTTGGGTGTCCTTCTTCCACCAATTTCATCCTTAGTTTAGTCTACTGGCAAGAATTTTGCAAATCCGAGATTAACCATGTCATTCTCACAAAAGGAGAAAATCAAGGCTATCACTTGAACATCTCAAGGAATGATAGCTAGCTACTTGTACATTTGGCTGTATTTAAATTATATTTATTGGTTATCCATGTACTTGGCTTATTTTAATCTGACACTTATTATATCATGTATGCATGCCATGATCAGTTCAACTTTTATGTATATTTACATTAGACTAATGTAGAAGTAGGGTTGTAAATAGGCTGGGCTTGAATTGATTCGGATCTGACTTGAATTAGGCTCAAGCCTAGGCTGGCTAGCTTGTGTTCTATCCATCCAAACTTAAACAAGGCTTAAGATTTGCTTGATTTCAACTTGAGTCAGGAAAAATTCTACTGCTCAGTTGGCAAATACTTTGCACTAAAAGAGTTAATACTTTTGCCTCAATCCTATTTGTCAATCTGAGCTCAAACAAGACAATCTATGCTTGAGCACGGTTTGGAAATTAATTCTGAGCCTAAGAATTTAAGTTTAGACTTATTACCATTTATTTAATAATTAGAGCAGACCTTGAACTTAATTTAGCTAGACTCCAGTATCCTAGGGAGCTTCTTGATTACTTTCTAGCACCACATACAGAGTTCTTTATTAGGTTTGGAGTATTTACAGGTAGAAAAATCAAAGTTTTGCATAATTTATTTTCACTATTAATGATTGAACTGTGTTTAGTGCCATTAGAGAAAAGTTAGACCTTTTTTGATACTTGCCTATTTTGGAGACTAGACTTTTTGTCATAGGCTGCCAGAGTAGCTGAGCCTCTATAAAATTTACCTTACAATAAAAGGAGGTCCCAGTATCTAAAATTGTTTCCAGGTTTCCAATTGGACCAAAGGCTAGAAATTATCAGCAGGCGCATGTGTGCATTAATGATCATATGCCATGAACTGCTACTATGATTTTGGAGATTGGATAGTTGAAAATAGAAATGTATCATTTTTTATACTATATAATATCCTGATATTGAAATGTTCACTTAAGTTCCACACCCACCAAGAGAAAACTGTTGACCAATGGTGAAGATTTTCACTGTTAACCTAACTTTTTTCTGGGTGGTAACAACTTATCAGTTAGCTTCAATACTTATTTAATCTATTATTGATAACTTGGCTTGCATACCATACATTTCTTCTTTAAACGACTTCTACAAATTTTGCCTACAACATTATAGCTGGTATATTACATGCCATGTAACTTTTTGGGTATAGATCTCCTCCAGATTTGTTCAATATCCTACATTTCTTTTGTCAACCTGTTTGATTTTTCAAGCACATGTCTTTTACCAGAAAATATTCTAAAAGTTCCCTCAGGATGAATGCTTATGGGATCCATACAAGCGGCTTGGGGACTAACTCCTGATGCTTCTGAAGAAAAGGAGATCAGGAGGGCAACGCGAAATTTCCTTCTTGCCAGACAATATACTTGAGCATGAGCAAGAGTGTAGGAATCTATAGAAGCACACTTATGAGAAAATACTAATAGAAAGAGTTTCAGTGAAAGAAATCGAAAAATCAAATTTTGAAAAGCAAGCCCCTAAAGAAGAAAGTAGGGGAATCTCCTACATTGGGTGAAAAGCGTTGCTAAGATTTTGTGGAACTTCCCTCCAATTGATGTGATTCTTAGAAGACTCTTCCTCTTTTGCTTTTCTTGGGCGTGTGGAGTGTAATGAGATTCAGCTTCAAAGAGACGGACCTACTTTTCCAGAGAATTATATTATATACTTGAAAATAGTTTTGATTTTACTCTCTTGCAATAGTTGTATGCCTTGGATTTTTTGAATTTGGGCTTGGTGTTACCGCTAATAGGAATTCTTTTGTTAGTTCAATAGGCAGAATGTAGAATATATTGAGTCTTATCTGTTTCAAAGAAAAACATTGCTTGCACTCAAGATTTCTTGATAAATCTTGCTTTCTGAGTTGCCTGGTTCCCATCTTACATCATCTGTCAAGTACTCAACTTGAGATTGAAAACCTATATGTAAACTTTACAATTCAATCTTGTGCACATCCCTTGCAATCTAATATTCAAATTTATAACTCAAAATCAACCAACATCAACATTTTACTTAATTCATTGAAATAGAGTATGATTATCATGAGTTGCACTCTCTCTAGGATCATGCATCCTAACTTTCCTAGCTAATGACAAGATGAAAAGTCTAAGCCAGATCTTGTATAGTTGGGTAAGATTTTGAGGAGTTGAACTTTTCAATCAGCTATACCTTGCCTTTCTATTTATTGATTTATAAATATTCCTCTATATATTTTATAGTTTTTTCTTTTTTCCATCTCTCAGATTTGGGGCCCTTGTTCTTATGGACTGGGTCTTAGGTTCCATATTAGTTCCGATGATTCAATAGCCCTGCTGCAGCCAACTTAGTCACTTGAACTTCTAACTTCTTTGGATGCATTATATTTTTCTTGTTTTCTTGCTTGTACACTTTCTCAAGTAAAGATGTTCCTGTCCCTGCTTTCAACACATGGTAACATCTGTCAATGATTACCTTCCCTGTATCCCCAATCATCAATTGTACGCGCTATATTGTTTCATATACAAGCCATTACATTTTTGTTGTTACTTTTGCGATTTTGCGATATCATTACTTTTTATGCTATTAGCAAATGAGATGTCCGAGTCTTTTCTGTTTTATTAGGAAATAAAGTTTATTGATTGGTTAATACCATTTTCTAGGAGTAAATTGTTTTGATGAACCGCAGAATATCATCCACGGGCATTGAATTACTATTTGTTTATTGATTAATATACTAGATTTGTGAAATGCAGCATATTCAGTATGGCCTATATCTAAGCCAACACACTGAGATCTTATTTACTTCCAGGAAGTTTTTTTTTGAGATTGAAGTAGTGAAAGCTTCTTTTTGGTTTTCTGGCGTTTGCTTTTGCATAGGTACGCTTGTATTACAAGAGCTCTCTCTCTCTCTCAGAAAGCAATAGGAGTTCTTTTCAACCTTCCACAGTGATGGTGTTCCTAACCATTTACCTAATTGAGGGAATGAATGAATCCTCTCATCTTGGCTTTTACCCCGGTTGTTGTTGTTGTTATTTGTTTATTTGTTTAACCTAGGGAGCGATGGAGTAAAAGAAACATCCATTCAAGATTTAAGAGCTGCTCCATTTCTCAACCTAGGTAGAAGTCCATCTTGTGCGATAGAAATAATCTGAAACAAATAAGCTTTAACTAATGTAATAAAGAATGCAATTGTCATTCCAAAACTGCAACCATTTTCCTGTTTTCTGAAAAGCTTTCGGGAGATGAATAACTGTACAAACTTAACAAACATCTAAGCCCTTAATCCTACCTTACTTAGATGATGGGTTAGGGGAATTGAATTAATGTACGGAATAAATAAATTCTGTATCCAAGTTTGGATGCTAGGACTGACATTTTATTGTGTTTGAGATTTCTTCAGCCAGAAACTAATCAAAAGTGTTCTGCCAACCTTCCGATCCTAAGACTATTTGCTAGTTGCTATGGCAATCTATACCCCTAGTTAATACGGCTTTGACGCAGTCCAGCCTACATAAGGAATACCTACGGATGTCCCTCACTCCCTTTTCCAAGTTAATGAGAGTTGCGCTTCCCTGTACAATGGCTAATTTCCTAGTTTACTGTTTGCTTACTCACTTTAGAAAAGCAATATCCAGGTTATTTTTAGAAGAAAATAATAATAAAATGGGACTAAAACCTTTTTAATTTCTGAATAAAAGCCAAAAAAATTCTGAAAAATATCGTTATGCATTAAGATTATGGTCAAGCTCAACTTAATCTATGGTTTGTCTAAAAATGCAGAATACGCCCTAAATTTCCAGAACAGCACATAGAGAATAATTGCTACCATCTAATCCCACCTCAAACATCCTGCAATTAAATTAAATATACAATGGAATATTTATACGGAGATAAACTTAAATAAGATGTCAAATTTTCCAGAATAAATACTTAATTGCCAAACGCAAAGAGAGTGTTTGACCATCAACTCATGAATAATGAATTTTATTCCCGGATTAAGCCTAATACTAATACTCAAGAATTAGCTTATTCTGGATACTATGAACGAACAATTAAATATATCTTCTAATCTTAATCCATCATAATCTCTACTTAGAAAACACAATCCTAGAAACAAACAGCCTTGATATTCTGGGGTAATGACCATACTCTATACACAATTATTTGCTGTAGCCTTATTGCTTCCTGAGTAAGAACATTCCAACTCTTTAATCGTCAATCCACTCTTATTTTCTACTCCAAAAGCCCTTACGCATCTCTAGGAAAAGAGGCGCATCCCAGGTCTGACAAAGCTCCCAGCACGTCGCGTCTCTTGAGTCGAGGAAAGATCGGTGAACTTTTACGGTTTATTATGCATGGCCTCTATTTTTCGCGAAAAACTGTTTTCCTGACTTCGAATATATGACCCCGCACAGTACGCATCGAAGAGAAGATGTAAATATATAACTTGCAGGCCCTCGTCGCCTTTGTCACAAAAAAAAACAAAAAAAAAAAGAAGTAAATACATAACTTGCTGTTTGGTATCACACAAACATTCTAAAGCACACCATGATCATCAAAAGGCGAAATAATACCATTGAACATTAACTTCATATATTATAACTCTAGATGTAGATACATTTTGACAATCATAAAAAGCAAGTCCTTGAACAGATAATGAAATTGAAATAATAACTTACCAATACCTCAGGGTTTCCTCATCCATAACATATCTCAAAACTCAGAATAGAGAATAATGACATTTCATATATTTTATCATACAATCACTTGCCACTGCACGGAGGAGACTAGATCTGGATCTTGTAGGAAAACTGATCCAGACCACCACTTAACACTATACAGTTTAGCACTCACGTTGCGATACTGAGAAATGGGTTGTGCAACACAAGCACATGCTCAAATTGATTTGCCAGCATTACAGAATAATCTTAATGATGCCAATTTCTTGCATGTGATTCATCAGCTGACGACATTTTCAACTGCCTTCCTTTGTTCATATGTCAGACTCTGGATTTATAGAATCAGATGAGTTATAGCCATCTAGATTATTGAATACTGTTAAGGAAAATCCAGATTCCATAAAAAAAGAGAAACAGCATTTAATTATACCTGGCAAATGTGCTCGAAAAGTAATTTGTCACTTTCAACCAAACTGCAGAAAGAAGCTTCTGAGATAATCGACAAGATTAATCTGCAAGAAGCAAAACAAGGCAGCAGTAAAAAGAAAAGACAGGCATCGAATTTTTTCTAATGAGTTTCCTATCAGAAATAAAAGAATATCAAGTTTCAAACCTCATTTAGTGGATCAGATTTCACTAGATCATCTTCATTGTCATCATCATCATCATCATCCCTCTGAAAATAATAAAACACATCAAAAGTTGGATTATACCTTTGCGACAAATACAAGGTCAAGATATACAAGTTGATAACAGAGAAATAATTAATCCCACACCTTGTTAAAGACTCTTGCCATGGCATCAAGATGTTCAATGGAAGGTCTAGCATTTGATGGGGCAGTAGCTGAATGTACCACTTCTGAGATTTCACCACTTCCATATAAGACTTCTTCCCAATCACTATCCTGATCAAATCACAACAAAAGGAGATTAGCATAACTTCAGTACACAAAGCAAACTGGAGAGCACTATATATAACAATACATCATCATCATCTCCAGGTAGGGCTTGTTCTTGAATCTCGACTAGTGTATCTGATAATAATGCAAAGATCTGCAGGCATACACATGAAAAGAGAAAAAAAAAAAGCACATTAGTGAAGGGTCAAATCTTGTTGCGCCCAGATCCACTAGATTTTTTCCATTTCAAGTAAATGCTAATTATATAATCTTCAATTTGAATAACTCAATAGTAATAGAGATCAGAAAGCACATGATCCATTCATCTAGATTTGAAAAAATCTGTAACCATGTATATAGGTGTAAAGCTAAAATCAGAATCACAATGCTGAACTGTAGATCCTTCATCTGGAAGTACATTTTCAAATACCTGAGCAAGTTAATTCCCTTTTTATTTTTAACAGAAACTTAATACAAAGTTTGACTTCATAAGTATAGTTCTAAGTTTTGATGCACTTTAAATTCAAATCAATTGTTTTGACATTAATCACTCATGCTTACAAGATGCAGCAGAAGGTGATAATAAATAATATCTTGCCATCTTATACTCTAATTTCGTGCAAACCAAAGGCCAGTAAAAGGGCTACAGTTTCTTTTCCACCTATTTGGCAACTGGAAAATAAAAAAGGAATAAGTTCTGAATTGTAGGTTAGAATGAAGTTGCAAATTCACTCCATAGGAAAGGCAATGGTAGGATTAATTGGGGGACCAAAAAGTATAGAAAAATCAGACTTATAAGCTTAAACAAGGTCCAAATGCTCCATGATAAATTATAAATAATCATGGCTAGCTCGAACCCCACATGACTACTCTGTCCAAGCAAGGTTTGGGTTCATATCCAAATAAGTCTCTTTACATCACGTGTTCCCATATATAATTTGATCCACATTGCCAGTGTTTACTACTCAATATGACCTGGATAGATCTCATTGAGGTGGTTGATGCGAAAGGTCTCATCTCTTATGTAATATCATATCCAATGAACTTCAAAATTTGCATATCATGTACATACCTTCACAGGAAGTGGAATCACAGTCCATTGATCAGGAGATTTTAGCTTTTGAGCGAGTTGTTATACCTACATTGGACTAGATGCACAAACAAGATATGGATTTGGATGGTTTGGTCATAACTTAATTACTTGAAGTCAAAGAAGTCACAGACCTTGATGAGATAGCCCTGGACATTAATTTTTGGCTAATTCAAGATTTAGTTGAGGAAAGCAATAAAGCAAGTGCTGTTATTTGTTGTAACTTTAATCTGGTAAGCTCCTTGAATTTCTCCTAAATCAAGAAAACCAGTTACAGTTCACATAAAGTGAAAATTGGCACTAGCATTGTCATAGAAAAAATTTTACCAGAATACCAAATAGGGATTTTTGCATGCACCTTTATGAAATCATCCATATTTTCACTTAAATCCATGACTTCTTCATAATTACATCTAATTCCCTGGAATATTCCACTGTTATTGTAGATGCATCATTTGCCATCAATTACCACACACCCAACCCATACTTAACCACAATTTTACGTTTAACCATGTAAAAAGTTAACTTTACCCTTAACTCTTGTGTTGAAGAGTGAAGAGAGAGAAATATGGCGTCATAGGAAGAAAGTAGGTATTAATTTTGAAAATGTAGGTTCAAATTATTTAGTTGACTTAATTTTTTGAGATTGAAGCAAAGGTTAGTGTTTGGGATACAAATGAAACCCTAAAATGGAATTAGTATCAAGGACAACAAGCTCATTCATTTCAGGAAAAAAAGGTATTTTTAGGGGAAAAAATCAAACTAGCAGCGTTAGGCAGCATATTCCATGAATATTCCCAGTTCTTGAAAGACATCTGCTCACAGGATGAAGATTTCCAAGAGGAGTTATACGAAAATCTGAAGGATTGCAGGGAGATATACAAAACCCTATCATATAATATTCAAATTGGAATTTACATAAGGCTAAAGCAAAAAACAAACCAAAAGAAACTATTAAAAGCACCAGCTCATTTGGATGACCAAAAAATAAACAAACTTTAGGTCTTTTTTACAAAATAAAATGTTTCTAGATGAAAAAAATATGGGCAGTGATTTTCACAAGTATTTTGCATATGCTCCCACCAATATTAGTTTGCTGCATGAATAAGATATGCCAAAAGAATCATGAATAGGAACATGCCTCGAGCACAAATAAGATCAATCATTCAGAAATTTGACACCTACTATTATTTTAGTGCATTTACTTGGACCAAACATATGACCATATTCACATATGTGATTTATGTATAGAAACTGAAGTGCTATAGTTGCATTTCAAAATGTCAATGCTAGTGTAAACTACAACTATAAATTGTTTTCTACAGAAAATGGTTTTAAAAATGCTCACCCTGTTGCCTTGTCCATTTCAGACATTACATATGAGAGAGCATTGTCATGACAGCCTTTACCAGGCACAGCGAGCAACAAAGTAATAAACCAATCAACATTTGGGGCACAGAGATGCACCTGTAAGGAAATGGGGAGAGAAATCTTATGTGAGAGAAAAAAGCTGCGAAAAACTTTTGTAATTTTAGTCATTAAAGCAGAAGAGGATTATGTAGAGCATTATAGCCTAGACAAATGAAAAGATGCACAATGCAGTTAGGTCCATTTTGCAGCTTAATGGAAAGAAGAACTTGAAAAGAATGTCACAAATAAGCAACAATTAAATATGCAACAATAACTAGATCAATGGAAGAAAGCTAGAATCAACCCTATCAAAAATTTTCATCCCACTAAAATGTCTTTTGTTCATCAAAGAAACTCCTTACCAAAATGCTTAGTCCATCAATGGCGTCTATTACATATAGCTATCAACTATCATCTAGCAATTACTTTTCAAAATGAGGATCACATAGTTTTGAAGCAAGGATTTATTTAGTAATTAATTATTATCTAAGACACAATGAAAAAAAATCAACAGTGAAATATATGAAGTAGCATAAAATCATATAAGTTGGGTCAATGTTTACACAGGCATGGCACAACTGTCTTGATGCAGTTCGAGGTAGAATTGCCTGAAGGCATTTGGATAAGACTTTCTTATTTCAAGAATGTGCCTTAAGCTGTGGAGAGTATGCTCCAACCAAAAGAATGCTTATTATTTTAGAAAAGTAATGCTGGTAAAACTTTGGTTATAATTTCTACTTTTGTGTTTTATATACAGTTGCTAAATTAAAATCTTAGGAAATTCTTGAGGATTATGTGCTAAGCATTGAGGCTTATCGCGTAGCATTATTAACATCTAGGCGCCTGCTTACATATGCACTTTTTAGAACAGTGGGTTCAATAATCATATTAGGGTAGAATATCTTCAGCAAGATTCAAATGACAGATTTCATGTTTCAATCCACTACTTTTTAAAAAATAAAATCTATCAACAAAACTGAATATATACCCTGAACTATCATGCTGATTCATCTCACTGATGGCCATTTTTCTTCTATACATCCAATTGAACTTCGATAAAAACCCTCTCCTGTGAATTTTTTATTTCCCTCTATTTTCTACCAGTCCAAAAAACACCCTTTGTGAAGATGAAAGCAATCATATATGAACCACGATACCAAGAGTAAACCCATGGAGATACCCTTTATCAAAAATAAATAGACACTATACATCAACGTCCCGGATCTGATGAAATAGGATGAATTGAAACTCAAATTTAGAACTACAAAAAAATTTAGGAACTGCGGATTTTTTGGTCGTTGTAGCGGGTATAGTTTAGTGGTAAAAGTGTGATTCGTTCTTTTAACCCCTTAATCTATGTTCTATTCTAGATGAATAGAATGAATAGATATGCCATTTCTTGAAATTTATTCAGATTCACAATCAAATAAAAATGGTGAATCACAAGTTACTTGACGACTAAATTGCAGAAGTAAAACTCGAGTAAATACAGATAATAACAAAAACATACAATGGAAACAAAGAGAAAAGTTTACCAATCTTGCCAAGATAACCAACAATGAACTTTTCAATCCTGAAATTTCACAGGATTGCATTCGTCTCACAATAGCAGTAACAAGCTCAGGAATGTGTGGAGCCATTTGGGATTGCAAATTTAAAATAAGCTGCAATATATAACTGCCAGCGAAAAGTGATCCAGAGCTTTCCACATCTGGATCAAAGCCTACAGAAGATCATTATGAAATCAGTATAGGCAAAAGAAAATTATGAGATACATCTAATTGGATGGAATACCAAGTACTACTGCTATCACATAATTAAACTATAATTTGTGAGGTTTGTTTCCAGATAGAAAATTTATTTCAACAAAATGCAGACCTCTCAATCACGGTAAAAAATTAAAATGAAAAAGATATCATAAAGGGAGACAATGAATGATTGGGAATCCATAAAAATAATGGAGATCTGATGACCAAGATTAAGATGAAGCATCTTCAGTGGTGGACAGTGACAAGTTCTGCTTAAGAGCCTATTTATGGAACTAGTGATAGGATGTTCAATATAGTATTTAACTTCTAACCACCACAATGTATGCACTTCCAGCCAACGAAAAAGAAGGATTAACTAAAAATAGCCTGATCTGGAGAAAATTTATGGGAATACCTTAAGAAGTTTAAGTTCCACATGTTTATCCAATATCCTATGAGTTTAAAGTTACATTATGTTCTTTATTGTGAAAAAGAAACACGTTAAACTTCCAAAATAAAAGAGGATTAACTAGTAAATTAGAACACATTAAGCATGTTCCCTGAGATGATCTTGGCAAAATCACGGCTCTGCTTATGAACAAACATTGAGATTAATTTTAAAAAGGCAGAGGCATAATGCTTTTTACTTTAGAAGCGTTAATATGCCAGAAAAAATAGACAGGTTATACATATAGAACAGAACAACAAAACTTTATTCCATTGCAGGTCCAATTATCAAACTTTCTTCTTCCAAAATAATAATAATAATATATATATATATAGTCATCACAAGGATTCTCCCTCCATGTATTACTATCAAAATTGTCTAGAGTTTAATGTTTTCATTTCTTATCACCTCCATGGTTTTTATATATCTTCCTTTTGGCTCTTTGGAAATATTGAGAGATGTTAATATTCTCAGAGAAGAAGATACAAGATTAAACCAATGAAATGAAGATGGCAGCTATTAAAAGTGGCATTTTCTGATTTGGAAGCAAGAATAGTTCCAGGAACAAATAATCAAATTGGATTTGGTGATATGCTTAAATCAAAATCAATGGAACAGCCTTTGGAAATATCAAGCGTAAAGATGGTTGGCATTCTTTGAGAAGAAGATTCAGATTACTCCATCAAGATGGGAAGCTATTAAAGGTGCTACCTTCCAATTTAAAAGAAAGAGGTAGTTCAATATGGATCAAGTTAAGGTCCAATTAGTTTCCATCACACACTAATTGGTATCTAGGATTAGATTATACTCAACCAGTTCAGCTCCAGATATGTCCAGTGGATAGTCCCCTTGGAGTCTTGGGTTTTGATGGGATCATTAAGGCCTAGCAAAGAGATGGAATCAAATAAATCAAATTGGATTCCTCTGATCTGCTTATGTCAAAATCAGTGAACCCTGAATCAAAGAGCTTAATAAACAAATTTCATAACTATGTAAACATAGCATTGACAATATAGTAGGACAAAAATTGCAATACAATTCGATGAATGATGCAAAGTCATGAATACAAACTTCAACAACAACAACAATAAACTTCAACAATAATAGGAAAAATTCAAAAGCATGAATAATTTATGAAGAAAATTCACAGATAAACAAGAAAAAAAACCAAAATCTACCTATTAGCAGCATCCAATAGTCTTTTCATTGTCAATCCTGGATCACCACCCCAACCAAGCAAGTCTTGCTTTCCAGAAGAAAGAAAAGCAGCCAGACATTCTGTTGCATTCTATAATTCATACAGTTTTACATATACCAACAAAATTATGAATTTGAATTTGGACATCAAAAATAAAAAGAAAAGATCTTATAACAAGAATTTTGGGATGGTAAATTACCTGCATCTCCCATGATCTTGAGATTCAAGGAGAATTTGAATTGAAGGATGGAAACACATGTCAAATACAGCTTTCACTAGGTCACTAGGGCATTCTGCAAAGACATTGTCTACTTAGTTCATGCTTCAAGGCGGGCAATCGACAGAATGACAATATCCTGTCAGAAGAGTATTGTTTAAGGTTCCTTTTTTTAATAGTTAGAAATCATACTTTCAGTATCATTGTCAAGAGGTCCAGTGAACCAGCAACTAATCCTTCCAGATTGCAGCTGTGGCTGATGCATGCAATGGATAAAATGTTCATGAGATGGAACCTACTACATGCCAAACCAGGTGCCTATGGAAGGCCTTACCTTTTCTAATATTGACCTAATAGATGGCACAACCCGAGAAATGAAAGATTGCATACATCCCGGAGCATTTTTATTGCCTAAAAGAATAACAAACATTCATCAATCAAGAAGCTTTACTAACTCAGAAACAAGATTCATATTTAAACCATTTATTCTAATAATCAGAAAATACTTGTAGAAATGAATTTTGAGATAATGAACTGGGCAGAAATGCATATAGAAACTATTGCAAGATGTCTTATGTAAATTAGAACACAATTTAGTGGATATAGTATGCAAAAAGGAGAAACTTAAGAGTATGAATAAGCTCAGTGGTATGAGATAGGAGCAAACAACTTATATGGGCATTGTGACCTGTGGAATGTGGAATATGAATGCATAGGTGAGATCAAGATGCAGGGCGCATTAGGTTCTTGAGAGTATTGGCATAAGTGCAAGACTAAGTGACAATACCGCATGCTACACAAGCAGCATTACATGGTTGTATCATGATGAGATAAGTAGGATGCAAAAAGCAAAGTGGGAATAATCAAAATGTTCTATGCTCAGGGGTGCTTGGGTAGCTAGCAAAGTGTGTAGAGAACTAGTGTTTGGATTGGCATGCAATCTGCTTGACATTGTGGTGAGGTGTATGACATGGTACAAGCAGAGAGGTTTCACCTTAGGGAGCTTCACGCGGTGAACAACAGAGGTCCAATGATAGGGGAGCACTAGGACAACATGGTAAGACTTGAGAGCAGGAGAAGTTGTGCGTGGGCTACAAACATACAACATAAGCATAGAGGCAGAATAGGGAAGGATTTCTTTCATAGGCAAGGTAAAATTATGAAATTGACATGCATACATATATATATATATATATATATATATATATAAATGAAGGGGAGCTTTGGTGCAACATAAAGTTGTCACCATATGACCTGAAGGTCATGAATAGACCCAAATAGTCCGACCCTTCCCCGGACCCCGCACATAGCGGGAGCTTTGTATATATATATATTGACAAGATAAGATGCATTTTGCAACCTTTAATGGTTTTGCCAAAGTATTCCTATCAAAATCAAAATATTTTTACCTCCAACTTACTTCCAAAGCATCTATACTAATGAAGGGATCTGAAACATGCTGCACCCATACATTGAGTATGATAGGAGAGAGAATCAGTTCTACGGACGCTGACAGTCCATGACCTGGATTTAGTAAAAGAGAGTAAATTACTAATAGTAACTGCTACAAATATATCATCAGCAAAGCGTATTCCAAGGATAGATAAAATAAATGGCAGACTTGGCTCAGAGCACTGTGAAAGCTGTTATTAATTGGAGAAAAAAAAAATGAGAGAGTCTTGCTTAAGGGAAAAGGAAAGAAAAAAAACAATTAGAAAGACAACGCCTTTCAAAAAGTTCATTTGGTTTTCTACTCTCTTAAAGCGAGGAAAGGAAGCCTTGGCGCATCGGTAAAGTTATGCGCCATGTGACCTAGAGGTCTTCGAGTCGTTGAAAACCACCTCTTACAAAGAAAAAAAAAAAAGTAGTGCAAGACTGCATACAATAGACCTAAGTGGTCCGATCGGCTTCCCTGGACCCAGCACATAGCGGGAGCTTTGTAGCACGGACTACACTACTTGTGGAATAACAAAAACAACAGTGATTTTATAGGGTAGAGCATGACAAATCTATGCCTATGAGTGATGAACAGGGTAGTAGCAAGGAGGTGGATGATCGTCAAATCCTTGCAGATTCAATTAATATCAAATTGCATATCAATGGATGAGAACATAAGCATATCTGAGAAATCAGGATCTAGGTATGGAAAATATTATAAATACATGAATTTCCCACCTCTTTCTCTTAGATTCTCAAACCAATAGAAAATGTAATACTTGTATTTCTTTACTTTGCCATTTTCTTTTCTCTTCCTCTATATTATGCTTTCTTGTCCTTATCATCTATGCAACTAACCAAAGCTTGATGGACACAGACCTGCTTTAACAGCTGCTTCAAGTGTTTCAAGAACAAGATGCAGCGTTTCATCAGATGCCTGCAAAGAGATTCCAGCATTACTGGATGCAGCTGATAAGGAGACATATGAATATACCTATAGAATTTTTAATAAGAAGAGTACATTCTTAAGAAGGTCTGTCAGAGATTGCAATAAGCTCATTATATGTGGCTGGATAATTTCCTTGCTAGATTCTGGTAACAGTTTGGCAAGTGCACTGCATGCACCTACCTTTACTGGTGGTGGGCTGTCAACAAAATACTCTTTAAAACACAGATTTTTCAGAGAAGAACACATTTGCATTCAGATTTTCTTTCTTACACATCTGAAGCTAATGCATGGATAGTAGCACCAATAAATTGCTCACATATTCTCTGGTTGATCTGCAGATTTCTAGAAATTAGTGAAATATTACTTAATTGGAAACAATGAGGACAAAGGTAGAGCCATGATGTATACCACTGAAGAAAAACTGGCTACTGCTGCAAATGCCCGCGCATGAAGGAATGGATATTCATGCACTCCTGCAGAGACATAGTGACAAGGAATAGGATCCAAGAACAATGTAACAAGTGTGTGCACAACATAATTTTAAAAATAATAATAACTAAAAACAAAGTGTTCACAGAGAACATATGATAAACAAGACTACCTCTTCCCATGTCTTCAATAAGAATTTGATCAAGGAGGTTCCCTATGCTGGAAGCCTAATTAAAAAGAATAAATTATCACAAAAAAACATAAAATAAGGGTCAAAGAAGGTTTGTGACAGAAGTTCTATAGGAAGATCTATATGCCAAAGTAAGAATATTGGATATTTTCTTTGTTGTGCATGTAAAGGGTTTAAAAAGGGTTTAGGGTTAGCCCAAGAGGACCAAGTTAAGTCAGATAGAGTAATTACTGTGGGATTTCAAGATTTCAGACACCCCACTAGTGGGGAAATAAATAGATATTTGACACCAAAAGGACATAAGTTGGTGAATAAGCTTCAGCCAGTGAAATGGAACTTAGGTTAGACCACATATGCTAGACTGTTAAATCATTAGGGAAACCAGAAACACAAACCTGTACTTCAAGCAGTTGCTCTGAAATGGAAACCAAAGCAAAAAGAGATGCCTCACTTAACTGCCATATGAGGATGAAAGTAAAATGACATTAGCAAGGGAAAAAGGGATCTACATGATGTTGATACAGCATATAGGAAGGAAAAACCATAAAAGTAGAAAGAAATCTGATCCTAAGCATAAAAATGCAAACCCAACTAATATAGATTGAAAAATTCACCATAAAAAGCTCAACAAACGGAATACTAACTTTCCACCAATATGGAGAACCAGCACTTCTTGATTGATTGGATTCAAAAGGTGTCTTTGAGCCCCTTCAAGAATACCAGTAATTCCCTCTTCATCATAGGCATTAACAATCTCTTCCAGCAGGAGAGCCCCTGAAAAAGATTACTGAGGACAGAAATGGAATATCCTATAAAAGTAAGAAAAAGTCGAGACATTCTTAATACCTCGTGAATTTCTTAAAGCATTCGATTACTGGATACAGTCTAAAACATGTAGCTTGTTTTCTCTAACCTATATAGGTACATAAATAAGAAAATTTAAAAACAAAACCCGAGACTTTGATAAATATTGGTCAATACATAAAACTCATCACTTTAGATATCTTTTACCATTTGTTTTTAAGTATACTATGATTAAGAAAAAATGTGCCCCATAAGCGCAAAACTGGATGACTGGAGAATATGAAGGAGTTCATGTGGTCATAGGTTGTCAATGGACCTGATTAGCCACAGAAAACTGTCCATGGAAATTACAGATCTAAGCCTTCAATTTTAGGTCATCAGCACAGGTTTTAGGAAAATAAATAAACCAAAAATTTTGTAAGAAAATCTGGCTGATCAAGGCCAGGCTTTGGCTATAAGGATTCTAGACCAGGCAGAGACTTAGACAAGTCCAAGACTAGTATAACCTAGCCTGTTTGCATTCCTATAAGGTCATGAGTTCCTTCGGAATTGAATAGAAAACCCAACAAGAACACTAGTAGTGCACATGAAAAACTTTGTTTAAGATTGAAAACAAAAAGAGGCAATAAGGCTCTCGCTGCAAAGTTTATGCGCTTTTGTTTTTCCTTGTGGAGACTCTATCCTGAGACTCTTGAACACTTTTGTTCTTGTGTCCATTCTCTCCAGCAATACTTACTACTTCATGAGTGGTCTCAGCCTGGCTCTGGACTATTCTCTTCTTACGGTAGATCTCAGCACACTGAGCATATTATGGCCTTTTGAAGGCTCCATGAAAAATGTTTAACCAACCTCTGTTGTACTATCATCTGGAGTTTATAGAGAGAAGAATAAGTGAAGATTTAGGATCACTTGCTTAAGCCAGGAACTACTACCAAAAGAGTTGCTGGGGTTTTCAAGGATACAGCCACAAAAAGCTCATAAGCGTCTTTGGCTTGCTGGAAGATCCACAAGATTTTTGCACATCCTGGGCAGCCTCCTAAGTTCCCATCAAGTACATCCTAGGATCCTTTTGTTGTAACCACAGCAGCCAACCTTTAGGGTTGTGACCTTCAAAGACAAGAGGTTGGGTTGTAATAGCGCCCCTAAAAAGGAGAGTATGGAAATTGTATATCACTACTATCCTAGTTCATGGAGGCCACAAATTAGTGCGTGGGAAAAGCCTCTTGCAAAAAAGGCTGCATACAATAGAACCAAGTGGTTTGATCCTCCCGAACCACATTGCATAAGCGGGAGCTTTGTAGCACGGGCTACCCTTTTTACTTCCTAGTTCAAAATGAACCGTCAAAAAAGAATTGATTAAAAACAAAGAAGTTCTTACCATACTAGGGTAGCTTCCATGGAAAATAAGAGAGACCCTTGTAAGATTGCTTAGCCATATACATAAAAGACCTAACAACATGAGGGGATTAAAATTCAATTTAGATTACCCAAAAAGGTAAATGGAGGAACAAGACAGATCTAGAGAGGATAATTGATGTTGAACTTAAATATCTAAATATGTAGAGAAGAATGCATCCTAAATAACTTTGTTTAAGGAATGATGCAATACTGCATTTACACTGAGTTGGAATTCAAGTTAATTATAGCCATTGTTGTTAATTATGTAGTGTTTAAGGACTTACGTCTATTAGATGTTGATCCGGATCTTATGCTTTGTGAGCCTACATGGAGGCAGGAAGAGATTATATAGCCGACCCCATCTAGTATGGGATTAAGGAACTTAGATTGTTGTTATTTATGTTATTTGTTGTTATTGCACACATACCTTCCTAGTTTGGAAGCTAACAAGAAGTTATAAGATTCATATTTGCAAGGAAAGCAAGCTAGAAATTACAAAGATAAAATCATTCAAATAGAAAGATCACCAAGAGGGTGAAAAACCACTAAGACTTGTTTTCTTACCAGATACACGGCAGCTATAAGTGGCATCATCTTACATCCACTTAACATATCTGTTAGCATCAGTTGACCAAGTATGAACCTACAAATGGTTAACTTTAGTCAAAATGATAAACTAGGGCTACCCTACAAAAAAAACTTAGCAAGATACCTGGAGGAAATTTTGAAGCTTGATAGCATTTACAAGTGCATATTACAGTTCACAACCATATTCCAGTAACTGTTGGGAGCGCTAAAACAATTCAGATAAACATCTTAACTGCAGTCTGGTCCAACTTGTACACAAGAAACTTCACTGATTAAATGTACAGCATCAAAAAAAGCTTTCAACTCAAATGAAATTTATACCAGCTTAAATTGTACATTTTGGAAGTTTAGTAGTAGAAAGCGTGTGATTCGATCTTTTAACCCCTCAAATAGTTGAGGGTTTTCAGTTTTCCATATTCCGATCAAAACTCAAAAGATTTATTTTTAAATAAAAAGGTATAATCCTTTATCTTTCAATAAAATATGCATTCTCACGGTTTGTCTCTAGAATTCAATAAATAAATAAAAATATAGAGTTGTGAAGCATAATTTTTTAGTTGGATAAACCCATCTTAAGTATAAGTAAACAATCTATGAATAAAAGATCCAAAAGCTTATTTCCAATTGTGACTAGATCCTCAATTTTGTTGATGTAAAAGTATTGAAGCCAAATAGCCAGAGTAAGATGGTTTTGGTTTTACTGGAACTATTGGCATATTGCTTCATCTCAGTAGAAATAAAATTCTTTTCCTGAGAATCCTGCAAGTAGAATTACATAATGAAGTAACTAAGTTTGATGGATCTGGTGTAAGCTCCTCAGGAGGAATCATCTAGAAAGCGGAAGTAGCCTTGGATGCATTCAAACAACACATAGCTGTAGATTTAATTTTATTCTTGGAATTTAGGAAGATCCATTCAATTAGAGCATGTTTGTTTTGAAGTGAACAAAGGGAATTAGGTCCCAAATCCCCAACCTTGTTTTTTTGTGAGAAAATAGGGAACTATAAGTTGACTTAATGAATATCATGCGTCCCCAAAAGTGAGATTATACCTCCACTTTCTCTCTAGTTCATGGAAGTGACACTCTACCTCCATTTTGCACTTCATCTCACTACAAAAATAAACAGTGCCTTACTGATAGATGAGAGCTCAGCATGTATGGAATCTTGGTTTTGGCACAAGTTTTATGATCAACAATTCAAATACTAATGAATCAAAAGTTTTGTAGCCAGTTAATATCTGTGCCCAGAATCTAGGTGGCTAAACAGATAAATTATACACCTGACAGCTACAAACATATGGCTAAGGAACCACTCCAAGTAAAAAAAGAATCTTAAATTCAAATTGATCACCAGAGAACTTAATAGTAAAATGAAGAGTTTAAGCTCCAGTTGGAAATTGAACAGTCTTATAGTAGTATCAAGCAATAAAAAATTTCAAAAGTAGAGGCATTGCATACTTGCTCTTCACATGATCTGCAGAAAGGCAATAGTATAATACACCAGCTCATTGATCATCCTTGCAAAAACCTAAAGCAATCAATCCCAAATAAATATTGCAAAATTTAGAGGAATTAATACTATTATACGCCAAAATAATTGAGAGACAGTATAGTGGTAATGAATATCAAGAGAGGCACCTACTTGAACTTGGAGTTCCCCACAATAGTCAATAAGAGCTCAAATAACTAAGACAAGATTACAATTGGTAAGTGATAGAGAACAGAAATCAGCTTGAGGTAACTAAAAAGAATGGCAAATTAAAACCAAGAAAGGGAAGAGGATTGAAAGAATTGCATATAAACCACCAAGTTATTTAAGATGTCATAATCTATATAAAATTTATCAGACTTAAGTTTACCATAAGGAGACACAATAAGGCTGTCTAACATTACTTAAAATATAGTAATAAAAACAAAATCTGCAGCCAAAAGTATGAGGAAAATTATTTGCAAAATGCTCTAAATTACCTCAAAAATGTTTTGTAGTGGATGATATAAAAATAATGTAGTTAAGTATGAATAACAAAGGATGGATGAGTATTTCTCATAAAAAAAGTTAAAAAAGAGTACAAAGGGCATGCATCATATTTAGTCTTGAATATCAACATATAAAAAGCGCCAGCACAAAAATATGATCATTGTTGTGACATAATATCAAAATATGATCATAAAAATGTCATATACAACACCAGGGAGCATGTAAAGTTATATTCCACAGCTAACTCAATCATTTATAATGTCACTAAATTGCAATATTTCTTATTGAATAAATTCAAGGAAACTAGCACTAAAATTGCATTATTTTCAGATAAAAGTCATATATGAGGATTGAAATTGCAATCAAGTAAAAGAAAGAAACCAAAGTTCTCCATTATCTTACAAAATGCAAACAATTCAAATTTCCTGTTTTGGATATCAAGCACAAAAGACCATAAGGATTAATACCTATTTAAATTATGAATTGTTATAAGAGTAATATATACAAAGCCTTTACATGATTAATCAACTTTAATTGGAAACTTCAGATTTTCATGATATGAAACCCTAGAAAACAAAAAGAATATTGCATGATCAACTCTCTTGTTTAGAAGTCATTTGCACTATCGCTCACTGCCAACTAAGGATTTTGTGATATTTAAGAATGGGTTGGATGGCAAATAGGATCTTTGCGCATTGAGTCGAGAAAATGTAGAAGGAACTTGGAAGCATCCTCCAACATCAGGGGAAGCAAGATAAGTTTGCATGCTGGGTCTTGCATGGTCAGGCCAACTTCCCCACGCTGACCCAGTGATATAGATATAGATAGAAGGGGCGAAGAAAAGGAATACAATAAAAAGAGTGGAGGGAATGGAGTTTGGTGGTCAATGCTAGGAGATGGGAAAGAGCAGTGGCAGAGCTGCCAAAAAAGAGGGGAATAGAGAAGTGGCAAGGGGGAAAAGAAGGAAAGAGATATATGGAATGGAAAATACTGTCACCAATCCGCGACAAAAAGATATATTGAGGCTACCATTTCCTCTCTCACAACCCAAAGCGAGGAAATGAGAACTCCCTCTCTACCTCCCACTTTCATTTTTTCAAACTCTAGAAAATTAAGAATTATTGACTCAAAATTGTTTTCCAAAAACACAAGCGGCCCATTTAGTATTTTAAGATTAAAATCCAGTACATCTTCTTTTACCTTTCTCTGCTTAATTAAAGCAAACCAAAAGGAAATAGATTTCATCTCCCCCAAGAAAAAGGCACCATGAAATAAGAACCATGGCTAGGAATTGATGCAAATATAACAAGAGAAGTCTAGTTGATCAAAGAAGTTGGCTTTCAATGCTCTTCCGTCCTATGACCATGAGGCCATCAATCATAAACCAAATTAGGAGATTCTATTTTGGGATTTGAGCACAAAAGAAACAAAGAGAGCAGAACCCGTTATTCAAAAGGAAATGAATCTCCGCCTCTGATCTTAGCTAAATAAAAAAAAGTATTAAAACTATAATGAGAGGATTACTTCCCTTCTAAATTCATACATTCCGCATTAGCATTTTGCTAAGCAACACAAAAGCAGCCCTTAACTTATTTTAAGTAAAATTGGGAATGAAATAACATTGTGAATCTTTTCATCACTCATGTACTTTCACTACAGATGCACCTTTCTGCATATAGCTTGCTCTTGGATTTTGGTAGCTGCATTTGCAGATTTTGTTTTATACTAGATGACAAAACTCATTCTGCATAGTAACACTAGAAGGTATGTATGTAGAAAATTAAATATATATATATATATATATATATATATATATATATATATATATATATATAATGCTATTAACATGTGGAAGAGTTCTTCCCCAAATCTTAGTTTATCAATTTAATCAGAACAGCAATTTTCTAATTGTTTTTTCCTACTTCCATTTGGCATCTTTTTCTGTCATTACAATAATGAGCAGTAGGGGAGTTATTTAGGAACAGTTTAAGTTGCACAATATAAATGACAAATAAGAAGGAGAATTCTACCTGAATGACAAAATGACTCAAGACTTTTCAGCACCATCTTCGAGTCATATGTTCCTGAATGAGGATCCTCGCTACCTTGGACCGCTGCTAGCTGATATATATACTTTCAGAGAGGACACAACCATCTGCCATAAAAGTTGTGCAACAATGAGCTGGACCATAAGATTGGTTAATCCAGAACTTCACAGACAATATATGTATAAATTATAAAACCATTTTAAAAGGTAAAGTTTGAGCCCTAAACTCAAAAAAGAGAATGGAACATAATTACTGGAAAATGCTGGGCTTTCAAGCAGGCTTGGAAAATTCTGCACCAACTGGAGCAAAGCACTTCAGCACCCTGACAACACACCATATTGACTATCAAACAAATTGCTCGTTGAACAATTGATGCATCATTATTAGCGTAATGAAGCTACAAGAGGTATTTACCTCCATCCTAAGAGCCCCAGTCATCCGGATCTTCTGGCTGCACTGGAGGTTGTAAAATTACAGAAAACTGTTCCAGCAATGAATTAAGCATAGGCGTCATCATTACCATGACTTCAGTCTGAACCAACGAGTATCCACAGTCCATGATCCACTTCCACAGTTTAAAAATGGTTCCAAAAATGCAGAGATAATTGTCCTATGATTAAACATAATGGGAAGCACTATACCTTGTATACACACCAGCCATTGATCCCAAAGGCGGAAATACAAAGAAGGTGCATAATTTCAATAGCTTTTGCACACACAGAGATTTTTCGCCTATAACTGCTAAATAAAAGAAAACAATGAAAAATGACATTAGTGGCTTTTCAGAAAAAGGCTCTTAAGCAAAGGGTGATTTTCATAACAAACTCTCTCCCCATTCAATTATTTAAATTAGAATTTGCAATTGAGAAATGGAGACATGTTTATTTAATTTGACAGTTTACCCAAAAGTTGAGAGGAAGCCTTTGTAGAAAATCCTATTTTTAAAATTAACACTAATTTCTCTCTTCCTCCTAGTGCTTGAGTACAATAGAATGACAAGCTAATTTGATATTACTCAAAAAAAGAAACAAATAGTTGCTTGAAGAAATAGTGATGAATTAATCTAATAAGCAAGGTCTGCAACTGAACAATTGCTCCAAAGATAAAACAGTAAAACTGGAAAAGACACTTATGAATAGCTTACGCCTGTGGTAGAGAAAGATAAAATTGTTTGCAAGTGTGGAAAGCAAGAACAGGAACTAATTTTGGCACCAAGGTATCATCAAATCACCCGAGAGAAGAGCCAGGCATCTTAGAGATCCACGGACTGCATTGAGAAAGAATAGTTACATAATGAACCAAAGAGAGTTTAAAAGAAAAGAATATAATTAAGTAATCAATAAGCTGCTGCCAAACCAGATATAAGGTAAAGAATTATAGGCTGAAGAGAGATACCAAGAGAAAGGCTAGCAGCATATTTGAAAAATTACCTCCACATCTATATTGTTTTGATTAGTAATTAGCTGCAAAAGGAAGGCAGCAATTGAGGGCCAATCCTCCTGGCCAATCATAATGAGCAATTGGAAAGCTGATGGCCATACCAACAGCTGTACTGATTTTTCCATGAGGGATCATCTAGAGATGTAACTAATAGTTGGTACATTATAGCTTCACGAAGATCAAGCAGGTCCACAATAAGAGCTAATTATACTGCACATATAGATCCTATAAGCTGAGATATAATTTTCCATGTATATATATTCGAGGAAGAGCAACAACCAGGATAATCTTAGAAATCGAGTAAGTTCACATGTACCACAAAATTAATGTTTGCATAAAATAAGAAGCTAAGCAAAGGCAACCCTTTCCTGGTATGCAAAATGTACATAAAATCATAATCTTTATAGCAATTTTCTTTTTAGTTCTCCTTTAAGAGAAATCCATAAAATCCTTATATACTTCCTGTATAAATGCAAAAGTTCACATATAGAATCATAGCGGGTCTCTCCAAGTAATTTTCTTCAGTTTTACTTCAAGAGAGAAATCCATCAGAGATTGCATTATCTGGTAGACCACAACCTCTAAAAGAACAAACATGTTTGATAACAGTAACTACATCATAGATACCACACTTACAAGCTCCATGGTTGGTTAGAAGAAGAAATATCAGAGACAATGGACCTTCTCTTCAGCTTCTGGAAACAACAGGATGCAAAAGTCCCTTCATCTTCTTGCCAGTGCTGCTTTGCATATGAACTGCTTTAACAAGGCGGCAGCTAGGTATCCAAGTGTTAAAGTCTTAACAAAAACAATACTTGTACTTTATTATCTTAGCATTCTAGTCAAAACATTTTGAGAATCCGTGCTTATCAGAACAAACTCCATGGAAACAAAACACTCAGAAACTATAATCATTTTAAAAGACTAGGATATCTGGCGCATGAGTCCAAAAGAGATCCACTTATTTGACATGTGACCAACCTTGGCAGAGGCAGCCCCGAAACCTGACAAGATGTTACAGAAATAAACATCAAACAATAGTGTGAGGCAAAAAAATAGAGGGATATAATAAAAGGGGGAGTGCAGGCAATTGAAACCAAGCATGTAGCTACAAACTTCATCAGAACATTTCAAAAGCATTTATCTGAGTGTTTTGAATGGTATTTATTGAAAGGGGTAATGTAACAATACATTTGTGCATGTGCACAATCAATTCTGCATTTCAAGTATTTATAATGCACTGCCTAGCTCACACAACATAGACATCAATAAGCTACTTGAAGGAGGAAGGAGCATATAAGAAAGCTTCAAAAATAATAAACAAAACTGCACATTGCATTGATTAATTAGTAGCTGAAAACCAGTTCAAGTTACAGCATAAGCCTCTATGAGTAAATTATCATCAAATGGAGCATAAATTGAAGAACAACACAACCACAAACAATCAACCATCTTGAACTTAGGAAATCTGACCAATTACAAAACTCCACATTTGATGTAGGAAAGCGAATTATTACCTGCAATATTAAAATTGTATAGCGACCAAGGGGCTTGTAAAGTCAAAACATGACATGGACAAATGAAGTAGAGTTAAATGCTGGAAATACTATTCCAAGAACTGAATGATTGAAGCCAATTTTAAAAATTCTTTTAACAATGGATTTAAACAAAGAAGAAACCCAGTTAAAGTTGATAAAAACACTCTTTCCATAAAATTAACCATTATGGATAAGAAACCACCCCATTGGAAAGCTAACTTTTAAGCCAAATAACTTCAAATTTAAAAGGTCTATCTATTTAGTACAGTTATATGGTTGGATCTCTGAAACATTTGAAAAGTTTGAAATTCCTAAAGTTACAATAAATAAAAGGTGCACTCAAAAGATGCTTGCATTTAAGATCTAGGAGGGATAGAATTGAATAGAATGCATGATTACCTTCAATTTCTCTTCTCTTTTTATTTTATTTTTCAAGTTTTTCAAAAAAGAAATCAGCTTCCTAGAGCCAATTTTTATTTTATTTTGAATTAGGTCAGACTAATTCTAGAAAGATTTAGCACTTTAATAATACTAAAAGGAGCTTCAATGATGAGGGGCAAAAGTAGTCACTAAAATAGAATTCCTTCTAGAATAATCCAACTGGAGTTCACTTAATTGGAAAACAGGTAGAAATTTTAAAAGCTTCAATCAAAATAAAGCATGCTGATTATTGCATCAGAAGCCAAGGTACTAAATGAAAATGCTTGTTGCTTGAGATTAAGAGATGGAATATAAGAATGTAAATGATTTCAATCCATTACAAAAAACTCCAACAATTAGTAAGCAGAAAATCAACCATGAGAGTGCAGTTGAATAGATGTTTTGAACCCAAGACAACTGATTAATCGCAGTGAGTTCTCGGTTTATTAATTAGACAATAAATGCAGCGAATTATAACATGGAAGTTGATAGTTTAACAATATTGGATGTTCCAAAAGGGATGACAGCCGGGTCCAAGTAATCCTATCCAATGATCAGTAATCCATGCAAATTTTAATTGACAACAACCTACCATAATTCAACGGAGATTGTCATTGACTTAAAAATCACCAATTATATCAGCTACTTGGCTTGTTAAGATTCTTCTTGAAAATGTATGGCACATCCAATCAAATGGCTTGATCAACACAAAGAGACTTGGTAATTGGTGATGCAAAAGCTTGGAACACACAATCAGCTCAACAGCTCAAGTTAAGCTCAGGCAAGGCCAGCTGAGCTTGAATTACTACTTTCGAACTTGAGACAAAGTTGAGCTGATTCAAAATTAACTTACCCCAGAAAGCTTAAGTCAACTTCTCGGGTACCCAACACAATATCATACCTTATGATTATTATTTTAGAATTTTCTAGGAAAAATCCGAAGCTAAAACAAGGTAGTAGCAGCCGGTGTATATATATAACCAAAAGAATACTGTTAGGGCTAAAGGAATTCATTAACATGATACGAGGATCACAACTAAAATGTATTATTAGACTTATTTGCACTTATGTTTATTATAGATACAATGGCCACATACTTCCAATTCCAATAAAAGTATAGTTCAGAAAAGATGAAGTATAATACCAAAGAAGATGGGGAATTAGACAAAGAAGGAAAAGGCTAGCAATAAACCACTAACAGACTTTAGAGATTTATATTTCATTTTCCTCTTTCCCTCTAGGAAGGGTACAAATCAATTCCTTGGAGATAAAAAGTAATAAGAAAAATCCAAAACAGTTCCACAAATAATGCACGAAGAAGCAATAGAAAATAGAACTAAAGAAGATTGTTCCACTGCATTTATGATACAGGAGATAAAAGTAAAAACAGAACAGACACCAGGGAACATTCCAAATATGGCTTTTGAGGCAATAACAGCACAATCTGGATTTCAAGGTTCTTCTAAGAACATCATGGAAACAATAGCCCCATTGGCATCTCTCCACAAATTGTTTGGTATTTATCATTTTGAGATTTTCAATGTGAAATGACAAAAGATAAAATTCAAGATTTTAATTTTAAATTCAAGAGTTTGCAAAAGACACGTTATCAATTTACTACAATCCAAGATTGTATAGTTTCATTTGCAGCAAGAGAAGTAAACAAATTGAACTCCTCACAAAACAAAAGATCCCTCCCAAGTATACAACATTCTGCATTACAAAAATCAAAACTGAGATATGGCTTAGATCCTAACTAGAAATCACGTTCAATTATTACTCATGTCATCACTCCATCAATCTTGCGTCCAGAAATTTAGATTTCCAACAAAGTAGATTGCTAAAGTTCAAGAATTGAATATAAAAAATATATAGGAGTAAATTTCCATGAATCCAAACTCTCCATACAACTAAGATACCAGCTACAGCAAGGAAGTAAGAATTGGAACCTAGCTGTAAAACAGCTTGTTGCAGCGATACCTCAGCGGAAGGAGCGTACGTCGCGGCTGAGTGTCCAGAGTCGCCGTGAGGCAGTCCAGCAGCCACTTCTGGTCTTGATCCGCCATCAAGGCACCCCTTGATCAAAGCAGGCGGTAGTCTCCAAGATTTCTAGGGTTTTGGGAGAGCCTTCGAGGGTTTTGGAAGCCTGGGGCTTCCCGGGCGATCGGATGGCCCCAACGGCTCTGAGCGGAAACGCTATGTAGGGTTCTTGCACGCGCGTGCTCTGCCCTCGGTCACCAGCACAAGCCTACCATAAGCGAAGCACGTAGTAGGTACTCTATTCTGGAACTGCACAGAATAAATAGTTGTATGGGTTTTACATATATCCCTAAGAAAAAGTTTTTAAATTACATGTACAATATACTTTAGTAAACAATATTTTTATATTTATTATTATTATTATTTTAATAAATATGTATAAACCATATTCATTTATTGATTGATGATGCGTGAAAGACATTTGTGTATAAATAGCAATTGATAGCTTTTCCACTGATTTTTTAAGAGTCTATCCGTACATGTAGGGTGATCTTTCCCATTTTGCAATTTGATATGTCTTGCTTGGCGTAGCGTCCTCGAAGTCGTCTC
>CM048818.1:5832456-6048536 GCA_026586065.1 Dioscorea zingiberensis | reverse complement strand
CCTATTCACGGTAGAGTAGGTAGTAGTACTCAAGGAACTAAGCCTAGACAAAGCACCATGTCTAGATGGTTTCCTAATGACTGCATACCAATAAGGATGAAACTTCATAAAAGTAGACATAATTAAGGAATTTAATGAGCTCTATCAGGGAAACGCAACCTAGAAAGGCTAAATTAGGCCTACATACTACTAATCCCGAAGAAAGTAGTACTAACAACTTTTTTAGACTATAGACTAATTAGCTTTCTAAACTATTCTATGAAGATCATAAAGAAGATGTTAGTAAACATACTCAGAATTGTGATTGATAAGCTGGTATACCACACCCAAACAACCTTCATCAAAGGAGGTTGTTATTCAAGAAAATATTGTAGCTGTAGAGGAGTTAATATTCAAAATAAAGAGAAGCCAAGAAAATGGGGTTTTACTTAAGGTAGATTTCGGAAAAAAACCTTCAACATGATAGATTGTGAATTCCTATTGGACATACTCTAGACACGAGGTTTTTGATCAAGTTTATACTTTTCTCCTCAATGGTCAAATTCCTCCTCAACAAAAGGCAATAGGGCATATACAACACTAGAAAGGTCTACAACATGTAGACCTTTTCTCTTTTTTTTTTGACAGGATAAAGCTATTACAAGCTAAGGAAACAAATTAGAAAGAGAACTAACACAAAATCCTTAAACAGATAAACTACCCAAAACTAACACAAAATCCTTAAACTACTTAAACCAACAGCCTTAATGCTGTCCTCCAGCCATCTGGGCTTGTTATTTCCCCTATGAAATAAGGAGAGACCAGGATTGTTTAGAGCATGTTTGTCAAGTGCATCTGCTACAACATTTATCAACCTCGGGCAGAATTTCAATTCCATCTCTGGTTGTTCCAATAAAATCTAATTGATGCTATGCTTTGTGTATTGAATGTTCTCAGAATCGATGTTGCTCCAAGCCTAATCATCCGCAATACATGTAGACAATCCGAGTATATAGTGTCCATTTTCCAATTTTCGACTCATTGCATTCCATTATTACCAATATCGCTTGAAATTCAAAGATGCAAACTTGATTCGCCTCTGTGGTATATCCTCGCTATCAAAATGCCATCCCCGCCTTTGAAGAATATGAAACCTATACACACAATAAGCGTAACTACTCCATGCAAAGATCACATGAGGCGTAAATGGTTTGTTTAAAGGAAGAGTTATGAAGAACTGAAATGGCTCGAATTTCCAAGTTCTCTTGGGCAATAGTTAAGGATTTTCTTGAAGATCCGTAGGTACGTATACTAACTTGATTGAATACAATATCACATCTAGCACTCCATATGCACTAAGAACAAGTGGCTACCAAAGCTTTGATGAATTTCAATCTCAAATTTGCTTTGGATCCCCATCCATTCTCCACTTAGAACATTGGATATATTACTATTTGCCCAACCAAAGATAATCTCCAATGGCATTCCAAAGAGATCTGGCCGTACTACAATCTATCATAATATGTTTGATGGACTCCCCTGTCAAACCACAGAAAGGACAGGGACTTTGTGGCCAATTCCTAAAGAATATAAATATTCAAAAGTAGGGAGCCTTCCATGCAGCAACCTCCACATAAAAGTTTTGATTCTTAGGACTATAGAAAGGTTCCATATCATCTCTCATCCCTGCCATTTTTTATTTTCAATGAGAGTGTTCTGATTCATAGAAGATTACACTTCCCTGGTAATGTTTATAGAATTTCCAACTAGGGGCCATATCCATTGATTCTCCAGTTCAGTACTATAGACATTTTTGCTTAGTCTATTCCAGTCTAGGTTAGCACCAAAAAAAGTTGTCATTTCAGAATAATTAAGTTTTCCTTCATCTAACAAGTCTGAGATAGACAAATTCTCAATGGAAAGCTGCATATTGATAGGCATGGGCTTGAGAGCAATAGGGATAGTGGAGAACCATGGATCATCAAGCATATTTACAGTATCAGGATTGCAACTATTGATGAAAAGATTAGGCTTCACAATTTGTGAAGTATTCCAGATTTGTCTGTAGAACCAAGAGATGCATGTCTTGTCTAACTTGTTCCAAGGATTTAAAGGGCCATACTTTAACTGAGCAATTTGTACCCAAAATTTATTTTCATTGTTTAATAAAGAGAAAATGTTTTTTGTCATTAGAGCTATTTTGGCATTTTTTAAGTTTCTAATCCCTAACCCTCCCTCAGATTTATGTGTTGTAGTAGTTGACCAATTCATTAAGTGAAAGGAGCCTCCAGCAGTACCACTCGACCATAAGAATTTCCTGGCCAGCTTAGTGATTTGATCAATAATAGTCTCAGCAACAGGATAACATGACATGGGGTATATGGGAATGGACATCAAGGAAGAATTTACTAGAAGTGCTCTTCCTGCCAATGATATAGATGAAGGGCACCAAGATACAAGACTCTTGTTGATTCTATTGGTTAAATATAACTCCACTGTTTAACAGGAATTCTCTTTGGGGAAATTAATACACCAAGATATTTGAATAGGAAAGTTCCCTTTTTCATCCCTAAAATAACATTTGAGTTTCCAACCCTATTATTAAACCACAAAGCTCGAAAATGTATAGTTGGATGTACTTTTGACATGTTAGATGATTGTAGTAATCCAAGCAAAGTTTAAGTACCAGCCACAAACTTGATGCTCTAGGAATAAATTTAGAGCGACATCAAGAAAAAGAATAAGTGGTTATGTCATAGCCACCCTATTGTCAACTCCGGAGAAAAATTCATGCTGCTTTTGTATAATTCAAATATGTAGACTCCTTTTCACTACTACTCTTTGTATTATGCCGCCAAATGTCACAAGGGCAAACATGTTCAGAGGAATCTATTGTGGTAAAAGTGCAGAGGATGGATTTATTCCTCCAATATGCGTATTTACATGTTGGTCCCATGCTCGGGGACTTTAAATTATTTCAAGACCCTCAAGTTAATCTTCTATCCGCCTTGAGGGACTATTAGGGCTATGGATAAATCCATTACAAGAGCGCAATCATCCCCATTAGGGACTATCACTCATACCCCATAAGACTGTATAGTTATGGTCAGTAACATTGGTAGTCTCCACCCAATCGGGTACCTATAGGTCTCCCAATTTTAGGAGCTGCCAAGGAAGGTAGATCGGAGGGTTACTCATCTCAAGAAATCATACGGCTGGATCACCACATGAAAATTACTTTCATTATGGGGAGCAGAATCACATTGCTCAACTCGTTGATCTCCACAATCCCAAGCTACCGCTATCCATTTACCGACCGCTAGCTGGGAGCGGGCGCTTAGCCAGACAGGACCCTACTTAAATGCAATTTCCTACAAAGAGAGCATAAACGGAGACCAAAGCATACATACTAGTGAATTGGGATAGGCTATAAAACTCTAAGGAATTTGGGGATGTGAGATAATAAACCTTCACAGCTTTCAACTTAGCAATGCTTTGCAAACGCGACGTGGAGGTCAAGCATAAGATAAGAGGGAGTATACTATCCAATCTTAAAAATAGTTGTACTTTTTAGAATCACCAAAACCCAATCCCTCTTAGAAAGCTCTAACCAGGGTCTCTCTCTTCTCGAAAGGAATCCTTCCAACAAATATGAGGTGTTCCTGCAAAGATAATCTATCCGCCACAATAGGAACGTGGAACGCCATCAACTTATGGTTTGACAACTGGATCGAAATAAGCACCCTCCATTTACCTCAGACTTCAAATGAAAGGTGCAAGACGTTGACTACAAATGGAAAGCACCGCTAACAACTCGCATAGGAAGAACCCTTAATAAAGCCGACCCCCTATCAAAGGAAGGTGTGTGGTTGAGCTCGAGCTATACCAACTAGGAGATTACAAAAGATCTCTTTGAGGAAGGGTAGATGCACAAGGAGATGGAAACTAACCGCCTCTAGAGAACCTTCTTAGTCAAGTCATTCTAGAAGCGCTTTCCTAATGGATCTATGGTACCAAGCTCATACCCACACTAGGCTTATGGAAGCAATCGTGGCTCACTCACAAAGTTAAAATGCTCTTTTCATTTGTGATAAACAAAAATCCCTAACGTGCTTAAATAATCTTAGGAAGCGCGGATGAAATAGGATACTACATAGGCAAATGCTCCCTAGTGACGAAATTTAGGAAACGGTAGAACACCTTTCATCTCCACCGGCTTCTTATACGATGCATACATGTGTATGATATCGCTTTTACCGTAATTATATTTAGCCTCGGGTGTCACTCCCCCAAAGCGCGAGACAAGATCTTGGCTGCAAGTAAAGCGACACTTTGACGCCTGGACATAATAGTGATTATTCTACGTGCTAGTTACAAATCCAATGATTTTACTGTGTGAAGAGCTGCCAAAGAAGATCACTTCCTAAAGACAGTTAGAGAAAACGCCTTCTCATGTTTAAATAAATAAAAATTATGAAAAACCAAGTCTACTAATTAAAAATCACCCACAAGTTGAATCAGTAGAGAGGCGTAAATCTACTACTTTGGCATTTTATAAAAATAGTAAAAATATAAATTAAAAATTTGCCAAATTGAAAACTCTAAATAAGATAAGTAATCAACAAGAAATTTGGACCAAATCAAAGTTCAAATCACTTCCTAATTGGACAAATGACTTATTACCAAAAATAGCAAAAATATAACTAAAATAATGATATGGAGGAGAAAACAATGTCGTAAAACGCATGCACACCGAGCATAACTAGGTGACCAGGGTATGTGCGTCGAAAAGAGCTTTACAGATTAGGGTCTTATGTGTGTTTCCAATACCCGTGGGTAAAGTTATTGCCAAAAGATTGAAATGCATCCAAAACACCACAATCAAAAGAATATCACGATCACTTCCCGCCTTTGCGCTGATCTTCCAACTCATGATATCTTAACACCATCATCGCGTAACTGACAAAATTTCAACATCATTTGTCCTTTACTTCCCTACATAACACTTTTTACTAATCTACTACCAAAGGAAGCCTATAAGGGATGAAATCTTCCTCTCAATGATCCTACTAGTCTAGAATGTGTAGTTGAAGTGAAATAGATGCTTTCATGACAAACAACACATTTACAAGAAAACAATTCCCTCGAGCATCGGCTTTCTAACACTCTCTTGGTTTGATGTAGCTAATACGCCTGGGCGTAAGATCATAAAAATGCAATCTATTTTCAAGAGAGCTCTAACGCTCACAAGAGATGTAACCACCACATAACAACGCCCAAGGGTAGACTTCACGCATTTTACACCTAGGATTGAAGGAAGCTTGCTCAAGGGTCACATATACTCATTGTACTAGATTTGCCAAAGGATCATATTTTTGTACCATATACTACATTGAATAAATATCGCTTATTCACTTTTTCTATATATATATATATATATATATATATATATCTTACAAATACTCTGGTGTATATATATGTGTATATATATATATATATAGAGTATTCGTAAGATAAAAATTATTTAATCTGATATCTTTATTCTTGAACTTGGTTTCACTCTGCATGATGTATTCCCTTGACAAATGAACACAAGGGAATCCATATAATACTTGGGAGCTTTTGCACATGAATTAAATAACAACTCTTTTAAACACTTTAGAGCATAGTTTCCTAAGTAGATCCTGTGTCAGTACAATGTAAATTGTTGGGACATAATGATTTTAGAAGTTCCTCATGCTTTGCATGGATTGAAGTGCAAGATGTCTTGTTCTAATTTCCTCCATTATATAAACTCCATTAATCCCTTCTAACGTCACCAAGCTCAATCCAATATCCAAATGGAGAGAAGAAAGAAATCATCCTATCTCTTCTTACCTTCAACCATCATCTTCTTCCTTTTAATCTTCATTGATGTACATGGCCAAACATTGCCCATCGTTGATGAAAAGCAACTCCACACATACATTGTTCATGTACGAAGACAAGAGGGATCAGATGAGTTCCTCGGTGAGGAAGATCGAGAGACTTGGCATAAATCCTTCTTTTGCCGAAACACTACTTCGACTCCGGCGAACCACGACTTGTCTACTCCTACCGAGAGAAGTCATAAGTGGCTTCGCCGCAAGACTAACTAGTGATGAAGTCAGGGACATGGAGTCAATGGGAGGGTTCTTGTATGCACAACAAGATGAAGAACTCTCTACCGAGAACAACATACACCTGAATTTCATCGGCCTAAGCCAATGGCACGGCCTTTGGGTCGATTCCCTTCAAGGGACAAGGAATGATCATTGGAGTGATAGACAGTGGGATCGTTCTCTGGCCATGCTTCATTCTTGGAGAGCACAGCTCGATAAAACCGATGCCACCGCGCCCACAAAAATGGAAGGGAAAATGTCAATTCAAAAGGTTCTGTAACAATAAGGTTATCGGTGCAGTATCATTCCAAGCAGGGAAGAGCGGACCACCGAGGGACCCAAAGAAGGAAGGACATGGCTCGCACTGTGCAGGCATTGCGGCTGGAAGCATGGTCCCTGACGCTGATGTTCGTGGTATGGCCAAGGGCACTGCATCAGGTGTAGCCCCTAGAGCTCACTTAGCAATCTACCAGTCATGCACAAAGGCAAGTTGTTCCACTAGTGATACAGTGATGGCCATGGAACAAGCCATTGATGATGGAGTAGATGTGTTATCAATTTCTTTGGGAAGAAATGCGAGGCCTTTCTACAAAGATACTCATGGGCATTGCTGCATTCTCGGCTGTGAGCAAAGGTTTGGTTGTTTGTTTGCCTGCAGGTAACTCTGGGCCCGATATTAGTTCGGATAGAGAACGATGAGCCAATGGCGATGATACAGTGGGAGCTTAGCAGCCATGATAGGGAGAGTCAAAGTGAAACCGTGAAGCTCGGAGATGGATCGGAGCTAGACGGACAAACAGGCTACGAACTTAGCACTCTGAATTCCTCTTGCCAATTGTATTCCCTGGTTTTCCTGGACAGAATGGCACTGCAGGTTGCAAGAAAGACTCGTTTGATAACATTGATGTCAAAGGAAAAATAGTTGTGTGCTAAGCATTAGAAGGGGACATTCGTGGAAATGGGTGAGAATGTGAAGGCGGCAGGAGGGAAAGCAATGATCATCGCCAACACGTTCAGGGAAGGGAGTTCGACATTTTCAGATGTTCATGTCCTTCCAACAGCTCATGTGAACAACTCGGGTCTGTCAAAACTGTTTAAGTACATGAAATCTGATCCTAATCCTACCGCAACAATAACTTTCAACGGCACTATTTTGGAGCACGCCCATCTCCGACCATTGCTTACTTCTCTTCCAGAGGCCCCAGCTTGATTAATGGTGGCATTCTTAAACCCGATATCGTCGGACCTGGAGTTAATATACTCTCCGCATTTCCAGTGTTAAACCAGGTCCAGGACCGAAAGCACCTGGATCGTATACTTCAACTTTCAGAGCGGGACATCAATGGCAACTCCTCATCTTGCCGGAGTGGCAGCGTTACTTAAGTGCACCCATAAGAATTGGTCAGCAGCAGCAATCAAGTCGGCAATCATGACAACAGCAGATAGACTAGACCGTGATCTCAAACCGATCAAAGATGACTATAATGGCTCTAGAGACCCTGCAGACTTGTTTGGTTTGGGCGCAGGCCAAGTGAATCCGCAGGCAGCCAATGACCCTGGTCTTGTTTACGACATCAAACCATTCCACTACATCCAATACCTTTGTGGCCTTGGCTACTCAAACGACAATGTTACAATTATAGCCGGTCGTCAAATCCAATGTGACAATATTAACAAGATCATGCCCGAAGACTTGAACTATCCTTCAATATCAGTTACATTGGATCCCAAAACAAAGAAGAATATCACAAGGCAGTTAACCAATGTGGTAAATGGAGGTACTGAGGTTTATCATGCAGTGGTTGAAGAACCAAATGGGATTAGTGTTGATGTTTCTCCTAATACACTTAGATTCTCAAAACTTGATCAGAAGAGGAAGTTCACTGTTGAATTTGAGGTCACAGGAGTACCATTAAGCAAAGGTGAGAGTGCACAGGGGCAGTTGCTATGGATTTCTGGTAAACATGAAGTTAGGAGTCCAATCTCTGTCACATTTGCCTGAGAGTTTATCTTTAGCTAATATGCAATTTTATAAGCTTTGAGATCAAGTTATACATTCTTGATAATAATAAAAAAAAAGCTTTATATGAGAGGATAAATGACAAATTTCTTTCCCCTAGACAATGTTTTATAAGAAATGATAAACGATAAATTCTTTTTTATTTTTATTTATGTTTACATCTATCCAGATATAGCAAAAAAGTTTTGAAAGATTTTGTTCTATTATATGTGTCCATATTTCTCATATGTTTTGAAAGCATCCGAAATATTCTATTTTATTTTTTCATTTAAAATTCAATTACATTGTATCAAGATTTTATTATATAATAAATGTTTTATGTGCTATGTAATATGTCATTCAGTTTTTCCTTTTTTTTTTTGTTTTAATGAGAATTTATAAACCACATTTTATACATTTTATTAACGTTAAATACTAGTAGAGTTTTGGTTATAGAGATGTGAATAAAGTATAAATTTAGAATATTGAGAATAAAAGAATAAATGTAGAGCATATCAATATTCTAATACATTATATAAAGATTTTATTATATAATAAAAGTTTAGTTATTTATGAGTTGCACTAGGTTATCTCAAATGAAAATTAAGCTTTTCTTACCAACGGCCTTTTGGCCTATTAATATCAAGTCCTCAGATAACGCTTCAAAGAGGTCGGGACAAACCTCAAGCTCTCAACCCCACGCACCACAAAGCCGGTGCACGCCAAGTGCGTAAAGTTCGAGTTGTCCTTCCTCGACTTTCGTGAGGTATAGTTTTCATTAAAAAAAAACAAAGAAAATTAAGCTTCTCTTACTGGTGATTTCACTAATCACATTTGTTATTCACTTTACTTTATTGGTGATTTCACATTCTAACATGCCATTCACTTCATTAGATTATTTGAACTATGAAAGGCAACATTTTAATTTAAATAACAGCTTTAAAATGGATTGTATTTTATTATTTTTATCTTTGCCAAAGAATCTAGCCAAACTTAATTAGTCACCTAAATAATTGGTATATAATTATATAATATCATATAATGACTATAAGATATAATTAATCTTAATCCACTTGTAAAGATAATCCAAACGATCTGATTCAAGTTTCCCAATTATTAATATTTTTTATAAAAATGGATAAACCTGAAAGCATGAAGGTAAATTACAAAAGATAAGATAATGATATTAAAAGGAATATTCACAAGATCAAAGAAAAGTATTAGTTGGTGGGCAAGTCAAACTTGAAATCCATCTCAGTCCAAATAATACAAAATTGGCTTCATGTGCGTCCCAAATTGCTAAATTTCTCACTCCACAAGTCATATATCCTCAGAAATTTGGACAGATTAGAGAAAACAGCCAAGAGGGCAAATCTTATCTATAGTTAAGGTTACTGGTTCGCACCTCCACGTGGCACGAATTCAGTGGATCCCAACAGTGTGCCTATTTATGCACGTGTCTCATTTTTGAGTAGCTAGCTACGCTGTTCTCTGTTTGAGACCAAACATGTGCAAAATCTCTAATCTGCCCCACTCTCCTCCAAACGAGCAGGTAACGATCCTCCAGAACGATTATTGGCAAAAATGGCTCAAATTAAGCTGGTCCTCAGGCGAGGACAATAAGCACATTTTGGGAAACAGCCAATGGAAAGAGAGAGCGGTTGAAATTAGAAGTTCCGAGGGATCAACATACCACCGCAATCTCTATATCTAAAAGCACCGTCAGGGTTTTCCTAAAAAGCACTGGCACCGTTGTCCTTCGTTCTCATCGTGGAAAGGCGAAGAGGGACGGCGGGGTGGAAGCCCTAGGCAGACATGGGCTCCAACGGTGCCGATCTCGAGGGGCAGCCGGCGACCTGGAGGAAGGGGCTTCTGAAAGCGGCCGGGGATGGGATCGGTTGGGGATCGACGAGATGCTGCGGCGGCACGCCGGGGAAATGGGGTTGTGGCAGCGGCGGCACTTCTTCCTGACGAGCATGGCCTGGGCGCTGGAGGCCTTCATACTATGGTCATGATCTTCGCTGATCGTGAGCCGGCGTGGCGGTGCTACGGCCCGGGTTCTTGCCCACCCGATCCGTGCCAGCTGAGCCCGGAAGAGTGGGGTTGGGTGGCCGGCTCCGGCGCTTCCACGGTGTCGGAGTGGGGTTTGGTGTGCGGCGAGAAGTTTAAGGTGGGTCTCTGTCCAGTCCGTCTTCTTCGTCGGCTGTATGGTCGGTACGCCGCGCTCTCTCTCCCTCTCTAATGAATTTCGTATGGTGTTTTGATTTTCGGTTGGAATTGGGGACCAATAAAGTGACCCGGGATTTTGACCTATAGAAGCTTTATTGGGACCAAGGGATGGGTGGTACTTAGGTACTGGAGAGATGCTTGTTTGGGTCCCGATTTTAGTGCGTTTCTTTACTTATTTTGCCTACTATTTTATTCAATGGTTATTGGCCAGCGCGTGGCCAGCAACGCTTTTGACAGCAAGTAATGTGAACATTTTAAAATTTAGTAATAAAATTTATGGGAACAGAAGCACACAATAGTGATGACTGGTGAGTGGTTTTAATGAGAAGTTTCCAGCACTTGCACGACGTGTCCACTATTCAGCGGAGCTGTCCTGTCCAGGAGGAACCCCGTGATATTTCCAGTTTTAAGAAAATTAGATACTTCCCTTTTTTTATGCTTGGGTTTGGAAGAATCCGTTTGGATAGAGCATTCTGAATAGTTTATCAGAAATAGGATTTGTCGAGCTGTTTAGGCAATTTTCATGGTCTTTGAATGCGCCCAACCTTTGGTTTAGATTATTGTCCGGTTACCAAATTAGACATTTCGATTTGTTTTGTCTATGTGACTCAGGCGAAATGTTTTAGATAGAAGAAAGATAGGTAAGGTTGTTTGTAAAAGGATGCACCTGCATGTTGGGCATTATGATAGTTCTGGAGACGTACGATCTTTGGATACCACTGATACAACCTTTGGATACCACTGATATCTCCGTTAAGCATGTGCATGGCTTTTTTTATGCACACCTCGCTTTTAGCTCAATTGCTTTTGTATGCCCACCTCGGATTTATATTATAAGAGAATTTATTTTAAAAATAACAAAATCATTGATCATTCATTTATTTTTAATTGATATTTATAACTTTCTGTTTTATTTTTATTCTATTTATTATTTCTTAGTCTATTTTCTCGATAAAATTTAAATATTTATAAAATTATATAAAAATTAAAAATATATATAATTGATATTCATTTGTAATTAATAAAAATTAAAAATATTTTGAAAGAGATTATAGGTAAATTATGATTTATGAAAAAACTATAAATAAATTTATATTTAATTTATAAACAAATAAAAATATAAAATTAATCCTTTTTTTAATTTTTAATTATACTTATTAAAAATAAAAAATAAAATAAACGATCAACCTATATAAAAACGTTATTATGGTCATTTTACATACATTGTTACATGATGTTTTGCATTCAATTCAAATTAAAATATAAAATGTTCGTTCATGAAGTAGCAACTAGCAAGTAAATTAAAAATAAAATAGGAAGTTGTGTAGTATTATTGAAAAATTTGAGGATGACAAGTAATTTTCTTATTTTTGAGGGAGATGATATGTTAAAAAAACTCATGTTATAATAGATTAAATAATTTAATATCAGATAAAATAAAATAAAAAAACAAATAAATCATATTTATTTATGATATATAGTAGTTTACACAAAGTGTTACAATCAGCCTGTTGTTAATAAAAATTAATAAGGAATGTAGTAACATACTCGGCTCATTGTTGTCCACCATCTACTGCTAATAAAAGTTAACAAGGTGGATAAAATAATATTTTCTATTTATTATTTACACATACCATTGATAAACCCCCATAGAGATTTTCCATACATTAATTAATAATTTCATGTGCTTTGATTATCTCAGTTCTTTACTTGTTTAGTGATTAATATTAATCTAGATTTCTCTTGTAAAACATTTACACCTAGGTTTGATGCTATCTGTTGCTATTAGAATATGCCAAGGCACCAGTCAACTGGAATATGCTATCTATGTCCATTTGGTTATCTATGATTAGTTTTCTAATTTAATGGACGAAACCTCACGCTAACTGGTAAAAAAAGATAAATAAAAAAATGCACGAAATTATAATTTTATGATATTGATAGTCAGGTTTAGTCAGTGACTCAAACCAGTTCTCATCTAACAGCTGCTAGTTAGTGATAGCTTTTGCCTTTGACTAGTAAGGTCTCCTTCGACGGCAGAGAAAAAGAAGGCATTGTATTGGAAGCATGTGCCTAGGAAATTGGAAAAAATAAATAAATAAAAGGTGATAGAGGACCCTTAAAAAAGTAGAGAAACTTACAACTATATCCTGCCAAATTTGTCTTTTTATTTAAATTATTACGGATTTTTATCCAAACTAGAGTGAAACTAATGTATGGTGGCGTTCACTTCTCCAAAGTGATATTTCGGGAGAGTGAATTGAAAGTCAAGGTGATTGAAGTGACCCATGTGTTCGTTTGTGTGTAAAGTGATAACTATCGGTAGTTTTCATTGTTTTTACTTCGAGAATATATATATATTTTTTTATGTAAAGGGTTTAAAAAATATTGAAGTGAGTTGGGACTGAAGTAATTTTTTATATCTAGATTATTTCATCTATTTTGATTTAACTAGTTAAGTTTTAACAAAAATTCCACTTTGTTGAAAGTGGTTAAAATGGGACTTCCGTTTAAAAGAATATTTATAATGATGAAAGTGAATTACTTCCATTTTCCATCACTCATCTACTCCCAAAAGAACGCCTCTAAAATGCTAACTTTACATCACTTAGACTATAATGACTAAATTGGACAATACTTTAGGTTAGATTTTAATTTTAAATTTATGTTTCATATTTAATATGTTATTTAGAAAAGATTTTATATTTTGTGAATATTTTGTATATCTTATATTAATAAATATACCTGACTATACTGCTACTATCCATATTCTTTTATTTTTTATATGATGATGCTAGCTATTTATTTATCTGGTAGACATGGGTTTTTAATATTAGAGGTCCTAATACAATCCAACATCAATTAATTTAGTAACTATTAGTATAAACATATTATTTTTAAAGAAATTAAGCACTGTCGCTACAAAGCAAAATAATAATAATAATAGTAATAATAATAAATATTTCCAAATATATATATATATATATATATATATATATATATATATATATGAATACTGATGAGCATCATTTGATCAATAATAAATCAAGTTTTATTTCCCTGCTTTCAGTACTTCACCACAAAACATGCAAGCAAATGAAAAACAGCAATCTGAAGAAACCGAGGTTATTACATCAAGAGCTAATTAACTAGTGATTACGTGTATCTTATTTCAGGTGCTGGAGTCTTTGGCCATCTATCTGATTCCTTCTTGGGACGCAAAGGATCTCTCACCGCCGTCTGCATCATGAACACCATCTTCGGCCTCCTTACCTCTATGTCACCAAACTACTTCTTTTACACTGCCCTCCGCTTCCTCACAGGCTTCAGCACTGGCGGCGTCGGCCTCTGCGCCTTCGTCCTCGCCACCGAACCCATCGGCCCTTCAAACCGTGGCATCGCCGGCATGTCCACCTTCTACTTCTTCTCCGGCGGCATCGCCCTCCTCTCCGGCATTGCCTACATCTTCCAATCATGGCGCACACTCTACATCGTAACATCACTCCCTTCCCTACTCTTCCTCCTTATCCTTCCTTTCATTTCAGAATCACCTCGGTGGTACCTTGTTCGTCGGAGGATCAACGACGCAATGGACGTCATGCATGCAATTGCCCGGACCAACAACAAACACATCCCTGAGGGAGTTACTCTCATTCTTGATGATGATGATGATGATGATGATGATGATGATGATGATGATGATGATGAGAAACTCCAGCCTCCCAGCGAGCATCAAGCTAAAGCTATCTCCGCCTCAGTGCTTGGCATCATAAGGTCACCCATAACTCGCTCGCGCTTCTTCTTAACCGTTGCTATAAACTTCTTCACCTCTGTGGTATACTACGGGCTGAGTCTTAACGTCGTCAACCTCAAGACCAATCTCTACCTCAGTGTATTCCTCAATGCTGTAGCCGAGATGCCAGCTTTCTTGATCACTGCCTTGTTACTGGACTGGCTAGGGAGGAGACCGTTATGCTCGGCGACTATGTTTCTCAGTGGTGTCTCCTGTGTTGTTGGGAGTTTCATGGCGGGTTTAGGTGTGATGAGAGTGTTGAGAATGGTCTGTGGGATACTTGGAATTTTTGGGATGGCAGCAACCTACAACTTGTTGTTCATTTACACCGCGGAGTTGTTCCCCACGGTGGTGAGGAATGCAGCACTGGGAAGTGCCACACAAGCTGCACAGTTGGGTGCTATACTTGCACCAATGGTGGTGGTTCTGGGGGAGAGACTTCCTTTTGTTGTGTTTGGGGTTTGTGGAGTACTGGGTGGTCTCCTGGCGTTTTACTTGCCTGAGACTTTGAATAAGCCTTTGTATGATACAATGGGAGGCATGGCTGAAGGTGAGAAGAGTGTGGACTAAATAAATGTGGCCACTCCACTCGTTAAGTTTTGGGTTTTTTTTTGTTTTATTTAATGGAGCTACTTGTGTAATTGTCTTGATCTTTGTTTGCTTGTTTAAGGTTAAGTTTTTATTTGTATTTAATGCAGCACAATTTGCATTCCCTAACAAGGGTACTAGTCTCAATAGTAGAGCCCACACACATTTAAAGCCCACAAATAGCCAAAACCCAACTTAAGTCATGCCTTTAATTAAATTTCAGAACAATTAAATCAGAAACTTTTTGTATTAAATAAGATAGAAATAATATATAATTATCTGAAAGTAATATGTATATTAAATGAAGTTAATTTCTTTGAGTCAAGTCGGAGACAACCATCACAAAAGACTACACTGGAACACAAGATTGGCTTGCTTTAAGCAACTTTCACATTAAAAAAGTTGGCCACCCGCGATTCTCTCACAAAACATGATTATGATATATATATATATATATATATATATATATATAAAAGAGGCTTGTTTAATAGTAGAGAATAAGCACTCCAATTACTTATGAATTATTTGAACATTAATCTCAATTCACCCTTTTTTTTCTGTTCAAATATCTTTGAGAAGTCATCAACTAAATTACTTCTTGAGCCCTAAATTATTATTAGAATGTCTTTTAAAAAAATATGGATAAATAATGTTTTATTTATTAGTTTAATAACGTGTTACATGAGATCCCTTATTACATGGTCAGTACAAATAAAATCAGTACAAGGCTTTTGTTGCTTTCTCGGTTGTCACTAGAGACTCCAGCGCAATTCACACACCCTCTTGTTGTAGACGGGACGCCACCGCTTTAGTTGAGCGTTATCCTGTGACGTGATAGGAATAAGTTTTGAAAAACTTTAAATTTTTTTAGAGGAAATTTTTCAACCAAAAATATTAATTATAAAGATAGTGATGTGTGCCTTTATATTTTTAAATCTTAATCAAAGGTTTTGTGAAAACTTTTTACGGTAAATCATGGCTTGGAATTTTGCCTTTCAGCCTGAAAGGTGCAGGAGCCGGAGAGGGAGAGAAAAGAAGGTGAGAGAAAGAGAGAGGAACGCTAACCTGAGTGGTGTAAAGCTCACCATAGGTTCGATGAGTGGGAAGGTTCGATGAGTGCCGCGGAGAGGGAGAGAAAGGAACTAGGGTTTTCGCGTTTCGGATGGGTGTGGCGAGCTGAGTCTTTTTGGTAAAAAAAAAAACCCTTTGTTTTCCCTGGAAAACTTTTCCCAGGGTGGAGGAAAAAAAAGTTCTCCACAAAGAAAATATGGTCAGTTGATAGTGAGAGTGTTTGTGGAAAAGTTTTTGAGGAAAATACAACCACAACCATTCAGCTCTCTTTGTCTACATTTCATTTTCAAATTATTCTTGTGTGTAATTGTATATAAATACAACCACAACCATTCAGCTCTCTTGTCTACATTTCATTTTCTTTGATTGGGTGGTCAGAGATGGCTGGTGCTCTTTTCCCTTTAATCACCACGCCAACTTCTCTGAATGAAAGAAGATCAAGATGGAGTTCATCATGTGCTAGAGATCTCTCACAATGTCCAAAAAGTAGTGTTTCTTCTCATGCCTTCAAGAATCTCCAATATGATCATCTGGTACTTATTTAAACCCTGACCCTATCTAATGTTTTCTTCTTTCTATTCTGAAGTTCTTGTTTTCATAAATAAGTTAATGATAAGAAGATGCATATCAAAGTCCCTTCTACTCTCTTTGTTCTAGAGAAACTAATCATGCAGTTTGGAACTTCACTGACTACTTGATCTATATATTTCTTTCTTCTAAATAAATCAAAGAATCAAAAAATTTACTTGTTCATGTTTGGATAAAAAAATGTACTTTTCATTCTAAAATAATCTCTCTCTCTCTCGTTGTTGTTGTTGTTGTTGTTGTTGTTGTTTCTTTTTTTTCTTTTTTTTGACATGTTAGACTCTTTTCCAAAATAAGGTTTTATTCACTTTTTATTTCTTATATAAATTTTTGATAATTTTTTAAAATTGTTATTTTTGTTATTTTAAGGAAACATCACTGTCCGACAACATATATTGTAGATCAAGTATGGGCGCAGCTCCCCGACAGTTCACGTTATGTGGGATCAGCTAAATTAAATTATTCAACTATGAATTATTATATATATATATATATATATATATATATATATATATATAGGGGAATGATGCGGTCTGTTGAAACACTGTCCCAATTTGACCGCCTTCTATTTCGTACTTCGAAAGATATTTAAAGATTTTCAACCTGCATCTGGATGGAAAGATCATTGAAAAATAAACTAAAATATCAATTTTTATATAATTCGCAGAATCAGTGATAAATTGGTTGAAATTTTAAAACCAAGTAAATTTTTTAAATAAGAACTATTAAGCTCGAAAGAGTGATCAAATGATCACCAAATTATATAAAACGGAGATGCTAAATTTTATTTTCAATGATCTTTTCATCCGCATTTATCGGAAATCTTCAAACTTTCAAGAAGTAAAATGGTAGTCCTAAAAAATAAACGGTATCTAACTGCATAATTTTAATATCATCATATATATATAATAATATCAAATAGTGTAGTAGACTAATACTTAAATTTGTCCGAAATCTGGTATTGATAATTGTCATTAATTTGTGGTTGTGGGCACACGTTGTTTTAAAGTATCTTTATGACCTGACATCTGACTATACACATTCAAAGTTTTTTTAATTTAATTAAAAATAAATTTTACATACCAGCACAGAACTCACCAGTAGGTTTTTTCAAAAAAAAAAAAAAACTCACCAGTAGGCAGTAGTGTCTGTCGACACACTGTTCGACACAAAACTCACTAGTAATTGAAATAATAGATTTAAAAAATTGATTTTCATTGAGATATATTAAATATATATATATATATTAATTTTTATTTTTAAAATAATTTCATTTATGTTTTAGAAGAATGAATTATATGTACACGCCTGGATTTTTAATTTAAAGATTAAAATTATTTTTGGTCTATATACTTTGACCCAATATTCATTTTCATCCTTATGCTTTCAAAACCTTTGATATGGTCACTGTACTTTGGGATATTTATTTAAATATGTCCTTGGTACAGTGGTATTGGGACGCGCATAAATACATGTAGATATGAACTGAATATAGATAATTTTTTATTTCACGTGGTATTCCACGTCAGCATGCCACATCATCATTAAAAAAAATAGTTTACTCAAAATCTATTTTGGCATGTCATGTCAGCAAACCACATCATCCTAATCTTGCCACGTAAGCTGCCACATTAGAAATACTAGTCATATGTGTTGCCACATCAACACTAGGGATCTAATCGAACAAAAACCCTAAAATATAGGGACTGTATCGAATATTTTTAAAATACAATGATGAAAATAAACATTGGATAAAAATACAGGGACCAAAAATGATTTTAATCCTTAATTTAAATTAATAAAAACATAAAACCAACAAGTAAGATGGGCTATGAATCCAAGATGGTAAAAAATAGCTCTCATTTAGCCCACTATTTTTTTATTAAAATATATCTGATCAGATTTGGGTAAGACCTATAAAAGATAATTTCACAAGTGTCTGTTTTTTTTTATCATAATAAATATAATTTATTCATTTCTTTTATAAAAATTGACTATAAATCTTTAATCATATATCTTATACCTTCCACTCTTTTTTTTTTTAATTTACTCAATTTCATAATTTGATATATATCTTAAATATTATAATTATTTTCCTATATACCAACGATATGTTTTTTCCTTAAAGAGTTATTGAGAAAGAAGATTTTTTTATTTTTATGAATTATTTATAAAATTGAAATTTTAATTTTAAATATATATGTTCTAATATTTGTGGAATTTTGGAGTAAAATATATAAGGATATCAATGTTTTGGCCAGAGAATATAATTCTTTATTAGATTCAAATCTTGGTCCTTTTGTCCTCATTGAGATTTTTATTATTTTTTTAATTATTTTATTATTTATTCTAACTTATGTCACTTTTCCGGATTGGGAGGTGCAGCGAGGATGGTTGGTATCTGTCTCTAATAATAATACATAAATAAATAAATAAATAAATAAAATTTGTAGTTTATTAGTTCCAAGGTAATAATTAGAATTTACACCTAACTAAAATGTTATCCCACCCAACTTGATTTCAATATGATTTTATTATTTCACTATAATCTTGTATTAAGTTATAAAGAAATTTGCCTATTTTAGGAGGCCCATTTTATTTTTGGTTCTTGAAGTTATGTTCACTCATTACATCATATATTTGTTAATTAATGTTCATTTCGATACTAATTTTCATGTTTCAATTTCTCAAAAGCTTGAATTTATTTCTTTTTTTTGGTTTAGTTTGAACAAAGATATTATGTTTAATAAGACTTATTAAAATTTAATATTCGTACAAGTTAAATTGAAAAATAAAGAGGCTAACAAGCTTCCACAATGAAAGTTGCCTAATACATTCTCTGATTCGAACAACATATGTGAGGGACATATCCACATTTAATAATAATAATAATAATAATAATAATAATAATAATAATAATAATAATAATAATAATAATAAAATTAGAGCTAGTCTCAAGTTAAACTTTATCTAATGTAGTTTATTATGTATTAATTTAGATGGTTATAACTTATGGTATACCAATTTTTTTATTTAATGGCACTTAAAATGGTAGTTTAACTCAAGGTAGTTTTACACAATGCATTTTTTTTTTTTTTGATAAATACCGACAAGGCATTAGAAATATGTCACTAACATGATTTGAACCCTCAACCACTTCCGATGAGAGGGAATGAGGGGGGTGTTTGAATGGGCATTTTTTTTCAACCAGCTTTCTTAATAAGTTAAGAACTTTTGAGAAAAAAAAACATGTTTGGATGGTTTTTCAGAAAAGTATAAACTGTAAAAAAACCTTAAAAACTGTTTTTTTCAAAGGCTGGTAATTTGTAGCTTCTAAAAAAAGCTGTTTTGTAGAAGTTGTTTTATAAAATGTCAATTATCAAAAACATCTCTCTGAAACATTTTCAAAGCTATTTTGAAAAATGTCAATTACCAAAATCACATTTATTATTATTATAATTATAAAACTATTTTTGATTAACATATCTAAACACAAAAATAACAGAAGCATTTAACATACTATGAGAAGCCTTTTTTTCCAAAAATCCTTCTATCAGACTGAAAAAAGCACTTTTTCCGTGAGCCAAACCAAACAAGCTGCCCAGTTAACAAGCTTTCTTTGTAAAAGTTGGTCACTATGCAATGCAATACTATACTTCCATCTTTATTTCATTTGAATGAATAAATGTACATATCTACTTGATTCAACTTTCTTTCTGTTTTTTTTATCTGATCTTCTGTTCAATTGTGCAAAAATTTTATTTTTCTCCTCTTTGTTCAAAGGAAGTAGAAGAAGTTCACGAAAAACAGACAGAAGAAGTCATTACAATGGCAAAGAAGAGATTGAATCATAATCATTCAGATCCAATTGATACTATGTCACTGATTGATACCCTCCAAAGGCTTGGAATTGCTTATCACTTTGATGAGGAAATTGAATCACTTTCAAACAAATGCTTCCATTTCATAAATGGGAAACATGATCTCTTTGGCATTTCTCTTTCCTTCAGATTGCTCATGCAACGAGGCCATAATGTGTCTTCAGGTATGGCCTAACTAGAAATTGTAATATTTCTAGTAGTCTTGTATTTTCATTTGAGGAAAATTTTCTTTTAACTTCCACCATTTGATTCAGATGTGTTCCTCGGGTTTATGAACAACAATGGGAGTTTCAAAGAAGAGTTGAGCAAAGATTTGAAGGGTATGCAAAGCCTATATGAAACTTCACACATGGCTGTTGAAGGTGATGAATTGTTATCACAAGCCATGGAATTCAGCAAACACCACCTCAAAGCATCAATGCAGTATTTAGACCCTAATTTGGCTCAACAAGTTGGAATGGCTTTGGCTTTTCCTAGACAAAGAATGATGGAAAAGTTTGAAGCTCGAAGATTTATCGAGCATTTTAGTCAAGATTTCCGAAAGAATTCACCGATAATAGAACTGGCAACTCTCGACTTCAACTCGGTTCAATCACTTTACCAAAAAGAGATCATTGAACTGAAAAGGTGAGAGTATTTTCTTACTTATATTAAGAATAGAGATTTATGAACTACATAATACATTAGTGTGTCTGCTATGGTGTAGGTGGTGGATGTTGAAGATTTATTCTAAATTTGGAAATCTGCTTGATTGATTGGAAATCGGCTTGATTGGAGATCTACTTAATTGGAGATTTACTTGATTGAAGATTTGAAATATTGCTTAGTTTGGAGATTGTATAGTTTCATATAAGTTACAATGTAATTCTGTGAGATGAAGATGAATGAATGAAAATATATCTTCAGCTATGTTCTTTTCTCAAATTCTTTTGTCTCTTCCATCATCTTTGTTTGTAGTTGTTTCTTTGTTGCAACTTTGTATGCAACTCTAAACATGGTATCAAAGCCTATGGTGAATTCAAAGGGGGTAAGTCGAGCAACTCTGGTCGGGGAATCTGAAGTTTTTGTAGCTCCAGCCATGGTGACTCGCACCTACCCAACTCAAGATCGGAATGATCGACAACGAGGCTTCCATCCAAAGCGTACCAATAGTGTCGCTAAATCTTCATATATATGTACCCATTGCCATCACACTGGACATACCAAAGATTGATGCTTCGACCTGGTAGGCTATCCAGATTGGTGGGATCATAGCCGGTGACTACCGGAAGAAGAAGATCGAATCAAGTAGCTGTTGTTGCAATAGATGTTGCAACACATATTGCAACACATACCTCAACACTGGTAACACCTACAAATAAAGGTGGTAAGGCTTTCAATATTTCCTAACCTGTTTCTAATAGTGCATGGATAATTGATTTGATTGCTACCGATCATATGACATTTGATTCTAGACAAGTCAACCTTCTCAAACCCTCCTCACAACAATTTGTTTCCACCGCCAATGGTAATACTACCCCGCTTATTGGGGAAGGATCCTTGACCCTCACTCAATACTTTGCATCTTGATTCCGCTTTTGGTTGTCCCATCTTTAGAATATAACTTGTTATCGGCTTCTCAAATAACCAAAGCCTTATCTTGTGTTGTTATTTTTGGTCTGATCATTGTGTTTTCAAGGACATCAAAACACAGCAGACGCATTGGTTGTGGTATTAGATCGGCAAGGCGTACTACTTGGATTTGGGAGTCCTGAACCTCAAACAAGTTACAACAAGCCCTCAAAGTGAGTGGATCCGAGGGGAGAAGAAGATGTCCAACGGTTATGGCATAGACGCCTTGGACATGCTTCCTTTGGCTATCTACGGAAGTTGTTTCCTAGTTTATTTGCACAAGTGGATAATTCAAGTTTCCATTGTGATGTATGTGAAATGGCGAAGAGTCATCGAACTTCATTTCCACTGAGTTCAACATTGAGTCCACATCCATTTATGGTGATACATTCTGATGTATGGGGGCCATCTAAAGTCTCAACGTTAGGAGGAGCTCGGTGGTTTGTCACCTTTATCTATGATTGTACGAGGATGACTTGGTTGTATTTAATCCAATCCAAGGGAGAAGTGAACTCATTATTTCAAAGATTTCATAAAATGATTGAAACTCAGTACCATTCACAAATCAAGATCCTTCTGAGCGACAATGGAGGAGAATATACAAGTTCTGAACTTCAGAGTTTCTTGCAAGTTCATGGTACTCTCCATCAAACTACTTGTTCTAATACACCACAACAGAATGGAGTTGCGGAGCGGAAAAATTGTCATTTGTTGGAAGTTGTTCGTGCCTCCTTAATCGCAAATTTCATATGCCATTATCCTATTGGGGAGAAGCTTTATATTCGCAAAGATATTTGATCAATAGAGTTCCCTCTAGCTCTATTGGCTTCCGGACACCGCAACAAGCTCTTTGGGATGTTGTGGGTGCAACGAGCGTCCCAAATTTGCCTCCTCGTGTCTTTGGTTGTGTCGCTTATGTGCATCTCTATACATATCAAAGCAACAAGTTAGCTCCTCGAGCGTTGCGATGTGTTTTTGTTGGATATGCTCTACACCAAAAGGGTTACCGATGTTATCATCCTCCAACTCGACGCATGTTTGTCACAGTGGATGTGGTTTTCCATGAAAATGAAATGTATTTCTCATCCGAGTCTGAACTTCAGGGGGAGCACCAGAAGGGAATTCAGGAAATTCAGACTCTAGATTATGAACACTTCAAACTACAGATCTCTGAAGAAACTACAACAGATGTTGCAAGAGAAGTTGCAACAGAAACTGCAACACCTGTACTCACCGCAATGTAAACCGCAATGTAAGATGTTACAAATGTAAGTTGCAAATGCATAATCGCAACATCTGAACCTATTGCAATTGACGATTACTCCGGCTAGAAGCTACGCAGTAACATATTGTCAATTGATTTGAGTGGTGAATGGCCGTAAATCAAGGAGTAATCGAGCCCTCATCAATATACCACACCAATCGTCTACTGAGGATGTTCCTGATAGAGTGTCTCAACCACCAATAAAATAACTTCCACAACGCCAAACCAGAGGTATTCCTAAACCCACCTATGAACCTAACCACTCTAGTAAAGTTAAATATCCTATGAGTCATTTCGTGTCCTACCAAAATTTTTCTGAATCAAATAGATCATATGTAAATCAATTATCTACTGTAGCTATTCCTAACAGTGTGCAGGAAGCCTTAACTGACCCAAGATGGAAAGCTGCTATGAATGAAGAGATGAATGCCTTACAAAAACAACAAACTTGGGAACTTGTTGATTGTCCACCAGGGAAGAAGCCAGTGGGATGTCGATGGATCTATACTGTGAAATACAAGGCAGATGACACAATTGAACGCTACAAAGCAAGACTTGTAGCGAAAGGGTACACCCAAACTTATGGGATTGATTATACTGAAAAGTTTGCACCTGTAGCTAAAATCAATACTGTTCGAGTGTTGTTATCTTTAGCTGCAAACCTAGATTGGCCATTGCAACAATTTGATGTGAAGAATGCCTTTTTACATGGAGAATTATCTGAAGAAGTTTATATGGATCTCCCACCAAATTGCAAGATACCAGCACAACATCGTCAGAAGGTGTTCAAATTGAAGAAATCATTGTACGGGTTGAAACAGTCCCCGAGAGCATGGTTTGGAAGGTTTACAAAAGCCATGAAAGACTTTGGCTATCATCAAAGCAATTCGGATCATACATTGTTTCTAAAAAGGAAACAAGGTAAGATCACTGCACTCATTATATATGTAGATGACATGGTTGTCACAGGGAATGATCCAGAAGAAAGAAAGGCATTACAAGGATATTTATCCAAAGAATTTGAAATGAAGGACCTTGGTCCCTTGAAGTATTTCCTTGGAATTGAAGTTTCGAGATCCAAGAAAGGGATATTTCTGTCACAAAGAAAGTATACCTTAGATCTGTTACATGAAACTGGCATGTCAGCATGTCAACCAGTTGATACACCTGTGGAAGAAGGCTTGAAGTTATGCATTGAGCCAAATCAAGTTCCAACAGATAAAGGGAGATATCAAAGGCTTGTAGGAAGACTGATGTACTTGCCACACACAAGACCGGATCTTGCTTATGCATTGAGTATTGTCAGCCAATTCATGCACAATCCTGGAGAGCAACATTTGAATGCAGTTATACGCATCTTGAGGTATTTAAAATCGCACTGGAAAAGGAGTTTTGTTCACTAAAATGTAGATCAAGTTGTACGCATGTTACAACATCAATGCTGGCTGCATTTGTGCAACATTTATGCATATCTGATGCAGTATCAGTTTGGATCACAAGATGATAGGCGTTCAACTTCGGTTATTTTACATTTTTGGTGGCAATATTGTTACATGGAGAAGCAAGAAACAAAATGTTGTTGCTCGTTCAAGCGCGTATTTAATCTCAGAGGTATGGCACTTGCACTTTGTGAAACACTATGGTTGAAACTTCTTTTGGAAGATTTGGGATACTCATCTAGACAACCAATTAAATTGTATTGTGATAATAAAGCCGCATGTGATATTGCCCACAACCCGGTCCAACATGATCGTACGAAGCATGTGGAGGTGGACAGATTTTTCATTAAGGAGAAGCTTGATGATGGTGTGTTGGAATTGCCTAAGATCCAATCAGAGGACCAGTTGGCTGATCTTCTTACTAAAGTTGTCTCAAATCGAAGCTTCTCAAAATTAGTGGACAAGTTGGGCATGTATGATAACTATGCACCAACTTGAGGGGGAGTGTTGAAGATTTATTCTAAATTTGAAAATCTGCTTGATTGATTGGAAATCGGCTTGATTGGAGATCTACTTAATTGGAGATTTACTTGATTGAAGATTTGAAATATTGCTTAGTTTGGAGATTGTATAGTTTCATATAAGTTACAATGTAATTATGTGAGATGAAGATGAATGAATGAAAATATATCTTCAGCTATGTTCTTTTCTCAAATTCTGTTGTCTCTTCCATCATCTTTGTTTGTAGTTGTTTCTTTGTTGCAACTTTGTATGCAACTCTAAACAGTGGAGAGAACTCGGACTCGCCAAGAAGCTCCCATTTGCACGAGATCGGCCATTGGAATGCTTCTTGTGGACTGTAGGATTGTTCCCTGAGCCGAACTTCTCCGAATGCCGGATTGAAGTTGCGAAAGCTGTGGCAATCCTATTAGTTCTTGATGATGTATATGATAGCTATGGTTGTTTGGATGAGCTCATCCTTTTCACTGATGCTGTCCAGAGGTTTGAATATATAATTGACTTTGTAGATGTATATGCATTGCATTCTAGATAAATACTTCAAACATTAATTACTATGTCATCTCTTTTCAGATGGGATATTCAAGCAATAGAACATCTCCCTGAATATATGAAGATATGCTACATGGCTTTGTACAACAGTATTAATGAAACTGGCTGTAAAGTCCTCAAAGAACATGGATGGTTCATCATTCCTCAGCTCACCAAACAAGTAAGTACATATAACATTTAAGATTTATTCTATATTCTCTATATGGTATCAAAGCCTGAGTTTTAACTCGAACATATTTTGCTCATATATAAATACATTTTATGTTTCAGTGGCAGAAGATATGTGAAGCATTTCTAGTGGAAGCAAGATGGTTCAACAATGAACATGTGCCAACCCTATTTGAACAATGGAATCACTACTGCAGGAACATATATGGCATTGGTTTATGCTTTTTATCTTATTGGGAAACAAGTAACAAAAGAAAGCGCAGACTTAGTGAATGCATGCCCTAAACTCTTTCACAACTCTGGAAGGATTCTCCGACTCTGGGATGATCTGGGAACTGCAAAAGTACTACTTCTTAATTACCTAATAGTCTCAAATTAGTTATATATATATGTCACTCGTCGTATGATATATTTTGTTTGCATTTAACATAGGATGAACAAGAAGGAGGAGACGTGGCTTCGAGCATTGAGATATGTCGGAAGGAGCATGGATTGTTATCAGAGGAGGATGCGCGGGGTCGTATTAGAGGATTGATTGATAGATGTTGGAAGGATCTGAACAAGGAATCAATATGTTTGAGTCAATTGTGTCATCCAATTGCGAAAACTTCTTTGAATCTTGCAAGAACATCACAGTTGATTTATCAACATGGAGATGATGAAAGGGCACCAAGCGTTGAACATAACATCCGTTCATTGCTCATTGAACCAATTCATCATCCAGGTTCTGTAAGTGACTAGAATTCATGGGCAGAAATGAATTTGATGATTAATTTTATTTGGTATAATCTTTGAAATAGTCTTATTATTATAATATTTTATTCTTTTGGTCACTCTATTATAAAATACCTGATTTGAGTCCCTCCGGTAACAATTTGGCAAATCAAATCCCTTCGGTAGACGGCCCTTAGTTTCGTTGTTTGATTGTACTAATGTGGATTAAAATATTAATGGAAAAATCTTTAAATGTTAAAAAAAACATAAAATAAAACTAATCCCTGGAGTTTAATACCAAAACTTTAAACAGTTTTTTTCTTAATGCCAATACTTGGTTTTCTTTTTTATATATAAAGATTTAAAAGTATAGATTAAAATTTTATTTCTTTAATTACCAAGCAATAACTGATGTGAATTTCATGTGAGCAAGTTTAATGAAATTAAACGTCTAAATTGACATGGGACAAATTTAAATCATATTTTTGAAACAAATAAAGTTTTCTTATTACATATTTTCAATAACTTATTTTTACTATATACGAAAAACGATCTAAGAGGATTTATAGGTGATACGGACAAAACTAATAAGATAAGCACCCCGAATCTCGGCCTCTACATGTCAAAATCAACGCATTCCCATAAAGATAACACGGATCCTAAAGGAAGCCTCCATACTGCCCCATATCAGGTATAGTGGCATCACCTGATTCGATGTGGAAAGGGGAAGCAAAAGCACAGTTAAAAACAATGCACTATTTTTTAGTGGAAAGAAACCTCTGTTAAAAATGAGAAACAAGTAATACAAAAACCACCTCTAAAACCCATGTTGACTACGACATATACTAATAAAAAAAAACTTAGTAACTGAAAGATAATGGAGGCTTGGAAAGGACTCCCACTAACATATGTGGGCCCAATTTTCATGGCATGTAAGAGAGTGTCCGGTTCTCAAGGCAAGCAGGCAATCATGGTCACTCCACTCTCCCCATTATTGGCTATCAAGGGAAACATGCTACCGGGTCTCAAGGAAAACATGCAATCATGGACACAAACTTGCAGCCCACTACTGGTTCTCAGGGCAGACTTGCACCACCATCAACACAAACCTCAAGCCATCACTCCACTTATTCCACTCCACTTATTCCTCATACAAGCAACAACCTCATCAGGTTCCGAGACTCTCCCATGACCAGCGATTGTCCCGGATCATAGCTCCCCTTTTCAAAGGAGCCCGGCTCACGGTGGCTTTCAAAATCAAGATGTGGAATTGGTCTTGACCACTTTCCCGTGTACCACTTTTGACGACCTCGCAAGTTGTCCTTTTGCCCGACTCAAATGACTCCCCTCGATCTTGCGATGAGTCATGGTTATCTTCTTCTTCAAGATCATCATGGTTATCTTCTTCTTCAAGATCACATCTTCAGTTAACGGTGTGTCCCTTTGATAAACCAAATCTTCCAAAGATGGGCAATGTCTCCTCAGGCTCATCATCTAGCATGGATGGCTCAAAAAGCTTGAGATACTCAACATTGATCACCGAGTATATATCCATATAAGGAGGAAGCTCGAGTTGACAAGAGTTATTACCGATTTTCAGTAAAATTTTGAACGGACCATAACGAACCGGTTTTAGCTTTTTACCTTCACCCTTGAGTCATTCCTTGTTTAAGTGGAGCCAAACAAGATCACCTTCCTGGAAGTTTGCATCAACTCGGTGTCGATCATGCCGTGCCTTGTATTTTTGTTGAGCTTTTTGCAAATTATTCTCCACCTCACCATAAAGACGACAGATGCCCTCAAGAAAGCGTTGTGTTTTTTCTTGGTCATTCTCCTCCTTGGTGGTTTGCGGCGTAGACATGACCATGAACTCCAAGTCGAACGGGCTTTGTGGTAGAAAACCCCAAGCCGCATTCCTCAAAAGGAGACTTCTCTCAGAGCTATGTATAGCTCGGTTGAAAGTGAAATGTAAATACAGGATACTCTCATTCCATGTTTTTGGATGACGTTAATTGTAGCCCCTTAGAAGATGAACAACCGTACGATTGACCACCTCGGTCTGATAGTCGGTTTGGGGATGAAAGGTTGTACTTCGCTTCAACTTCGCATCCATCATCACCAAAAGGGATTGCCAGAAATGACTGAGAAAGCACGCATCCCGATCAGACACAATAGAGTTAGGTAGCCCAAAATGTGCCCAAACACGTTGAAAGAACAATCGTACCACCTCCACACCGGTGATTATTTTCTTGCATGGTCGTCGGGTCTTCGGTAAGCCTCCAAGGAAATCCATTGCAATACTCTCCCAAGGAAGAGATGGAACCGGCAAAGGGGTATACAAACCCATCTTCTAATTCACGGGATTGGAAGTGCTACATAGAACGCAACCCCTCACAAAACGAGCCACCTCTTGTTGCATGCGTGGCCAAAACACATGTCGTTGAATATGTTGTAGAGTCTTCATCACTCCGAAGTGGGCAACAACGTTTGAGGTGTGTGCTTCAGGCGTCCATTGAACTCGGTCCTCCTCATGCGACACACACAAAAGTGTGTCTTTATAGAGAAGTCCATTGCATAAGGCAAACTCACGGCTTTTACGCCTCAAGGTCCGCTAGTATATCAGAGAAATCAGGATCCTCCTTGTACCAAGTTGCATATTCCTCATGATAATAGGGTTCAACCTGCATAAAAATGGATAAGCAAATGGCCGCGACAGGTGGTCGTGATAGCATGTTAGCTAGCTTGTTATGTGTGCCCTTCTTGTACTTAATCACCAAGTTGAATTGTTGCAAATAAGCCATTTATTTCATGTGACATGCTTAATGTAGCTTGGATTGAGTTTGCAAGTATTGGAGTGGTTCATGGTCTGTATGCACCACCGTTTCCTTGCCTAAAAGATAGACATGCCAGTGCTTCACCGCTTGATGGAGGACAAACAACTCCTTGTCATATGTTGGATAATTCTTTTGAGCTCCTTGGAATAACTCCGAGTACTATGCCATGGGTCAACCATCTTGCATAAGAATGGCACCCATAGCATAACCAGATACATCCGCCTCTACCTCGAAGGACCTTTGAAGATTAGACAAGGCAAGAACTGGCGCCTCGCTTATCTTCCTCTTCAACAAAAGAAACGTGTCCTCATGTTTCTGAGTCCACTCAAATATCTGGTTGGCCTTGGTTAAAGCATGTAAAGGAGAAGCCAAAACAGAAAAATAATGAATGAACTTAAGGAGGTATTGACAAGCACCCATAAAACTGTGGACTTTCATCACCGATCGAGGTCTTGCCCACTCCTTGATGGCCTTCACCTTGTCAGGGTCGACCTTGTCAAAGCGTACCTTGCATTGGCGGTTGATTTGCTTTTTTACATCGGAAGTGAACCATCCTAGCGGGTACGATTTTGGGTGTGGCTTCATCTCTAGGCCAAGTTGTCGAACAAGCCCTGCTGAAACTAGATTCTTTTGGCTCCAGAGGTCAAAGATGGTTGCGTCAACTTCTTTCTTTACTTGTATGTTAATAGTGAATAGCTCTTCTGCCGTATAACGGTCTGAGGACGGACCCGAGCCTGTCTCCTTCGGCTTTGCCATCAGAGACAGGGTCGTGTCCGCTTGCTCAACCAAATTCAATCGGACAGCTTCACCTTTTGGAGGTGCCATCGTAGCCAATGTTGCACGTTTGCCACGTTCATCCCTTTTCCCTATGTTTGGACAAAGCTCTGGATAAAGCTTGAAACACCTATCTTTGGTATGCCTTGCAACTTTGCAATGCTCACAAATAATGTCAGCATTAGAAGAAGATGTGGAAGATCTACCTTTCTTAAAATTCATTTTCTTCTTTGGTTTGGATGAACTCTCTTCGGTGCTCTTGTTACCATGGGATTTGTTCTTCTTCTCTATCGCCATAGCAGTTGTACTCGCACTAGAAAGGTCATGAACTCGGAACAAGTTCAACTCCGCACCAATCGCCTTGTGTAACCCCGATGTGTACTTTCTAAACGTCTGTGGGTCTGAAAGCTATACGCCAAGTGCCACCTCTTGTCTCCGAAATTCGGTGGTGTAGTCCTGAATGGATTGATCACGTCGTTGCCGCAAACGATGCCAATGATCCCACCTTTCTTCAATGTATCCTATTGGAGAAAACTCCTATTTGAGGAGCTGCTTAAATTGGTCCTATGTGAGGTTTTCGGATTCTCCACTTGCCACGCACGCCTTCCACCACATCTTGGCATGGTCCGTCATCTTGAGCGACGCAAACTTGTCCTTCTTGACACAACTAAAACCTCGAAGGGTAAACTAAGTCTCAAGTTGGTCAATCCACAAGTCAAGCTGGTCGGCTTCGATCGAACCATCGAACGTTGGTATGTCAACTTTAGCCTCAGCCTTAAAAGGCACGTTAGCTAAAGAAGACATAATGATGTCTTCGACGACGTTGTCTTCATTGTCGCCGTAGTCGTTACTGTCATGTTCTCCTCCCATTTGGTTTGAATTGTTTCCAAACTTTTCTCACCAGGTGTCAATCTTGCCGTAATAGGGGCATTGATCTGTTTGTCACCTTCAGGTTGTGAGGTCGACATAGCCTGTTGCTTTATCCAAGCAAGAACAACTGCCATATCAGCAGAGAGCTTGGCAAATTGATCGTCCAAGCCAGTTTGAGTAAGAGAATCATCGGTCGACATTGTTGTGAATACTTTCGTTGGTGCCATCAGGTGCTCGCCTCGGAAGGTGGTAAGCTGATGTGGTGTCTCACCGGTCTTGCAATAGTCGAGATGAGTCTTCATCATCCAATCGGAAAGATAAAGCTCAATACCAATTTGATCCTATGTGGAAAGGGGAAGTAAAGCACACTTAAAACAATGCACTATTTTGTAGTGGAAAGAAAAACCTCTCATTATAAATGAGAAGCAAGTAATAAAAAAACCACCTCTAAAACCCATGTTGACTAAGACATATAAAAACAACAACAACAACAACTAAGCCTTAATCCCATACTAGATGGGGTCAGCTATATGGATTCTTTGTTTTCATGTCGCTCTCAAATATGAAATAAAAATAAAACAAAAGGAAATGAAATAAACTGAAATAAAATGAAATAAAATAAAAAATAAAAATACATAAATAAATAATAATAACAACAGATAATTTCTATGAGAGATTGGGATGTTAGAAGCAGAACAGCATCTCTACAAACAAAGCTAAGCTAATGAAGGAAAACCTTTTAGCCGACTTATCGATAATTCTATACTAGGCGGGGTCGGCTATATGAATTCTTTGTCTCCATGTCGCTCTGTCAAAAGCAAAATCCGGCTCAATATCTAACATACGTAGGTCCTTAGACACCACCTCTCTCCACGTAATCTTAGGCCTACCTCTACCCCTCTTCCTACCTTCTACAACTAAACTATCACATTTTCGAATTGGAGCACCTGGGGTTCTCCGGAGTACATGTCCAAACCATCTTAAACGCCCTTCTCGTATTTTATCTTCAATTGGTGCAACATGCACCTTCTGTTGGATGTGTTTATTTCTAATCTTGTCCAATCTTGTATGACCACTCATCCATCTTAACATCCCTATCAAGGCCACATTCATCTTATGCATATGTTGAACTTTAGTTGCCCAACACTCACTCCCCGTATAGCATGGCTACCTAACTATCGCCCCTATAAAATTTTTCCTTTATTTTGTTAGGCATCTTTTTATTACATAACACCCATGTGGCACTTCTCCATTTCAACTATCCAGCTTTGATTCTATGGGTTACATCTTCATCTATCATCCCATCATCCTAGAAAATAGAACCTAAATACCTAAAATGGTTAACCTTAGGCACTACCACCCCCTAGTTTCTCTAATTTCTCCTTCATCTCTCCTACTTAGACTAAAATTACGGTGCATATATTCTGCCTTTTACTTCTACTTAACCTAAACCCTTTACTTTCTAAAGTGTTTCTCCATAATTCTAGCTTTTGATTTACTCCATCTCTAATTTCATCCACTAGGACAACATCATCCGCAAACAACATACACCATGGGATGTCATCTCGGATATAACTAGTTAATTCATCCATTACTAGGGTAAACAAGTATGGGCTCAAGGCCGATCCCTGATGTAGACCCATTGTTATAGGAAACTCCTCCGTATCGCCTCCTATTGTTCTTACACTTGTAACCGCTCCCTCATACATATCCTTAATAATATTTATATAATTTACATGAATGTTTTTCCTCTCCAATACCGACCAAAGGACTTGTCTTGTAAATTCCCTATCATATGCTTTCTCTAGGTCAATAAAACCATATGGAGATCCTTCTTCTTTTCTCTGTAGATCTCCATCAAGTTTCTTAATAGGAAAATGGCTTCTGTTGTGGATCTACCTGGCATAAAACCAAATTGGTTCTCTGACACCTTCGTGATATACCTGAGTCGATGCTCTATTACCCTCTCCCAGAGTTTCATCGTATGACTCATTAACTTAATACCACGGTAGTTGGTGCAATTTTGAATATCTCCCTTATTTTTTTGTAAATAGGAACCAAAATGTTTTTCTCCAAATTGCCTAGTATTTTTCCCCTTCTAGGATAGAGTTGAAGAGTTTTGTTAACCACTCTACCCCCACTTCCCAAGGCACTTCTAAACTTCAATCAGGATACCATCCGGGCCATAAGCTTTTCCAAACTTTCATTTTTCCAAAGCCTTCCTCACTTCCCTAGGCCTGATCTTACGTGTATAGCTAAAGTTCCTTATTATCGTTGATGCATAAAAATCCGTAAAGTTATCCTCATGACTTGCATTGAACAAGTGATCAAAGTAGTTTCTCAATCTCTCCTTGATTTCCTTATCTCCTGTTAAGACCTGTTGAGACTCATCCTTAATGCACTTGATTTGGTTCAAGTCTTTCCCTTTTTTATATCTTAGCCTTGCTATCTTGTATACTTCCTTTTCCCCTTCTCGTGTCCCTAACTTTTGGTATAAATCAACTTGGGATTTACCTCGGGCCTCGCTAACCACTTTCTTGGCATCCTTTTTTGTCTTTTTATACTTTTCAAAGACTTCTCCATCCTCAGTTGTGGGTAATTTCTTATACCAATATATTTTCTCTTTAATAGCCTTTTGAACCTCTTCATTCCACTACCATGATTCCTGTGGTCGAGGTCTCAGTCCCTTAGAGACCCTTAGGAGCTCACTTCCTATTTTCTCAATACAATTCGACATCTCCTTCCATAAGGTATTTGCATCATCTTTCATATTTGTGCCTCCTTCTTCCCATATTTTATCCTTAAATGCTAATTGGTTGGTTTCTTTTAACGCCCACCATCTAATCCTACTTTGCTTACCCCTCATTTCAGTTTTTACTATGCCCTTTTTCTTCACATCCAACACCATCAACCTATGTTGTGTGATTAATGCTTCTCCAGGTATAACCTTGCAATCTTTACAAATAGATTTATCCCTTCTTCTTGTAAATAAGAAAGTCAATTTGGCTACAATTACCCCATTCTTAAAGGTAATCAAGTGTGATTCCTCTTCTTAAAGCAAGTGTTGGTCAACACTAAATCATGAGCAAAAGCAAACATTAATATAGATTTTCCTTCCTCATTCCCCGCTTGTCATATCCATAACATCCATGCACTTGCTCGTAGCCATCACTAAGTCTACCTACATTGCCAAATTAAGATCACCACCAAAATTTGAAGGTGAACCTGTGGGAGCTTTATATTTTCCATCTTTCTGACTTCTTTGGCTAGTTTCTCCAACGGAAAACCCATAACCATTCTCTCATTGCTCAGTGGTTTCACCGCCAAAAGTTTTGCCGGCGAGAATCACTCCGCCATTGTTGCCGACCCCGATCTGTGATCGGCTAGCCCTTCCACCATTTCGATAACTGTTGCAATTGAGTACCAGTGTGATATCTTCTTCCTCTCCATCATTTTGGTGTCCAAAGCTGTGTGGACACATGGTGCGTTTCAAGCTCTAGCTCGCATCGAAGCTCCCCGAGCGATACTGACCGCTTCCCTCCAAAGCTCTTTTCTTCTGATTTTCGGGTGGATTAGCTTCACCAGGTCTTTGCGAGTCTAGAACCGTCGAGATCTTCACTTTTATCCATTCCATTACATTGATTAATCTTGCCCTCTCCAGTGATGTCCTCCAAAGAAGGTGATTTGGAGGCTTTCTTACTCGTTTCATGGCCACCGAAAGCACGGTGAGCTTCCCCATCCTCCGAGCTTGATCTCATGTTGCATTGGGTCTTTGCCCCTAGCTGAGGCTCTGATCCTCCCTCGCTTCGGCGAGGTTCGACCACATTCGTGCTATTGATGTCCCTTTTCACCACAGTGACGGTATCATCACGTCATTTACATTCCTATAGCCAGTGACTCGGTATGAGGCAATTATTACAAACCTTGGCCTCCCATGCCACCAGCCTAGCCCCTCCCTCCCCGAGCCTAGCTTCATGTTGTTGGTCGAGGAGGTCTTCCTTCTGCACTTAAAATGGACCTTAATCCATCCTTCCTCGTCTGAGGTCCTCTCTCTACCCGTGGTAGCTGGTGGAGTTCTCAAGTTGTCGTGACCTTGCATCATGGTGTCGAGCATACGTGACTCTATCTCGTCGAGGGCTCTCACGGTTTGGGGTTGGGTCCTTTGGGGCCTCTATGGTCTTCGTCTCCCTTGGATCCCTCTCCGGCGCACTAGTGTCCACTCACCGCCACACCCGAGCTATTGTGTATTGATATTGTTTCCATGGAAAATTCATTTCATAGGTTTTATTAGAATGTTTTTTCATCCCATGCAAACATACAATCATTGGTACTAATAAAAAAATGGATTGTGCATATTTATCAAAAAATTAAAAATTATTAATAATATATATTAAATACATAATGGTAATATAAATAATAAATTTAAAATTATAAAATAACTAATTATTGACTTTGCATACCTACAAGAACCATCTATTTTACATTCGTTCAAGTTGGATATAAATAGGTTTGTACTTAAATGGACTTCATTTATAAAATAAAGCTAACTCCTTAAAGTTTTTAAAAATATTTTTAGACTAATTATGTTATACTAACCCAAACTATTAGTGCAAGAGCACTTTGGTTAGCATCATTTAACACAGTAGTGACATGGCAGGTGGTCTAAGACACATAGTTGGCAAGTCAAAGCATGGAGGACTTTACATGGAACTATCTTTGGCGAGAGGCTATCTTTAGAAGGCCTTGAGGATGCTATTGGAAATATCTTTAAAGAAGATCTATTGGGGACATGCTTGGCAAGGAGCTAGAAAAGGGAGATATAATTGAAGCCTTGATTAGAGCTGATTGGGCGATTAATGGAACCCTTGATTAAAGGCTGATTGGAGATATGATTAGTGACTGGATTTGACAAGTGATGGTGATTGATGCAAACCAAATCGTGATATGAATTATGGCCATAATTGATGCTGATTAAAGAACAAATATGGTGGTGACCAATAAGAAATGACATGCCAAACTGTGGTGAATCAAGACTAAGTTTGGAAGAAGATTAGTGAAGGCAATCTACAACACAAACTTGTATGATTGAAGATGAAGTTTGATTGAAGACTTCGCGCCTTGGTGAGGTGCGACTTAAAAGCTTTAACCGAGAACATGATGGATAGGAGTCCAAAGTTGCGGTGGTTGGGATCGTAATGATCCAGACATTGTTTGACTCAAAACTCAAATCCAAGAGGATTGAGGTGTCGTGGAGGTTGTGGTGCAACGGAAGTCAGCAGATTAGTCAATTCATCGGTCGGGCCGCGTTACAAGCTTAGTTGCAACTCGGAGTTGTAACATCTAACTATGGAAGATGTCCAATTTAGCGTAATGGAGAGATTGTGGAGATCCTAGAGGAGGTAGGTGTGTTTTGAAGGCATGAAGGTGTCTATATAAGACCAGAACTCTGAGGATTGAGATGAGCAAATTAGAGTAGTCCCTTTGAGAGTAGGGTGATAGTGATCATCGTCAATCCAGAGTAGGTGTTTATGATAAAGTGAGAGAGTGATTGGAACTCTTGTACTACCGCCTTTCTTTACCCGCTCCTTTAGTGGATTATCTTCTCCGTGCTTGACCCCAAGACGTAAGCTTATAAGTCTAACCTGGGTTACCAACTCTCGTGTCTCCTTCTTTTGTGACAGCTGGTTTTGTTTTGTTTGTGTGTGAATATGTTAATATTCTATATTTGAGAGTTTGTAAGAAAGAGTTGCAACTTGTGTTACAACTACACCCACACAATAACCTCGCAAAACTTACACAAACAAACATACATAATTTTTAAAAATATATTTTTAGACTAATTATATTATACTAACCCAAACAAGCATACTAAACATTTTTTTGGCAATTAAGTGAATAAATCATACTTATATAATAATAATAGGGTGGGTACAAGCTAGCAAGAGTACATAGAGTTTGCACATATTGTGCGTCCTGGCCCAAATTGGACATCAGTGTCAGCATTAGACTCATTCTTCTTCCCCCGAACTATCTGCAAGTCCAAAACAAACATACTAAACAATTAATTTAAAATATAACATGTTACACATTCTAATAAAATTTCCAAACTAATAAATAGGCAGGTCGAATCGGATTGACCTAAACTTTTTGACATCTCTGAGTAGACTTAGGATAGGCATTCATCAAGTTCCTTGGTTGCCCGTTGCCCTAATTGACCTTATTTATTAGATAAATAGCCATTCTTGGTCAATGAATCCCATTTGCCCTGCTCATTGTCAAAGTAAACAGATCCAGTGCATGAAGTTCAATTGGATGAGTTATTTTGACCTATAATCTCAACATGTGGGAATACCTTTCATTCATTTTAACACACCCTATTCATCGTCAAACTAAATATATGATTTGGCCTTAATTGTCTGCCAGCATGCAAATTTTGTGTTTTGTTTTTTAGAAAGTAGATAAATCATTTTTCATTATAAAGCTTTAGAAAGTTCGATACATTCATTCATGTGTAATAAAAGATACGATAACAAAATTCGTAACTCCCAAAAGAGTATCAGTTGCCTCCTCCTAGGTGTCTGTAGGGAACTACTTGTCTTTTTTTTTGACTAAGGCCATAAAGACCCCCACAAGGGATTTGTCAAGGAGGGGCTGCGCTGCACCCGTGCAAACACGCTGCCCCATCACCTTGTAAGGGGAAGGGCTCGATCCTGTGACCCGTCACGTGGATCGAGGCCAACAGGATCGAGCCCAACGCCTTAACAAGAGAACCCGGTACCAATAGACCCGCAAGTCGTTGGTTAGGGAACTACTTGTCACCCTCAAGTTCTTGCAGAGAGGTGTTGAGAGTGAATTAATCACTAAGTTTTGTGTCGCTTCCAGTTTTGACTTATTTGATGAATGTGTTTATCAAACTAAGATAATAAGAAAAAATTAGTGTCATGAATGATTGGTAAAAATCATCATTTTTCTGAAAAACACCACATATTTCTCTTCATCTATATAGGCCATATAATCATCGTCATAAATTCTCATTATTGTCTCAACATTTTGTGCACTTTGTCAGTGATTGTATTGCGGTGCCCCAGAAATCCTGGAGTGAATTGGGGGGTATGTTGTAAAACCCAGGGTTTTTGTGAATTATTTGGAGTTTATTTCCTTTTGATAAATTTTGGTTAATTGGAAAGGATTTCCTAAGTCTGGTGTAATTGAAAATTTGGGATTTAATTGGATTTAAATCTTAATTAAGTTTATAATTAAGTTTATTAGGTGATTGAGGACTAGATCGTGAATTTAGTTCTTTTAAGGACTGCAAGTGAATTCACCCTCTCTCATGATCTTACACTGAGATGGACACTAGTTGTAATTTCTAGAATTTAGGAGGACTTAAATGATATCCTGCGAGTCAATTACAATTAAATAGAGGGAACTTTAGGGGGGTATTCACAAAGGTTGCAAGGAACACACACGCACGAGAGACATGCACTGGTTATTAGTGGACGGCTTGGATTCATTTGAGGTTATATTAGAATTGATCCTATGGTTGGAACATCGCCTGAGAGGTAAGCTCTGACGCTCTCCTCCTACCGTGAGCGCCACCGCGGACCCGATCTTATCCCCTCTGATCTCGCGAAGACAGCGGTGCGAATCGTTTAAATTGAGATATGAACCATATTGGGAGATACATACCTTATCCGTAGATCCTTTGCACAGTCTATAAGAGGAGCAAGTTCCAAACCCTAATAGTTATCGTCTTGAGAGCCGCCTCGCTTCTCTTTCTCGGCCACACGTTCAGAGACCGCAATCTCTACTCCACCAGCGGTCGATCGCGAAAGGGAGGAGGGAAAGAGGCCGAGGTGGAGAGCAGGAGTTCTGTCCGGATTGGAAGCTCAAGTGGTGGCCGGGAATCAGAGAAGTCTTTATCGCAGGGAGGCGCCGTCGCCGCCATGCCTAGAGCCGCTGTCGACGCAAGGTGGTAAGCCCCTTGCTCTCTAGAGTTTGTGTCCAGTTATGCATACATGCATAAAGGGTAGTATATTGGTATATGCCTGGGTATCCACAGATGCAAGCATGGGATAAGATTCAATATGAGAGGTGGTTTTGTGATATCATCTAGGGTGTTACCTCGTGACTTACTTAACATATTGGTTTAGCGCTGCTCATACATGCATGAATTATCTAGGGTTTTAACTATGATTAACAGTGAGGTCTGATGTGTATGAATATATGGATACGTTGGGACTTCAGAGATTTTCCATGGCTTGTTGGTTTCCGTTCCTTTCCTTGGGTTATCATTCATGTATGCATGAGTAGATTCATGTATAGTGATCATGGGGCTTTATATACTTGAGTTTGTAATGATGTTAATGTGTGGCTTTGGGAAAGGCTGGGGTTTGGGGTTGTTTGAATCTGAATATATAGTTTCAAGTTGTGTCCGGTGTTTAGCATAGAGTTGGTTTCTGTTGGTGAAGGTTTTATCTGTGTTAGAAAAGTGATGAGTAGTGAGTTTTGGGGAACCTTGAACATCCAAAGAACATGAGTGAGAGGGAAGAGAGATGTATTTGAACTGACTGTCTCTTGAATGGGCACGGAAGGTTCAGTGAAGGTTGTTAAGAGAATTTCTTTTCAGTAATATAGGAGATCAAAAGGTTTGAGTGGATGAAACCCCAGTTTGATGAAAGTTAGGTTGCATGGTTATATAGCTTTATTATATAAGGATTCTCAGAGGATAATGAGTCAGTAGATAATATGTGTGCATGTGTTGTAGGTTTGATGATGGTGTCTACATGGGTGTCTATTAGAAGGCTTTGATTACCAGGTTTAATATTGGCTGCTGTTAAGAGTGTAGCATGGGTGTTGTGTGCTAGTAGTGCAGGTGTGTGGTGAGAGGAATTAAAGGTGGTGGTGCTGTGATTTTATGTGTGTGCGGGTATGAGGTGTCTTGGTGGGTGTTCATGAGTTTAAAAGGGTAGCAAGGGCTGTTGGCATGTGTAGTTGGTAGGGAGTAGAATGAAGATAGTTATAGTTTCAGAAATTAGTACCAACCAATAGAGATTAAATGGAGGATAAGAAGGATGAAAGGTGAGTGTGATGAGTTATTGGAAAGTGTGGTTTGGGGCCTCTGTTGATGGCTGTTAGTGTGTTAATGAATGACCAGGGGGTGTTCATAGGTGAGTTATCTCTGTGCTTGGAATAAGGTCCAGATTCATTTAGATTTGGTAAGCTTTGATTAAATAAGTTGGTGAGTTCGGATTAGCTTAATCAACTTGAAAATTCTGGGTGGCTGCAGACTGGCTGTCCACTTTGAGGGACAGCTGGGCATCCTATAGTTATCTGATAGGGTCGTGTAAGGTACCGTTGGAAAGATGGGGAAGAGATCTTTCCAACGAGCCCTGTTTCACCTCAAACGGATTTCTGAATCAAAAGTTATGGACTGTTCTTTGGGACTACGCGATAGGTTCAGAAATTCTGCATTAGTGTTAGTAGGCATTCGTCGTAGAACTGGTTGTTCACGAGCATGTATGCATTGTTTTGTGACTAGTTTATGGTTTCCAGGTATCGACTTGGAGCTTTGAGCGGCGTTAGGAGAGACGCGGGTTTGTCGGTTGGACTTACTAGTGAAGTAAGTGCACCTGCCTAGTACCCACCCAGTTTTGGGATTTCTTGATTTTATGCTTTTATTCATTGTTGATCTCGATACTATTGATTATCTTTGAGCTATTTCTTCATTGATTATTGGTTTTGATATCGCTATGTTTTGGATTGCATACACGTGTTCGAGATTCTTTCTTTATTGAGCTCCGTGGTAGTGTATGCTTATTGGTGTATAAGCTTTTGTTGGACATGTGTGTGTATGCTGATTACGCCTTCCTGTTGATCGGCACGTGGCCGTGGAAACACGTGAGCCTCATCGTCAGGTCGGCGATGTCGGCATTTCTTTGTTGAAGATTCTCCCGCCAAGTAGATTGTGATAAGTTGTGGGCGGACATTTTGGACGCCACCCGTAATGGGACGATACGCTAGCCAATGCACGCATATGTGGAGCTCCACCGCATACAAGGGGTTTGGTTTATAAGATATAAGATCGGCTTAGGTCGATGGTCCGCTGGAGATGACAAGTTTGACATTCAAGTTTAGTTTGACTTTGTGCTCTAAGCTTCTGTTTTGTGATAGTGATCTCCTTATGTTTGAGCTTGGTCTCTTCCTATTATGTGTGGATCACTATTTTATGAATGTGCTCATGACCTCTTTTGCATTCCTCTTGGGGAGTACTTACTGAGCTTCTCTTTTCGAAAGCTCTCATCCTACTTCTCTTTTTCTCTTTCTGTGTTTTAAAGTTTAGGTGGTTACAACCAGGAGCTGCGTGTAGAGGTTCGAGGACTTCAGCCTTCTTTACATGAGACCTTATATATTGTAGGACCCTTGTAGGGCCAATATTTGTTTTACTAAGAGTAAAGTTCCGCTGTAAAATGACTCTGAAATTATTTGTTGGACATTTTGGTTATCTGCTCATATATCATTTAGGCCTTGTATTCGAGTGGGGGCCCGTCTCCACTCGGGTACGGCCGGTCTGTGAACGTGCCCGAGGTCCCGGGATCCGGGTCGGGGCGTTACATATGTGGAGCCTGTAAAGGATCTAACAGTGCTTTCAGCTATTTGTGTAACTGAACACTAGAGAATGAGATGTGTGGCCGTCTCATTTTCAGCCTCACACAAAAAGCATGTAGTAGGAGTGAACAAAATACATGTGGTATTTTTTGACCCATTATTTTTACCCTTCATCAAAATTAGCCAAAAAAAAAAAAAACCAACAACCCAAGGGTCTATTCCAGAACTCGGATCATTCTTTAAGAGATGAGATTCCTTTGGGGACCAGCTCGGATCAATCCGCACTCTCGCATGCCGAGGGCTCGGTGTGGCATGCTGTTCTTCCGAGTACAAGCTTGTGGGATTGATCGCCACCTCGTGACACGTCCCTTTGAAGTCCTCAAGGAGGGTGTTTATCACCTTATTCAAAAAAATAAAGGTAAAAAAAAAAAACAAAAAAAAAACAAAAAAAAAAAAAAACAAAACTAAGGACCTAAATAATAAGCAACAGAGTATTTGAGCTTGGATGATGGATATTGTGCGCTGAATTACATGTCCGAAGAATTTAATCCATTTTTTAGTTTTTACACAATTTGATTAATTAAAAAATATAATTATAATAATATTAATATTAGTATTAGTCATTAATAATTACAATAATTGTTTGTTTCAGAATAAAATATAAAAAATTATCAACTCTAAAGTTTTTATTTAAAATATTATAATCTTTTTATGGAGCCAAATAAAATAATTGTTATAGAAATAACTTTTTCTTATACCGTGATTAGTTAAACTACTCCAATAATTATTTAATATTAGTCAATAGTCGACTAAAATTCAACTTAAATTGAAAGAACTTATTTTAATTATTTTTAGTCAAATGAAAAATAAGGACAACCTAAGAATTTAATGTGTATTGATAAGGAGCTTTGGCTCAACGGTAAATTTATCATTATATGATCCGGAGATCATGGATTTGAGTCGTGGAAACAAACTCTTATATAATAATAATAATAATAATAATAATAATAATAATAAACAAACAAACACATGGTACTAAATTTATAGTACTAAATTTATGGTTGTGTATAATAAACCCAAATAGTCCGACCCTTCTCCAAATCCTACACATAACAGAAACTTTATAGCACCAGATGGCCCTGAAATTTTACCTATTATACAAATTTAAATTTAAAATATATATATATATATATATATATATATATATATATATATATATATATATATATCGCAGAACAAGTAATAAATAAAAGGACTAAATTTTTGTCAAAAATAAAAGCTCGCTCTTAAATGAAAAATAAAAGGACTAAGTTTGATGGAGCGTACTTAATTCAACCATAACCATGTCCCTAACTAAAATCCGCAAAGGCGGTCTTTATGGCCCATGTTAAGAAAAAGTAAAGATTTTAGAAAAAAAAACTAATAAATGAAAATACTAAATTTGTGTCAAAAATAATAGCTCGGAAATGAGAATAAAAACTAAATTATTCTTCTGTGCGTTTGTTTGGTATATAAATAGAACCACAACCATCAGCTCTCTTGTCTACATTTCATTTATAGAGTTTCTTCGCAATTGGGTGGTCAGAGATGGCTGGTGCTCTTCTTCCCTTGAGCACCATACCAACTTCTCTGAATTATGAAAGAAGATCAAGATGGAGTTCTAGTTCATCATCATCATCATGTCAATATTGGAGTGGTAGACATCTCTCACAACCTCCAAAAAGTCGTGTTTCTTCTTATGCCTCCAAGCAATATTATGATCACATGACTACTCCAGCCATATTCCATCCTTCTCAATGGCATCTGGTACGTACTTGTATTTTCTTCTTTCTATTCTAAAGTTCTTGTTTTCATGAATAAGAATTAATGATAATTAAGTAGATGCAAATCAAAGTCTCTTCTTCTACTCGATCTCTTAATTTGTTCAAGATAAACAAAACCATGCAGTTTGGAAATCATCACTATATCCCACAAGTTTGAAGATCAAGTATGGCAGCTCCCTAACCCATCAAGTTATGTGGGATCAGCTAAATTAAATTATTCAACTATGAAAAATGTATTGGTTGTTGGTACTTAATTGTCATTTTTGGGCACTCATTGTTTTGAAGTATCTTTTATGACTGACATCTAATCTAACTATCACATTGCAAGCTTTCTTTTTGGTATTTACATTGAAAGCTTTAATTATAAATAAAACATAATCTATTGATATTTGGGTTCTTTACTAAGAAGTGGGATTTTTTTCTGTAGATCACCCTAGATTGAACTCTCACTTTTTATAAGATAAAAGTCAAGCGCCGTGGATATTATCCTATGGATTACCTGGGATTAAACTGTCATATTTGTCACATCCTTAACTTCACTCATGGGGTGTTTTAATTTAGATGGTTATAACTTATAGTATACCAAGTTAAACTTTATCTAATGTAGTTTCTTATGTTTTAATTTAGATGGTTATAACTTATAGTATACCAATTTTTTATTTAATGGCACTTAAAATGCAATTCAAAAATTAAATTTTTGTTTTAATAAAGGTAGTTTTACTAGATGCAAATTTTTTTTTTTTTTGATAAATATAGACAAATAACTAGAAATATGTCATTTGAACCATCAACTTATGTCTATGAGAGATATGAGTTAACCAACTTTTCTTTAAAGGTTGGTCACTATGCAATGCAATTCTATACTTCCATCTTTATTCCATTTGAATGAATAAATGTACATCAATTTCTACTTGATTCAACCTTCTTTTTCTTTTTCTTTGATCTTCTGTTCATTGTGCACAAATTGGATTTTTCTCCTCTGATCAAAGGAAGTAGAAGAAGTTCATGGAAAACAAATAGAAGAAGTGATTACAATGGCAAAGACGAGATTGAATCATAATGATTCAGATCCAATCGATACCATGTCACTGATTGACACCTCCAAAGGCTTGGAATTGCTTATCACTTTGATGAGGAAATTGAATCACTTTCAAACAAATGCTTCCATTTCATAAATGGGAAACATGATCTCTTTGGCACTTCTCTTTCCTTCAGATTGCTCAGGCAACGAGGTCATAATGTGTCTTCAGGTATGGCCTAACTAGAAATTGTATCATTTCTGGCAATCTTGTATTTTCATTTGCGGAAAATTTTGGTTTAATTTTCACCATTTGATTCAGATGTGTTCTTCGAGTTTATGAACAACAATGGGAGTTTCAAAGAAGAGCTGAGCAAAGATTTGAAGGGTTTGCAAAGCCTGTATGAAGCTTCACACATGGCTGTTGAAGGTGAAGAATTGTTATCACAAGCCATGGAATTCAGCAAACAACACCTCAAAGCATCAATGCAGTATTTAGACCCTAATCTGGCTCAACAAGTTGGCATGACTTTGGCTTTTCCTAGACAAAGAATGATGGAAAGATTCGAAGCTCGAAGATTTATCGAGCATTTTAGTCAAGATTTCCGGAAGAATTCACCGATAATAGAACTTGCAACTCTTGACTTCAACTCGGTTCAATCACTTTACCAAAAAGAGATCATTGAATTGAAAAGGTGAGTGTGTTATCTTACTTAAATATAAGAATAGAAAGTTATGAACTAGATAATATATTAGTGTATCTGCTATGTATGGTGTAGGTGGTGGAGAGAACTAGGACTCACCAAGAAGCTCCCATTTGGACGAGATCGGCCATTGGAATGCTTCTTGTGGACTGTAGGATTGTTCCCTGAGCCGAACTTCTCCGAATGCCGGATTGAAGTTGCAAAAGCTGTGGCAATCCTCTTAGTGCTTGATGATGTATATGATAGCTATGGTTCTTTGGACGAACTCATCCTTTTCACTGATGCAGTCCAGAGGTTTGCATATATAATTTGACTTTGTCGATGTATGCATTGCATTCTATATATATATATATATATACTTCAAACATTAATTAATATGCCATCTCTTTTCAGATGGGATATTCAAGCAATAGAACATCTCCCTGAATACATGAAGATTTGCTACATGGCTTTGTACAACAGTATCAATGTAACTGGCTATAAAATCCTCAAAGAACATGGATGGTTCATCATTCCTCAGCTCACCAAACAAGTAAGTATATATAACATTTACGATTTATTCTATATTCTCTATATGGTATCAGAACAGAGTTTTAAATCGAACATATTTTGCTCATATATAAATACATTTTATGTTTCAGTGGCAGAAGATATGTGAAGCATTTCTAGTGGAAGCAAGATGGTTCAACAATGAACATGTGCCGACCCTTGAGGACTACTTGAACAATGGAATCACTACTGCAGGAACATATATGGCATTGGTTTATGCTTTTTACCTTATTGGGAAACAAGTAACAAAAGAAAGTGCAGACTTAGTGAATGCATGCCCTAAACTCTTTCACAACTCGGGAAGGATTCTCCGACTCTGGGATGATCTAGGAACTGCGAAAGTGCTACTTCTTAATTACCTAATAGTCTCACATTAATTATATATATGCCACTTATCGTATGATATATTTTGTTTGCATTTAACATAGGATGAACAAGAACGAGGAGACGTGGCTTCGAGCATTGAGATATGTCAGAAAGAGCATGGATTGTTATTGGAGGAGGATGCGAGAGATCGTATTAGAGGATTGATTGATAGATGTTGGAAGGATCTGAACAAGGAATCAATTTGTTTGAGTCAATTGTGTCATCCAATTGTGAAAACTTCTTTGAATCTTGCAAGAACATCACAGTTGATTTACCAACATGGAGATGATGAGAGGGCACCAAGCGTTGAACATAACATCCGTTCATTGCTTATTGAACCAATTCATCATCCAGGTTCTGTGAGTTCCTAGAATCCATGGTCAGAAATGAATTTGATGATTAATTTTATTTGGTATAATCTTTGAAATAGTCATATTATTATAATATTTTATTCTTTTGGTCACTATATTATAAAATACCGGAGTTGAGTCCTCCGGTAACAATTTGGCAAATCAAATCCCTTCGGTAGACGGCCCTTAGTTTCGTTGTTTGATTGTACTAATGTGGATTAAAATATTAATGGAAAAATCTTTAAATGTTAAAAAAAAAACATAAAATAAAACTAATCCCTGGAGTTTAATACCAAAACTTTAAACAGTTTTTTTCTTAATGCCAATACTTGGTTTTCCTTTTTAAATATAAAGATTTAAAAGTATAGATTAAAATTTTATTTCTTTAATTACCAAGCAATAACTGATGTGAATTTCATGTGAGCAAGTTTAATGAAATTAAACGTCTAAATTGACATGGGACAAATTTAAATCATATTTTTGAAACAAATAAAGTTTTATTATTACATATTTTCAATAAATTATTTTTACTACATACGAAAAACAATCTAAGAGGATTTATAGGTGATATGGACAAAACTAATAAGATAGGTACCCCGAATCTCGGCCTCTACATGTCAAAATCAACGCATTCCCATAAAGGTAACACGGATCCTAAAGGAAGCCGTCATACTGCCCCATATCAGGTATAGTGGCATCACCTGATTCGATGTGGAAAGGGGAAGCAAAAGCACATTTAAAAACAATTCACTATTTTTTAGTGGAAAGAAACCTCTGTTAAAAATGAGAAACAAGTAATACAAAAACCACCTCTAAAACCCATGGTGACTACGACATATACTAATTAAAAAAAAACTTGGTAACTGAAAGATAATGGAGGCTTGGAAAGGACTCCCACTAACATATGTGGGCCCGATTTTCATGGCATGTAAGAGAGTGTCCGGTTCTCAAGGCAAGCAGGCAATCATGGTCACTCCACTCTCCCCATTACTGGTTCTCAAGGGAAACATGCTACCGGCTCTCAAGGCAAACATGCAATCATGGACACAAACTTGCAGCCCACTACTGGTTCTCAAGGCAGACTTGCACCACCATCAGCACAAACCTCACGTGCAAACTGGTCAAGCCATCACTCCACTTATTCCTCATACAAGCAACAACCTCAACAGGTTCCGAGACTCTCCCATGACCAGCGATCGTCCTGGATCATAGCTCCCCTTTTCAAAGGAGCCAGCTCCTGGTGGCTTTCAAAACTGAAGATGTGGGAATTGGTCTTGACCACTTTCCCGTGTGTACCACTTTGACGCACCTGCAAGTTGTCCTTTTTGCCCGACTCGAAATGACTCCATGATGCCGCGACGAGTCATGGTTATCTTCTTCTTCAAGATCACATCTTCAGTTAACAGTGTGTCCCTTTGATAAACCAAATCTTCCAAAGATGGGCAATGTCTCCTCAGGCTCATCATCTAGCATGGATGGCTCAAAAAGCTTGAGATACTCAACATTGATCACTGAGTATATATCCATATAAGGAGGAAGCTCGAGTTGACAAGAGTTATTACTGATTTTCCGTAAAATTTTGAACGGACCATAACGAATCGGTTTTAACTTGTTACCTTCACCCTTGAGTCATTCCTTGTTTAAGTGGAGCCAAACAAGATCACCTTCCTGGAAGTTTGCTTCAACTCGGTGTCGATCGTGCCGCGACTTTTATTTTTGTTGAGCTTTTTGCAAATTATTCTCTACCTCACCATGAAGACGACGTATGCCCTCAAGAAAGCGTTGTGCTTTTTCTTGGTCATTCTCCTCCTTGGTGGTTTGCGGCGTAGACATGACCGTGAACTCCAAGTCAAATGGGCTTTGTGGTAGAAAACCCAAGCTTACCTCAAAAGGAGACTTCTCTGTAGAGCTATGTATAGCTCGGTTGAAAGTGAACTGTAAATACAGGATGCTCTCATCCCATGTTTTTGGATAACGTTAATTGTAGCCCCTTAGAAGATGAACAACCGTACAATTGACCACCTCGGTCTGACAGTCGGTTTGGGGATGAAAGGTTGTACTTCGCTTCAAATTCGTATCTGTAAAACCCAAGATTTTTCTTAGTAAAATAAAGGATTTAAATTTTTCCCTCTAAATTAATTTCTTAATTAAAATGCAAAAGGGGCATTTTGGGGATTTACAAGCTCCAGGGGCCATTTGGGTAAAATGGTTATACAAGGAGTTAATAAATTATGGAATAATTTATTAAAGAAAAGTAGGGGTTAATTTAATTAAATTTGGAAGTGACCAATTTAATTAAATTAGGAAACTATTTTAAATTGATCATGATTGGTCCAAAATGGTAATGGGGAGAATTAGATTAAATTATGATTGATTTAATTAAATCAGGAAAGCCCTAAGTTGGTTGATTAGGTCTAATTAAGGAAAGAGGGGGAATCAATTTAAATTATAAATTTAAGTTCATAGGCTGCCAAGGACTTAAAAATAATTTTATGAAGGTTGAGGACTACAAAGATAAGTGGTTCTCTCTGAGGAAGGGACCTGGACATAAAAGTAAAACGATGAAGGACTGGAGAGGAAATTCACTTTCTCTCACGGGATAAGGAATCAATTAAAATATGGAAACTTCGGGGGGCCTTGGTGCAAAAGTCCAGGGTGAGTCTCTGTGTTAAAGGGTGGACGGCTGGGATTGGAGGATCCGAGATAGGCTGATCTCAAGACTCCAATCCAGCCGTTCAAGTTTCTCAACTAAAATAACAGTGTAACGCCCCGACCCGGATTCCGGGACCTCGGGCACATTACAGACCGGCCGTACCCAAGTGGAAACGAGTCCCACTCGGATACAAGGCCTAATAGGTCAAAAGCAGATAACATAAAATAGTCTAAAAACATAAAAATATTCTCAGAGTCATGTACAACGGAAACTTAGTACTTTCGTGGTACACATATTGGCCCTACAAGGGTCCTACAAAAATATAAAGTGCCTTCTATTAAGCGAACCGAGGTTCTCGAACCTTCAAGCGCAACTCTTGATCACAATCAACTAAACTTTCAGATCACGAAAGAAGAAAGAGTGGGGTGAGCGAAGCCAAAGGAAAGCTCAAGAAAGTACTCCTTGGGGAACACCTAAGCATCGAGTTCAATATAGATAACAGAAAATAGTGATCCACACCAACATAAGCACATATATCATAGGAAAACAAGAAAAAGTCAAACATTAGTAGATCACTACTCCACAAAACACGAAATTCAAGAAGCTATCTTGTCATCTCCCAGGCAGTCATCTTATCTTATCTTATCAGACCTTGAGTCTGTGAGCACTCCTACGTGTACGTACACGGCCAGCGAACCATCCCACTGACGGGTGAACCTCCAGAGGAGATCCCTTAACTTATCTTAATCTGCACTAATTGGGAGAATCTTCGCACGAGAGTGCTGACGCAAGTCTACCCGAACTTAGCATAGGCTCACGCGTTGCCACGGCCTTGTGCCGGTCAACAGGTAGACATGTTCAGCGATCACAAACGAAGCTTAACACATTAACTTGCATACGCCACACGGGAATTCAATAAAGTAGGAGCACAAAATGTATATGCAAATCAAAGTAATAGAATACCAAGTCGTAGTAACAATGAAACAATGGCCCAATGGGTCAACAAGCATGAGATCAACAAACAAAGGTCCCAAACATGAAGAAACGTGCATAAGTATGAAATCAAGGAAGTCGTGAATCAAGAACATGCTTAAAACAAAGCATCATCAACAGCCAAGGAAACTCATTGCTGGGTGGGCACTAGGCAGGAACACTTACAAAGAAAAGATGGTAACATCAAAAGTCAAGAAAACCCATCTCTGGGTGGGGGCTAGGCAAAGACACTCACAAGAAACATGAATCAACAAAGTCAAGAAAGCCCATCACTGGGCGGGTACTAGGCAAAGGCACTTACAAATAAACAAGAATCAATAAAGCCAAGAAAGCTCATCACTGGGCGGGTACTAGGCAGAAGTACTTACCGAAGTCACGAAGTTTGGTGTTCCAAGGAACCGACTCCCCTCGCATCCACGTCACTCCTGATAGTAAATCTAAATAAGCGATAATACTATTTAAAACCCTAAATACAAGTGAGTAATTCACTATTGGGCCATGTGCAAGACTAATGGGCCTCTGTCGGTCCTTTATCAATAATCTGAAACCCCTTTTACTAGATTTAAATATGTGTACACTTCTTTTGAAATTATTTAATAGTCCATTATTAATAATCTAAACCCGTTACCGAGTTCGAGCCCGTTAACTTACACATTCAATTCTTGTTACCTTTCACAATATAATTCTACTAATATTCCTATTAATATTCCCGTTAAAAATTAGAAAGGAGTCAAGCCCTAATAGGATCAAAATAGATTTCCATCGGTAATATAGTGCAATTCTCTAGAATTATATCGAAGCCCCTTGGTGAGCCTACCCAACCTGTTAACTCTAAACCCTTGATAACATTACCGTTAAACCTTAAATTCTATTATTTTCTAATAATTCCTTATTTTTATTACCCTAATAGAATTAATGAAGTTCCTAATATAGAATTTTAGTTATTAAGGCCTAGTTAGCCCTATCACTAATCCTGATTAAAATTATAAAATTAATTGTCACAAAATTCTATTAATCTAGCTTTTAAGCTTTAACAATTGTTTGTTATTGGGCTAGCGGGTGAATTCGGCCACCTGCTCAACCCGTTAATGACTTTAAACTAAACCCGAAACCCGTTAACACTACCGTACCCGCTAACCACTCGTCTTCAACCTTCGGACTAAGTCTCACCGGAGGAGAGACAGAGCTCGCCGGTCCTGGGAAGCGGTCGCCAGCGGTGCATGCGTGAACGGAACTCGCTCTGTTCCAAAGGTCCCTCCAGTTGTGAAGGCTCTCTGGACAGAAGACTGTCAAACCCTCCTCCTCCCCTCGTCAGAGCGCACGTGCCCCGGCTGATAGTTACCTCTCACGGTGCTGCTAACTTCTTCGTGCTCAGACTATAACGTTAAAAGTGTTTCCCGTGCCTACTACCTATTATGAATGCAAGAAGATCAAGAATAGAGCAACGACGGAGAGCTCACCGGAGTTTGTCAGGCTCTTTACGCCAGTAGCTCCCTTTCTTTACTGTACTTCTCCGGGGATGTCCTTCGTCCTCTTGACCTCCGGCTTGACTCCTACCCTTCTTCCTCTCTCTCTTTGTCTCGCAGCCTCTCAGCAGTGGCGGTAGTGCTATTCTCCGGTGGCGTTCAGAGCCCTCAAGACTCCTCTGGCCTATATAGCCTTTGATTCAAGTCCAGATAATCATAAGGATTTCAATTTGAACTACACTAGATATGGTTTATCTCTAATCTCAAATTCCCGTTTTATCTTGATCTTGCTTTCTAGAAGCTCGGCGGCGCTGTGGCGGAGCTAATGGCAAGTGGAGGCGACTTAAGGTTCAAGGCCTTTGACGGCGAGATCACTTCATACGTCTCGCATCCATGCTTCTTCCGGATCGAAGGTGAGGATTGCCAGTAAGTGAAGGAACGGATCTCCATTCTCTGCCTCGATCTTAGGTGAGGATCTAGGATGTGTGTTCGGGTTTTGCCCGCATGGTAGGGGCGTCCGTACCCCTATTCGTCAGTACTGATGAGCGGTCGGATCCTTATCTAGCGATCTGTACCATTTCAGATACTATAATCCTATCCGTTGGTTTATTTCAATACACTATCTTGTGAAAATCTCACGAAATCTTGCGATTACGTCCCTGACTTATTGAGTATTTATACGCGGGTTCTCTTCTGAGAGAGGTGTAAATTTTCGGTTCAGTCCTCAAACCTCTCATAAACTACAACTAGGTCCCTCCCAAGAGAGAATTCATAATTATTAGGAGGACCCTGAATTTTTATGAAATTACCTTTAAATCCTTCATCCAGAGAGATATTGAATTATCTCTTGGTCCCCCCATATTTTCATAATTACCTTCTACTGCTTGACAGCTTAATTAATCCAAACTATGGGATCAATTTATATTAAGGTCCTCTTTTAATCCATACTTGTTCTCACCGTCAAACTATTTTCTAAATTATCAAACATATATAAGAATTTAATCCTGTTCTTATCTTATCTCCTCAATTAAGGTGTATTTTCTGGATTAACACAAATTTTCAACTGTAAGATGATTAATATTATAAATACTTCTAATCTTATGATTTGAAACTCTAAGTTTTCAAATCAACTTTTATATATGCCAACCTCTTATCTTATCCAATTTCACACCAATAAATGTTTTAATCAAAAAAATAACTAGAAACTTTATTTCAACTAAAATTCAAAATAATAACTTAGTGGGAGGCTCTCCCCTATTCTCTTAACAAAATTCAAAATAATAATAATAAACTCGAACCTAATAATGAAGACATAATTTTCCTAAAAATTATGGGCTTCACAAACAGTGCGTATGACCGCACGGTGCGACGGGATCTCTTCGGTCCATCTGGAGTGATGGCGCGCGAACGAGGCATTGACGAGCTGATCTCGAGGCAATCAGGCTCTTCTTCTTCAGTCGCCAACGCGCGCCACCCGTGAATTTCCAGGCTGCCTGCAAAGGAAATGAAGATGATTGATAGACGAGCAAATATGGAAAACAAGGATCTTGACCCCAAGATTAGAGGATGGCGATTGAGAATGAGAACCCTATAAAAGGGAGGCCGTGGGGGGGATTTTAAAGGCACACCAACACCGGAACACCGGCGAACCACCGTCACTGCGAGAGAATTCAAGGAGGAGAAGGAGTGAGAGACTCCCGAGGTCGCGGCGAAGCCAGACCTTGTACATGCGCCATGAGGGGCGGGCGCCTTGGGAACTCTGCAACGAGCGTGAGGAGGGGCACGCGACCACCTTCGCCTCTCGGTAAGCTTCCCTCTAGTTTCTCTCGGGTCGCTCATGCATGTAGTCCTAGGGTGGTCGCAGAGGGGTGACTAGGGACGGGATTCTCCCGGCCACGCAACGGACGCCGAGGAGGGAGTGGACCGAGCCGGATAGGTGCCCACGCGTGGAGGAGCTTACTGGTTCTTGACCCCGAAGGAGACCCTGATCTTCAGAGCTTCTCGGGCGGAAGGCCAGCAGGGGATGCCTCCAGGCCTCCATGCACCGGTAGCAACCACCGTGGGGAGGGAAGGGGCTGCGCGCGTGTTCCTCCGACGAGGTCTCGGCCTAGAAGAGAGAGAGAAATAATAGAGAGGGAACCGTTAGAATAATTAGCATATTAGTAATAATATAACTATTAACTAAGTTATTTAGTTTCATCAAATAATAGTTATTAATTAATAACTAATGGGTTAATAGGATGACAAATTAAGAGTTGATTAAATTTTTGCTAAATTAATTTATTAGATGCCTAAAGAACAACTGAGGGTTATCAAGTTAATTAATTGGAAATCAATTAATTGGGATTAAAGAATTAATTGATTGATTAGTTAACTGAATAAGAGAATAAAGAAATGAGTAAATTGGTAATTAATTTTGAATAATTGATTATTCTATGCTGATTAAAGAATGGTTGTTAGTCCAAGTTTGGAAAGTTAATTAAGGAGTTAATTAACTAGTTTGACGATTTTGATAAATTTAAGGAAACTAATAGAATGTTTAGATTAATTATAAGCATTGGCATGGTTTCAATAAATTGATTAGCCGAGAGGATAATCTAATAGTATGGTTAGAGTAATTAAAAGATTTGTTGAGGCTTGGTTAACAAATATTAATTAATCGTTAAAGGCCTTGATTAATTAATTGTTAACAAAAGGATTAGTTAATTTAAGATTAACTAATGGGTAACTAAATAGACTCCATCAAGTATTAAAAAAAAAAGGGGGATTGGGTCTAGTCAAGATTCGGGCTAGTCTAACCAAGATTGGAGAGAAAGAGATAAAAAAAAAAAAAAAAAAGAAATAAAGAGAACTACTTAGAAGGATGGCAAGTGGGTTTCGAACTCTACACCCCCCACTTGTCATAGATGGGCCTTAACCACCAGGCCAACATAGGTTATTTATGGAAATAAATTGAAATAGTCATGTAAGGTAAAATGACATGGGAACGCAAGGGAAGGCTCGCAAGTAGAACCCGGGCCGTTAGAGCATGCATAGTAGATGCAATATTTATAGACTAGTACCTTATTGAGATAAGATTTATCTTTATCAGATTTTGATTTGGATGCGTCAAGAAGTCCCGTGGAGCACGAGACTTTGCGATTTTAGGTAAGTACTTCTGCCTACTACCCCATTCTTCGGAGTGTTCTTGATTTTTGCTATTGCCATGTCTGTTCTTGCAAGTACACTTGCCTTGTGTCCTCTCTTCGGAGATTTTATTGACATGTCGTTATTATGACACATTGCCTTGTTTTCATACATGCTTCTATGATTTTGTTGATATCTATCTTTAGCATGTGTGATTGATTTGGGATGTTGGTATCCCTATGTGTTCTGTTCTTCGTCCCGGACTCAGTGGAGCAGGTGAGCTCCTTTTGCGGACATTCAGGGACGGGACACCCTGGTGCTCCGGTATTGCCATGCCAGAGGGATTGATACTCTGGTTGTCCCCTTGTCGATTGGGGTCGATCAGCGACCATGCTCGGCATGAGAGACAGGATGCGGCCACCGGCACATACAACCCGAGGGCCTTAGCGACCGGATGGTCGTTTTCTCAGCAGGTTCGCTGATGGTATTGACCGGGGGAGACGATTGTGGAGCTTCCGTTGGAACTCCTAGCTAGGAGTCATTATCTTGTTTATTTTTGTGATAAACTCCTAAGGCTTGAATTGAGGGCGTGCCCCGAGTTTGCTTTGATATTCATTTTTGTTGATATCATATTTCTTGAACCCCGCAGGGGTACTTACTGGGCTTTCCATTCGAAAGCTCATGCACTTGTTTTTCTTTCCTGTTTACAGATCCTGAGGCGTAGGACTCTAGTACACAGGAGCTGAGTCGATCGTGGGTTGGGTGATTTGCAGAGGTCCGAGGACCTTGGTTATCTTTCTTGTTCTTGTGAGATATTTTATTTTGTAGGACCCCTTAGGGCCTGGTATTTGTAGGGTATTTGAACACTTGTTATTTATTTTCCGCTGAAACTCTGTTTATTTGGAATAAATTAAGTTGTTTTTGCATTATCTGCTTTATTCACTTAGGCCTTGTAACCGTGTGGAGCCCGTCTCTACACGGCTACGGCCGGCTCAGCATTACATCGCGCTTCGGAGGTCCTGGGATTGGGTGGATGCATAAAGATCCATCATCACCCAAAGGGATTTGCCGAAATGACCGAGGTGCATCCCGATCAGACACAATAGAGCTAGGTAGCCCAAAATGTGCCCAAACACGTTGAAAGAACAATAGTACCACCTCCACACCGGTGATCATTTTCTTGCATGCCATAAGCACCACCATTTTTTAGAAACGATCAACTACCACAAATAAATAATCATTACTTCGTCGGGTCTTCGGTAAGCCTCCAAAGAAATCCATTGCAATACTCTCCCATGGACGAGATGGAACCGGCAAAGGGGTATACAAACCCACCTTCTAATTCGCAGGCTTGGAAGTGTTGTATAGAACACAACCCCTCACAAAACGAGCCACCTCTTGTTGCATGCGTGGCCAAAACACATGTCATTGAATATGTTGTAGAGTCTTCATCACTCCGAAGTGGCCAACAACCTTTGAGGTGTGTGCTTCACGCATCCATTGAACTCGGTCCGCCTCATGCGGCACACACAAAAAAGTGTCTTTATAGAGAAGTCCATTGCATAAGGCAAACTCCGATGGCTTTCCTGTCTCAAGGTCCGATAGTATATCACAGAAATCGGGATCTTCCTTGTACCAAGTTGCATATTCCTCATGATAATAGGGTTCAACCTGCATAAAAATGGATAAGCAAATGGCCGCGATAGGTGGTCGTGATAGCATGTTAGCTAGCTTGTTATGTGTGCCCTTCTTGTACTTAATCACCAAGTTGAATTGTTGCAAATAAGCCATCCATTTCATGTGACATGCTTACTGTAGCTTGGATTGAGTTTGCAAGTATTGGAGTGGTTGATGGTCGGTATGCACCACCGTTTTCTTGCCTAAAAGATAGACATGCCAATGCTTCACCGCTTGATGGAGGGCGAACAACTCCTTGTCATATGTTGGATAATTCTTTTGAGCTCCTTGTAATAACTCCGAGTACTATGCCATGGGTCAACTATCTTGCATAAGAATGGCACCCATAGCATAACCAGATACATCCGCCTCTACCTCGAAGGGCCTTTGAAGATTAGACAAGGCAAGAACTGGCACCTCGCTTATCTTCCTCTTCAAGAAAAGAAACGTGTCCTCATGTTTCTAAGTCCACTCAAATGTCTGGTTGGCCTTGGTTAAAGCATGTAAAGGAGAAGCCAAACAGAAAAATAATGAATGAACTTACGGAGGTATTGAAAGCACCCATAAAACTGCAGACTTTCATCACCAATCAAGGTCTTGGCCACTCCTTGATGGCCTTCACTTTGTCAGGGTCAACCATGTCAAAGCGTACCTTGCATTGGCGGTTGATTTGCTTTTTTACATCGGAAGTGAACCATCCTAGCGGGTACGATTTTGGGTGTGGCTTCATCTCTAGGCCAAGTTGTCGAACAAGCCCTGCTGAAACTAGATTCTTTTGGCTCCAGAGGTCAAAGATGGTTGCGTCAACTTCTTTCTTTACTTGTATGTTAATAGTGAATAGCTCTTTCCGGCCAGATAACGGTCCGAGGATCGGATTCGAGCTCGCCTCCCTTCGGCTTTGCTATCGAGATGTGGTCGTATCCGCTTGCTCAACCAAATTCAATCGGACAGCATCACCTTTTGGAGGTGCCATCATTGCCAATGTTGCACGTTTGCCACGTTCATCCCTTTTCCCTATGTTTGGACAAAGCTCTGGATGAAGCTTGAAACACCTTTCTTTGGTATGCCTTGCAACTTTGCAATGCTCACAAATAATGTCAGCATTAGATGTGGAAGATCTACCTTTCTTAAAATTTATTTTCTTTTTTGGTTTGGATGAACTCTCTTCGGTGCTCTTGTTACCACGGGATTTGTTCTCCTTCTCTATCGCCATAGCAGTTGTACTCGCACTAGAAAGGTCATGAACCCGGAACAAGTTCAACTCCGCACCAATCGCCTTGTGTAACCCCGACATGTACATTCTAAACGTCTGTAGGTCTGAAAGCTATACGCCAAGTGCCACCTCTTGTCTCCTAAATTCGGTAGTGTAGTCCTGAATGGATTGGTCACGTCGTTGCCACAAACGATGCCAATGATCCCACCTTTCTTCAAGGTATCCTATTAGAGAAAACTCCTATTTGAGGAGCCGCTTAAATTGGTCCCATGTGAGGTTTTCGGCTTCGCCACTTGCCACACACGCCTTCCACCGCATCTTGGCATGGTCCGTCATCTTGAGCGGCGCAAACTTGTCCTTCTGGACACTACTAAAACCTCAAGGGTAAAGTAAGTCTCAAGTTGGTCAATCCACAAGTCAAGCTGGTCGGCTTCGATCGAACCATCGAACGTTGGTATGTCAACTTTAGCCTCAGCCTTAAAAGGCACGTTAGCTAAAGAAGACATAATGATGTCTTCGACGACGTTGTCTTCATTGTCGTCGTAGTCGTTACTGTCATGTTCTCCTCCCATTTGGTTTGAACTGTTTCCAAACTTTTCTCACCAGGTGTCAATGTTGCCTTAATAGGGGCATTGATCTGTTTATTACCTTCAGGTTGTGAGGTCGACATAGCCTGTTACTTTATCCAAGCAAGAACAACTGCCATACCAGCAGAGAGCTTGGAAAATTGATCGTCCAAGCCAGTTTGAGTAGGAGAATCATCGGTCGACGTTGTTGTGAATACGTTCGTTGGTGCCATCAGGTGCTCGCCTCAGAAGGTTGTAAGCTGATGTGGTGTCTCACATGTCTTGCTATAGTCGAGATGAGTCTCCACCATCCACTGGAAAGATAAAGCTCTGAATACCAATTTGATCCAATATGGAAAGGGGAAGCAAAAGCACACTTAAAACAATGCACTATTTTTTAGTGGAAAGAAAAAACCTTTGTTATAAATGAGAAGCAAGTAATACAAAAACCACCTCTAAAACCCATGTTGACTAAGACATATAAAAACAACAACAACAACAACTAAGCCTTAATCCCATACTAGATGGGGTCGGCTATATGGATTCTTTGTTTTCATGTCGCTCTCAAATATGAAATAAAAATAAAATAAAAGGAAATGAAATAAACCGAAATAAAATGAAATAAAATGAAAAATAAAAATACATAAATAAATAATAATAACAACAGATAATTTCTATGAGAGATTGGGATGTTAGAAGCGTAATCAAGATCCTACAAACAAGGCTAAGCTAATGAAGGAAAACTTTTTAGTCGACTTATCGATAATTCTATACTAGGCGGGGTCGGCTATATGAATTCTTTGTCTCAATGTCGCTCTGTCAAAAGCAAGATCCGGCTCAATATTTAACATACGTAGGTCCTTAGACACCATCTCTCTTCACGTAATCCTAGGCCTACCTCTACCCCTCTTCTTACCTTCTACTACTAAACCATCACATTTTCGAATTGGAGCACCTGGGGGTTTCCGGCGTACGTGTCTAAACCATCTTAAACGTCCTTCTCATATTTTATCTTCAATTGGTACAACATGCACCTTCTGTCGGATGTGTTCATTTCTAATCTTGTCCAATCTGTATTTACCACTCACTCATCCATCTTAACATCCCTCATTTCGCCACATTCATCTATTATATATGTTGAACTTTAGTTGCCCAACACTAGCTCCTCCTCAGAGTAGTATGGGCTTGGCCTAATCAGCTGGCCCTATAAAATTTTTCCTTTATTTTGTTAGGCATCTTTTTATCACATAACACCCTTGTGGCACTTCTCCATTTCAACCATCCAGCTTTGATTCTATGGGTTACATCTTCATCTATCATCCCATCATCCTGGAAATTGGAACCTAAATACCTAAAATGATTAACCTTAGGCATTACCACCCCCCTAGTTTCACTTCTCCTTCATCTCTCCTACTTAGACCAAAAATTACAGCCGCATATATTCCCTGCTCTTACTTCTACTTAACCTAAAGCCTTTACTTTCTAAAAGTGTTTCTCCATAATTCTAGCTTTTGATTTACTCCATCTCTAATCTCATCCACTAGGACAACATCATCCGCAAATAACATACACCATGGGACGCCATCTTGATATAACTAGTTAATTCATCCATTACTAAGGTAAACAAGTATGGGCTCAAGGCCGATCCCTGATGTAGACCCATTATTATAGGAAACTCCTCCGTATCGCCTCCTACTGTTCTCACACTTGTAGCCCCTCCCTCATACATATCCTTAATAATATTTATATATTTTACATGAATGTTTTTTATCTCCAATACCGACCAAAAGACTTGTCTTGGTACCCTATCATATGCTTTCTCTAGGTCAATAAAAACCATATGGAGATCCTTCTTCTTTTCTCTGTAAATCTCCATCAAGTTTCCTAATAGGAAAATGGCTTCCTATTGTGAATCTACCACTGCATAAAACCAAATTGGTTCCTCTGACACCTTCGTGAGATACCTAAGTCGATGCTTCTATTACCCTCTCTCGTGAGTTTCATCACATTTAATCTCATTAACTTAATAATTACTGGTTAGAAGGTGCAATTTTGAATATCTCCCTTATTTTTATAAATAAGAACCAAAATGCTCTTTCTCCAGTCGTCTGACATTTTTCCCCCTTTTAGGATAGAGTTAAAGAGTTTGGTTAACCACTCTACCCCTACTTCTCCAAGGCACTTCCAAACTTCAATCGGGATACCATCTTGGCCACAAGCTTTTCCAGCCTTCATTTTTCCCAGTGCCTCATTGACTTCTCTAGGCCTGATCTTACGTGTATAGCTAAAGTTCATTTCTATCGTTGATGCATAAAAATCCGTAAAGTTATCCTCATGACTTGCATTGAACAAGTGATCAAAGTAGTTTCTCAATCTCTCCTTGATTTCCTTATCTCCTGTCAAGACCTGTTGAGACTCATCCTTAATGCACTTGATTTGGTTCAAGTCTTTCCCTTTTTTTATCTCTTAGCCTTGCTATTTTGTATACGTCCTTTTCCCCTTCTCGTGCCCCTAACTTTTGGTATAAATTAGCTAGGGATTTACCTCGGGCCTTGCTAACCGCTTTCTTGGCATCCCTTTTTGCCTTTTTATACTTTTCAAAGACTTCTCCATCCTCAGTTGTGGGTAATTTCTTATACTCATATCTTTTCTCTTTAATAGCCTTTTGAACCTCTTCATTCCACCACCATGATTCTTGTGGTCGAGGTCTCAGTCCCTCAGAGACCCCTAGGAGCTCACTTCATATTTTCTCAATACGATTCGACATCTCCTTCCATAAGGTGTTTGCATCATCTTTCACATTTGTGCCTCCTTCTTCCCATATTTTATCCTTAAATACTAATTGGTTGGTTCCTTTTAACACCCACCATCTAATCCTACATTGCTTACCCCTCCTTTCTGTTTTTACTATGCCCTTTTTCTTCACATCCAACACCATCAACCTATGTTGTGTGGTTAATGTTTCTCCAGGTATAACCTTGCAATCTTTACAAATAAATTTATCCCTTCTTCTTGTAACAAGAAAGTCAATTTGGCTACAATTACCCCCATTCTTAAAGATAATCAAGTGTGATTCCCTCTTCTTAAAGCAAGTATTGGTCAACACCAAATCATGAGCAAAAGCAAAGTCTAATATAGATTTTCCTTCCTCGTTCCTGTTGTCATATCCATAACTTCCATACACTTGCTCGTAGCCATCACTAAGTCTACCTACATGTCAATTAAGATCACCCCCAATAAAAAGTTCTTGTTCACTTGGAATCCTTAGAACCACCATATCCAAATCTTCCCAAAACTTGGCCTTATCTTCTTCTCCTAAACCTACTTTAGGGGCATACACACTCACTATGTTAATTATTTTTTTCCCAACACTAGCTTCAAATGTATAATCTTGTCTCCTACCCTTTTCACTTGAACCACTTTGTCCTTCATTTTTTGTTCCATAATTATACCCACACCATTTCTATGTTTGTAACGCCCCAAAATCTTTTAATGTTGAATTTGAAGTTTTCTGGAAAATCCCACAAGCTTAATTTTATTGAAAATGAATTTAGTTCTAGTAAAATTAAAATTTGGAGAAAACCGGAAGTTAATGGATCTAAACCCCAGCCTCATAAGAAATTGGGCCATAGAAGGCCATGTTGGGCCGGGCCAATAAGAATTAGAACCGATTTAATTAAATTGAGGAATTACGAAGTTCAATGCAATTAGAGTAGTTAGCGGGCGATACGAACCAAAGATGTGAGTTCCGACAAGTAGGCCGATTCGAGCCCGAAAGCCGAAAGTGATGGACCCGGTTGGTTTTGAATGATCGCCCGTATCCCACAATATTTAATTGTAATATCGTATGAGTTGATAAATAATCGAAGGAATTAAATAATACCGATGAAATCAAAGAAAATATTAAGACCTAACCTCTAATTAAATTAAGTGGTAAAGCTTCTAGGATTAGTTCAAATTAAAAAGGGATTAGTTACTATTACTCAAGTTTAAAATAATAATAATATTATTATTAATAGTGTGGGATCGAAATACGCTACCGCATCGTGGAAGACAATTTGAATTTATACATCGAAGCACAAATATCATTTTTTGTTTATTTGTGGGTTATTTTATTCCTAATAGAGGCAAGCCTCTATTATTAATTACCCCAGATAGTGTCTTGGGAACCTCCGATTAAGGGCAAAAGTACAAGTAGAGAGGCAAATGAATAAGAAAAATATATAATTTCATTTATTTGCTAATCATAATTTTTATTACATATGGATGTTATCATATGCATACATATCATTTATTTGTATATATCTCAAGGCCGCTTCTTGTCTACTTCGGCCACTTTGGGATTTGAATTTCTTCACCGCTCCAAGATGCCTACTCCGGCTACCATCTTCTATGCCACTTTAAGATTTGTATCCAGATTTGGCCGCCTGATATAAGTGCTCTATCGCCAGTGCGCTGCTAGATGCTACTTTTAGATTTGTATCTCATCATCTACTTTAAAATGTGTGTTTCATCATCACATTGAGAAGGATGCTGTTTTAAGACATTATCGACGACTTAAGATGAGTGCTTCATCGCCACCTCAAGATACACGTCATTTCATAATTTGGATTTTGTCGGCCACCTTGGAGACTTGTGCTCCATAACCGCTGCAAGATTTGGAGATTTGAAAATTTCATATTGTGACCTTATTGGATTTGGAAATTTGGAAAATTTGAAGTGACTCTGCAAAGATATTTTCTTATTTATCTCTTTTTCATGTTTATCTCTTTTTCATGTCATGGAGGCAAAGTCCAAATCCATCCGTAGAAGATAATCATCAGATACCTAATTGGAGAAAACCATATTGATTATGGACTTTCAATTTAATAGCATTGTGATCTCTCGTGACCGCCCATCCCAAAGGAGTAGGTGGCGCAGATTTCATCTCCATTGGAGTTTTCGCCGGAGTTATGAATTTTGAAAATGGGCATCAAGATGGTACGGTGGCAGAAATGCTGAAATTGACCCTTTCATTTATCAAAATTCGCGCCGACTGGGCCACCGAAAGGGTTTGCTCTATATATGACTATTGAAGATCCAGATATCTAATTTCCAACGCCATAGATTTCATCTCAATCAGAATTTTCTGACCGGGGTTATGAATTTTTGAAAATGGGCGATCAACATGGCTGGTAGCAGAATTGCTGAAATTTACCCTTTTATTTATCAAAATCCACACCGATTGGGCCACCGAACGAGTCTGTGTTGTATATGACTGTTGAAGATCTGGATATCTAGTTTCCAACGCCACCAACCTCGCTTCAATCAGAGTTCCCAGGCCAGAGTTATGAATTTTTGAAAATGAGCAATCAGACAGAATTTCAGGAATTAATCTGTCGGACTACAAAGATCACCCTTTTTCCCCATCAAAGTACGCACTGACCAGTCTGCCAAAAGTATCTGTGCTGTACATGATTGTTGAAGATCTGGATGTCTAGTTTCCAGCGCCACAGGTCTCGCCTTAATCGGAGTTTTCGGGCAGGAGTTATCAAGGTTTGAATGTGGGCTTTTATAACAATCATTTCTGCAGCAAAGAAGGAATGTTCCTCTTAATATTTATCACCAGAAATATTAACCAGTAATGGGTTTTTTCAAGCATTTCGTCAAGCATTAAAGAGGCATTTTACATAATTGAATATCTGGCAATCCTTTAAATTATCCCCTTTTTTTATAACATAACTTACAACCATATGTTCTCGATGGTAATAATAAGAACAATGCCAATCAACAAGGTGGTTTGTCTTTTCATCAAATGCCATTCTATATAATGCTTGTCTACTTGTATCATCATTCCTTGATCTTTTTAAACAACTTCAAACCTAGCAAATTTAATCTAGATCCAATATGGTGTTTGAGTCACTGGATTCTGAGGTTAGAACAATTTGAACATCTTTTCATTTCAATTGTCTTAGTATACCAAACTTGCACATTGTACCAATCTCACAGAAAATAATATTTAGACCCTCTGGAGATCAATGAGGAGGAAATAAAAAAAAAAAAAGACATTCCATGTGATGCATCCTCAATTAGATACACTCCACCTTCAGTGACTTTGGTTCAGAGCACCATTGGAGATCCCCGTTGTGGCATTCCATCAAACAACAGACATGCATGTTATGTTATTAGAACACTTTACCATTGTGCTTATAAATCAGCTTTCAAAAGTACATTTTACAGCAATGAATCATTGAATCCACATAAACAAATCATCATATGACCTCTATCTCATACTCTCACCATCATAATTTAAGAGGAAAGCTTTTTATTTTTTTTAAACTACAAGTAGTACTCTATTATTATCCAAGGGCCCAGCTTCATGGAAGACTTTGCACATTTCATCCCACCTGGAGAAAGCTTCCGCACTCCCATAGATTCATATCTTCAGAAATGGACTTTGCTCCTTTTCCTTAAATCTAAGCTTGCAAAATTAAGTAAGTCCCACTCTCATCAATAAGATCTAGAAATACACTTGCTTGTTCTCCTCAAGGTACCGGGAACTCAGAGAGTTCCCCGTGAGAGTTGATTTCATACAAAGAAGGATCACATGTAGTCGATGTTGGCGATAAAGGATATAAGCATTGATTTCGTTTAGAATTCATATGTATGATCTTAAGCTTCTTCTCCAGATGAGTGATTAGCGGTAGGGAGGCGGGGAAGCTATTATATAGCTTATGCCTTTCTTCTCGGTGGCAGCCAATTGTGAGGGAGCAGGGAAGCTATTATATAGCTTATGCCCTTCTTCTCCGGTGATGACGGACATCAAGGAGGCATGGAGGCTATTATATAGCATGTGACTTTCTTATGGTGACAGCGAGATGAAGGTGGCAGCGGCGATGATCTTTATGCGGTATTACGGTTTATGGACGGACCCAAGTCTGTCTCCTTCGGCATGGCCATTAGAGACAAACTTGGTCGTGTCCGCAACCGAAAATACCTCTCTCTTTTTTTTCCCCCTTTATTTATAGAATAAATGATAAATCATAATTTAAATTTTTTATTTGATTTAGATAAATCAAGTTGATTTGATTTGATTTGTTTTTTTTTTTTTTTTTGAGTTTTGATAATATCATGATTTAAGTTCTGATTTAATTGATTTTTTTTCCCTTTCTTGATTTGGCCAACATTCAAATTTTGATTTGATTGATTTTTTTTTCTCTTTCTTAATTTGGCCAACATTCAAATTTTGATTTGATTGATTTTTTTTTTTCTCTTTCTTAATTTGGCCAACATTCAAATTTTGATTTGATTGATTTTTTTTTCTTTCTTGATTTGGCCAACATTTAAATTTTTGATTTAATTGATTTTCTTTTCTTTCTTGATTTGGCCAACATTTAAATTTTTGATTTAATTGATTTTTGATATTTTTTCTTGGCCAAGATCAATCTTTAAATTTTAATTTGATGAGACGAATTTTTTCTAAATTCATCCAAATTTTGATTTAATTTGATTTTGATTTTTTTTTATTTCTTTTTTTTTGGAATTATATTTATATTTTCCCATATTGTCTCAGGATTTGTTCTCTTGGATTGTCTTGGATTTGCCTCGGGATCTGTGCCCGTGGATTATCCTAGGATTTTTGTGTCCTTGCCTCGGGATATGACAGGATACATATTTTTTATTTGAAATTAAAATATTTTAATTTCAACACATTTCAAAAATATTTTATAATATTTCATTATTGGCTCGTTTCAAACATTGGCATCTATTATTTTCAATGTATATATATTTTATATACATTTTTTAGACACAAACAAATAGTAATCATAATAATATGTAAGGACTTAGGTTTTAATGAATTGATTTAAGGGAGAGAAGAGCCAGCACCACCCCCTTCTTTTCCCCTGTTCGTTCACGAGAGCTGAGAGCTTGAAGCTATGCGCGATGGAGACGTCAGAAGAATTCGGATCCGGTAGCGTCTTCAGCCTCGTGAGCATACAGAGATAGTGTGAAGCTATAGGGGAGCCCTAATGGAGATCCCTTTTGCTTAAGTAGGGATGGGTGTTCACTCTCAATGGAGTTCAGCCCCCCTAGACCCACGCCCCTTCCCTTTTCTCCTCTCCTTTCCTTTCCACTCTCACCACGGTGATCAGGTTCCATGAACCCTCACCAGGATAGCTTTTTGCAAAAATTATTCCACCTTGACCAGCGGCTAACGCCTTTGTGAAAGCCCCACACTGGAATAAATACCACTGCACTGACGCAGATTTGGCACAAGCCGGAAACCTCGACGCCGCCGCCCTTCTATTCTTGCGCCAGGCCGGTGTCCGCCTCTGCACTGCCACGTGCCTCAAGACTCAAGGTACTGGCGCACGTGACCCCGCCTTCCAACCGCCGGCCAAACTTCAGTGAACACCAGTACCGTCAAACCACCCTTACTCTCCTTACCGACTGCAACACCGCCGCACAGGAATCAGGTGGGTAAAATTGGAATTAAAGGTTTGAATTTGGTCTCATTGCCGAAATTAAGGGTGATTCTAAGCCTCTTTCCTTCTCTATTAGTTGCAACTTCTATAGCTGAGTTGTTATAGATTGAGAGAAACAGCCTCAACTACTACAGAACTTCTGATATGGTGCTTATTAGTATTGTGGTAACCCGGTTATCTCTTGAATAATTCTGAAGGGTACCGAGCACTAGATTGTTTTGAGAGCGGCACAGTGGATCGGGGACTAATTGAAATTAATAAACAGGATTACATTGCTATCTTGTATGTCTTGCGTATTAATTTAATCGATTGAGGAATGTTTGTATATTTTTTCGAAGCCCTCCAAATAGAGGAGGTGCTGCCGAAATTTTTGAGGAAATTTTAAGTGTTATAGTGAAATATACCTTCTGTAACCATGCTTAGCAACTAAACACTCCTAATGAGCATGTTAGAAACTTCTAGGTTGAGGATAGAGTGGAGAAAAGCAAAGTTCTATAATTTCCAAATCCCGTATTTACTTTTAAAGACACGCGAGATACTTGCTAAGAGAAATCAAGCTCACTTAGCTTAACGAATTTACCGTACTCTAACGAAGTTAATTAGAATATAAAATGAGGAATACGGTTTCCGTATTTCAATTTCCATATTATGATTGCCAGAAATAGAGGAGGAAGGACCCTTAGAATATATACAAGTATTTTAATTTAACCTCTTATACTTGTATAGGACGAGGCTAATAGAGGATCACACGGGAGGCTCCGGCCAAGTTTAAATAACGAAGGACCAGAGGTAAGTGATTTCACTATATATTGGTATGGTTTTTATGATCGGATTTGATCGTCGGGTTTGTTTATCTGAAATTTTTATGAGTTTTACATCGAAGTTTGTGCAATGTTACTGTTGATATTATAATCATATTCGCGTCTTCATTGTTTATTACGTGCATTATAAATGAAAATATATGTGTATAGAGGAAATAAAGAATGAGAATATGATCAAGACAAAGAGATATTTCAATTATTGACAAACATGCACATTAATTAAGATAAGCAGGTTTATACGGAGGGGTTCACGGGGCGTAGATAATGCTCCTACCGGGACTTGTCTGGTATCATACATAGGTTTCGAGATAGGACATGCCACCAGATTAGTCTTACGATCTCATGTAGCACAGGTTCGTAGAGACGCAGCCACTGATCGACCTACGTTCTGTAGGAGCACAGCTCGTAGAGATCGGTTTACTAGATCAGACCTACGTTCTGTGGGAGCACAGTTCGTGGAGACAGATTTTTCAGATCAGACCTACGATTCTGTGGGAGCACAGTTCGTAGAGACCGGTTTACTAAGTTAGACCTACATTTTGTGGGAGCACAGTTCGTGGAGACTGGTTCCAGATTAGACTTACGGTTCTGTGAGAGCACAGTCTGTAGAGACCAGACCTCTTAATATTGAAATATGAATTCTTATTAATTTGTTATGTTAGCAAACCCGATTGAAGCTAGGGTAATGATTACATTGCTAAAATGATTGTAAGATCATGTTTATATTCATGTTGACATCGAGGTTTTCATGTTTTGGATTTATTCGAGTTTTATGTGCTTTTAGCATGTTATCGACAGAGATAATGCATATGAATTGATTAGCATTATTTCGATACTATTTTATTTGATCTAATAGATGTACCTTGTATAGTGATTCTCACTCAAGTGAAATGTGCAGGTAGACGAGATTGAGTTCTCCAGTAGATGGCTCTGATTTAGCAGAAGAGAATAACATGTCCTTATTTAATGTATAGAATTTTAGAACGCGTCCGCAAGAGTTGTAAAGTTTGTATAAGATTTCAAATATTTTATTATACGATTATGTTAATTAGTTGAATTATTATCATCATCAGGTCTACATTAAAGCGACTATGGGGTTTACTGGGTGCACTCGCCCGACTAGTGCTTTGATATTACGTGTCCATCCTGTGTCGGGATAGGGTGTTACAATGTTTATCCCCTCCACAATACCATAATTTATAGCCTGTGTTACCAATCTCTCTAGCCTTGTTTCCTATCTACCTAGTCTCTTGTAAACATACTATATCTATCTTCCTCCTTTTCAGAGTGTCAACTAACTCCATAGTTTTTTCTGTCAATGATCTTATATACCAACTACCAATCCTAATCCTACTCTCACTCTCATGGACCAACTTCTTTACTCGTACCCGTCCACTAAGATGCGAGAACCCTTGCTCATTTAATACCACATCCGGGCGCCGATGTGGCGAGACTAACTTCTTTACCCACACCCGTCCATGATGTGGGATACCTATACTCCATCACACCCGGGCGGCGATGTGATGAAACTCCTTGCTCATTTAACACTACATCCGGGTGCCGATGTAGCGTGTGCCTAGGTGAGCAAGTCCCAACGGTATATATTAGAGAATCCATATCATAAAAGTGACAAAGTTTTACGCTGGCTGTCAACCTACCGCAACCCTCATCCTTTATCCGGGCTTGGGACCGGCTATGCTCGCATAGGGGATTTTTGACTAAGAGATATACTTCAAAAAAAAAAACTTAATAATTGAAAGATAATGGAGATTTGGAAAGGACTCCCACTAACATATGTGGGCCCGATTTTCATGGCATGTAAGAGAGTGTCTGGTTCTCAAGGCAAGCAGGCAATCATGGTCACTCCACTCTCCCCATTATTGGTTCTCAAGGGAAACATGCTACCGGCTCTCAAGGCAAACATGCAATCATGGACACAAACTTGCAGCCCACTACCAGTTCTCAAGGCAGACTTGCACCACCATCAGCACAAAACTCAAGTGCAAACCGGTCAAGCCATCACTCCACGTATTCCTCATGCAAGCAACAACCTCATCAGGTTCCGAGACTCCCCCATGACCACCGATCGTCCCGGATCATCACCTAAAGATAAAAGGGTCGCCTGTGCCGCTGGATCGAAAATCTGGCGCTGGCAATGTAATGCGTGAAGAGACACCAGGCGATACATCGAATCACAAATGTCGTTTATTTTTGTTATTGTTTCAGGTATTGTGGGTTCTTCCATTCCTAATAGAGGCAAGCCTCTATTATTAATTACCCCAGACAGAGTCTTGGGAACCTCCGATTAAGGGCAAAAGAGTACAAGTAGAGGCAATAAAAAAAATAATTCATTTATTATGGAAAATAATAATTTATTACATATAAATATCATCAAATAGATGTACATAATTTATTAATTTATTTATATAAATGGCGCCGCCTTCCGTCGTGGAATATATGCTCTCCGCCACTTTGATATTTGGATTTCATCAGCCGCTTCGAGATGAGTGTTCCACCGTCGCCTCGAAATATGTGCCACTTTGAGGTTTGGATTTCATCGGCTGCTTCAGGGTGAGTGTTCCACTGTCGCTATGTGCTACTTTGAGATTTGGTTTCATTGGCCACTTCGAGGTGAGTGTTCCACCGTTGCCTCGAAATGTATGCCACTTTGGATTTCATCGGCCGCTTCAAGGTGAGTGTTCCACTGTCGCCTCGAAACACGTGCCACTTTGAGATTTGGGTTTCATCGGCCGCTTCGAGGTGAGTGTTCCACCGTTGCCTCGAAATGCGTGCCACTTTGGGTTTCATCGGCCACTTCAAGGTGAGTGTTCCATTGTCGCCTTAAAACACGTGCCACTTTGAGATTTGGGTTTCATCGGCCGCTTCGAGGTGAGTGTTCCACCGTTGCCTCGAAACACGTGCCACTTTGAGATTTGGGTTTCATTAACCATCTCAAGGTAAGTGTTCCACTGTCGCCTCGAGATACATGGTAATTTGAAATTTAGACATTTGGATATATATACCCATATGGCCTCGAGATCCACACCATTATTATTTTGTATATTTTTTTATTGATGTGATCACGAGGATGGGTACTTTATCATTACCTCAAGGTGTTTTATCACCGCCTAGAGGCGCGTGCTTTTCTTCGTTACCTCGAGATGCATGATGTTTTGAATTTATGTTTACAATTTCAGGAACCCAAGCTCAATGACTCGACATGCGATGGTGGTGATGGAGTCCAATTCACTTTGATGGTATTTTATAGGTATTAGACAAAGGGCAAGATAATTCTATCGAGAGACTTCAAAGTGCTTTTCATCTCAGACTCATATATGGTGTAATATAGTTATCATGCCTTGCATGTATTTTCACATCACAATAACTTGGAGAGAAGGAAAAACTATATATATATATATGTATATTTTATTCTATGCATTTAATTATTGTCATCCGGATTTACATACATAAATAAGAAAAAGGTATTGACAACATCTTCACCTCCAGCTTATTTATTTTCTCATTTCTTTCTTTCTATTATTATTATTGTTATTTTTCTTCATTTGAACTTCATCAATTACCCCCTTTGAGTTTCAAGGCATCATTGGCTCATTAGAGTATATGGGCCTCTCATCATTTTGGCAAACAAGCATGTGCATTCTACATAGCTGAACAACGACCAAGCATTTTGGGAATTACAAAGTTACTGGCTGACATAGCATTGCCTCCTTCCTTTTGTTGTTCTTTGAAGCAACTGATACATATAACATAACTTTTGTAGTGAAATCAGAGACTTTCTTTCTCTCTTCTTATCAACATGGTGAACTAATCCCACATGTAGTAACTTCTTCTCTACAAGAATAGTTCTCTCTCAAAATTTCTTTAGGACATTTGATCAAACGGGTTGTGTGCACATTATACAAGAAAGTATTTGACATAGCCTTTGTAATACTTTCTTTTCAAAGTTACAATCATTCCCCTATAACATGAGATTGCACAAGTGGCTATGGAATACATGCATAAAACTTTGGTTGTCCTAGAAGCTACTTGAAGATCTTCTTGGCATTAGTCACAACTTTACGCAAATTTTCCCAAAATGGAGAGCAAATTGTGTTTCCTTTGATTCCAAACTAGGGAATTCTCCGTGATCCATTTATTGGGTTCAAATTTTGCATGTTCCTAAAATTGACTTGGCATAGACTTTCCTTTCCTCCCAATAATGAGACTTTGATAAAAATTCTCAGGTGTAGATTTGTGGGCTGAATCGGCTGATAACTTGTTCTCCATAACAGAATATCTTGAGATACTATTTCATACTTTTACATAAGCTCATGTACCTTGCTGGTTTCTTTCTCAAGCAATGCATGGCATCTGTCAACAGCTCGTCCATATTGAAGATTTCTAAAAAAAATCATAGGACTTTCAAGTGCAAAGGGAGTGGAGGGAAGTTGTCGTCCATTGAGGAATTTCATCAAACATAAGAAGGGCATTTCATATAACCAAGTAATTGAGATAATCCACACAAGATCATCTTTCCTCCCAATCTAACGCTCAGCTTAGTGAGTTTGGCTCTGATCTTGTTGAGGTAAAGAGGCGACCACCTTCTTATTCAGATGCTTGGACAGCACACATCTCCTTCTACGCCATTGTTCTTCGTCTTCATCGTATACATCGGTATGTCCTTTGCTTCACTTGGTACATACAAAGATATCAGCTTCAAAGGGGACATCCTCCAGAATCAATACTGGGACCTCCTCCATCAAGGCTTGGAGAACACAGACCCGTGCATCGGCTTGCTTCAAGGCTACCACGCAGCTCTCACCAACCAGAAGAACAGGGAGCTGTAATTACTTGAGAGTTTCCTTTACAGTCAGGCAGTGATAGAGGGTGAGATTAGAGATCCATTTACGGCGACTGGAGGAAGAGCGACAATGGTCATCAAGCTTGTACTGCGACTGAGTTGCTTGCGGATTTCACCTTCCTCTCCGGTGGCTGCGTTTGGCGAATCGGATCCGGGATCATCTCTATTGAAAACCAGGGCTTTCACTTGGTCGTCTTCATGCTGGTGATGGTTTCATGGTATGATCGGTGCCTTGCATCCAAAGGACGACGGAGAAGAAAGACGGCGCCGGCGAGGTTGCACATCCAGACGAGACGCTGCTCTTCTTTACGGGAGCCTGGGAGGAGCATCTTGGAGAGCTTGTGAACGGACAACAGAGGTGGCGGCATCAAAATGAAAGGAGGGGCTTCTGCGGTATTGAAGTTTGTCTACAGATCCAAATCTGTCTCCTTCGGCAAAGCCATTAGAGACAGATTTGGAGGGGGGAATTTCATCTCTTTTTTCTATGGCTCCTGGCTTCTTGTTTATGGCTTCTGGCTTCTTACGGCGGACAACAGTCGGATCTTTAGGCAGCGGCGGCTCTCCATCAACAGCACCGGCGGTATCCTCCTCCAATGGCTTCTTCTACGGCATTACGGTCTATGACGGACCCAAACCTTTCTCCTTCGGCAAAGCCATCAGAGAAAATAGGCTTGTGTCTGCGTGCGACCGTGAATACCTCTCTCTCTCTCTTTTACCGGAGTGGGGAGCTTCATCCCCTTCTCTTTGGCCACCCCCCTTATTTATAGAACTAAAGAAGATTAGATAAATGATAAATTATAACTTAAATTTTGATTTATCATTTTGATTTGATTTAGATAAATCAAAATTTATGTTGATTTGATTTGATTTTGATAATATCATGATTTAAGTTCTAATTTGATTTGATTGATTTGATTTTTTTTCTTTCTTGATTTGGCCAACATTTAAATTTTGATTTAATTTGATTTTGATTTGATTGACGTTTTTTTTTTTCTTTCTTGGCCAATAAGATCAATCTTTAAATTTTAATTTGATGAGATCGATTTTTTTCTAAATTCATTCAAATTTAATTTGATTTGATTTTGAATTTTTTTTTTTTTTTGGGGAATTATATTTACATTTTCCCACATTGCCTCGAGATATGTTTGCGGGTTATCTTAAGGCTTGAGATTTGCCTTGAGATTTGTCCTCGGCTATCTCAGGATTTGTAGCATTGGCCTACCTCGGGATATGACTGGATAAATATTTTTTTCATTGGCGCATGTTATTTTCAATGCACTTTTTAGGGACAAACACAGACACCCTCTCCATGATAGCGGATAAGACCATCAAAAGGTGATGGGACGTCACCCGGTTCCCAAGAAGCTCCAATAGCATAAAGGGAGAGACCTCGGATGGAAGAGGGTAAGCTGATTCTAAACCATAAGATTGGATTTCTCTATCCCCTAGGTTTTTGTCCTCCTCTCTTCCCCGACGACTCAGCTAACTTGATCGTCAGAGCGGGCGCTTAGGCATCTAGGCCCTCCCCCCTCACCAGTGTTTGTTCTTGTCCCTTTTCAAGTGAAGTCTTGGAGAGGACACCTTTGACATAATCTTCAATCGGAGAAGATTCTATCCATTGGTCTGAACAGGAAACAACCTTAGCCTAAACCGGTTTTCAACTAGCAATAGGTATTGTAACATCCACAGGTTATGTTGGATTTGAATTTGTCACAGATTTAGATTTAAAAATAAAAGTTAGTTACAACTACAAGGTTATAAAATCATAAGAAATTCAATCAAAACTATTGACTTAAAATTATTGGATATATTTATTTATTAAATGTTAACAACTAAATAATTAAGCACAAACAAGAATATTTGGAAGACCTCAAAACCAATTGTCGTTGATGTTGCGATACCTCTCTTCTTTTTTATTCTTAACTCCATCAAGGTTTAGTAAACAAAAAATCTAACGCTAAAATAACAACCAATAATAAACTGACACATCATTAATAAATAAAATAACTTTGATTTAATTCCAACACAGCCTCTCTTAAACCAAGATCATCAACTTCAACATACCCATCATCTTCTTCTGCTTCAAGAACACATCAACTTTGAGTGGCTTAGTAAAAACATATGTAAGTTGATCTTGTGGTGAACAAAACTCTAACTCAATCTCTTGATCTTCACCAATCACATATCTTATGATACTTGATCTCAATGTGCTTACTGTGACAATGAAACATTGGATTTTTTGAGATAGCAATTATAGCCTTGCTATGACAAAGAATCTTTGTTATATTGTCTTGTTTGTGTCGCAACTCTAAAAGCATCCTCCTTGACCACACAGTTTGTGTAGAGCTACTCCTTATAGCCATATACTATGTTCCATATACTCTGTTTCTGGAGTGGACATGACAACCATATCCTTTGTTTTTAATACCAAGGAAAAACAACAGAGTCAAGATGAAAGGTAATCATAGCCAGATAGACTTCTTTCTTATAAGAAAAAGGGATAGGTCTATATGTAAAGACTTCAAGGTTATACCTAACGAAGCACTAACTACCCAACATAGGTTAGGACTGTTGGATGTGAGGAAAAGGGTATAGTGAAACAAGATAGGAGGGTTAGGCAACAGAGGATCAGATGGTGGGCTTTAAAAGGGAATAACCAATTAACATTTATGAATAAAATATGGGAAGATGCAGTTGAAAATATAGAGGATGATGCAAACATCTTATATAAAGGAGATGACGAATTGTATTGAGAAGGTAAGGAGTGAGGTCCTAGGGGTTTCTAAGCACTAGGACCTCGACCACAAGAATCATGGTGGTGGAATGAAGAGGTGTAAAAAACTATTAAAGAGAAATGGTACAAGAAGTTACCCACGGCTAAGGATGGGGAAGCCTTCGAAAAATATAAGAAGGCAAAAAAAAAGAGACCAAGAAAGCTGTTAGCGAGGCTTGAGGTAAATCTTTAGCCGATTTGTATCAAAAGTTGAGGATACAAGAAAGGGAAAAAGAAATGTACAAGATAGCACGGCTAAGAGATAAGAAGTAGAATGACTTGAACCAAGCCAAGTGTATGAGGATAATTTTGTAGATCTTTATGCATCAGTAGTAGAGAGGAACTTTAGCTATACACGTAGAATTAGGCCTAGTGAGGTCAAGGAAGCACTAAAAAATATGAAGGTTGGGAAAGCTTGTGTTCTGGAATGGTATTCCAATTGAAGTTTGGAAGTATCTTGGTGAAATGAGGGTATTTTGGTTAACCAAACTTTTCAAATCTATATTAAAAGGGGGAAATATGTCAAATTATTGGAGAAAGAGCATTCTGGTCCCTATATATAAAAATAAGGGGATATTCAAAATCGCAGAAACTACCGTAGCATTAAGCCACCACAATGATGAAACTTCGGGAAAAGGTAATAGAGCATCGACTCAGGGGTATTACGAAGGTGTCAAAGAACCAATTTGGCTTTATGTCTGGTAGATCTACAACATAAGTCATTCATTTGTTGAGTTTGATGGGGATCTACAGAGAGAAGAAGAAAGATCTCCATATGGTTTTCATTGACCTAGAGAAAGCATATGATAGGGTACCAAGACAAGTCCTTTGGTGGGCGTTGGAGAAGATAGACATCCATGTTAAATTTATAAATGTTATTAAGGATATGTACAAAAGAGCAGTTACGAGTGTGAGAACAGTTGGAGGAGATACGGAAGAGTTTCCTTTAACATTGAGTCTACACTAGGGATCAGCTAGCCTTGAGTCTATACTTGTTTATTCTAGTAATAGATGAGTTAACTAGTTGTATCTAAGATGACATCCCATGTTGTATGTTATTCCCAGATGATATTGTCTTGGTTATGAGACTAGAGATGGAATTAATCATAAGTTAGAATTGTGGAGGAACACCCTTGAGAGTAGAGGCTTTAGGCAACTAGTAGAAGTAAAACAGAATATATACATTATAATTTTAGTCAAAGTAGGAGGGACGAAGGGGAAGTGACACTAGGTAGGGTAGTAGTACCTAAGTGTAACCATTTTAAGTATCTAGATTCCATTTTCTAGGAGAATGGGATGATTGATGAAGATGTATCTCATAGAATCATAACATTATGACTGAAATGGAGAAGTGCTACAGGTGTGTTATGTGATAAGATGTCTAACAAAGTGAAATGAAAGTTTTATATATGGCTAGTTAGGCCACGGTAAGTATACTGGGAGTGAGTGTTAAGAACTAAAGTTCAACATATTCATAAGATAAATGTGGAAGAAATGAGGATGTTAAGGTGGATGTGTGGTCATACAAGATTGGACAAGATTAAAAGCTGAACATCCGGTCCGAAAGATGCATTTCGCATTGAGATTGAAGATAAAAATAATAGAAGAGGCGTTTAAGATGGTTTTGGATGCGGGCGGCATAGACCCCAGGTGCAGTCTTGGTCTAAAAATGTGATAGTTTGGTAATATAATGTAAAAAGAGGGATAGAGGTAGGCCAAGGATTATATGGAGAGGGTAGTGTCTGGGGCTATGTTTATTAGATGTTAATTTGGATCTTTATGCTGGCAATTTCTGGAGATAGAGAATTCATATAACTGGCCCCATCAAGTGTGGGATTAAGGCTTAGCTGTTGTTGTTGTCATCTCATTATCATCTCACCAATCATTATTTGTATAAATTTTAATTATTATATAATTTGATAAATTTAATATTTTCTGATATCTCAGTTACCAATGATTTTATAAGATCACTGGATTTAATTTGTTTTATTTGACAAAGATGAGTTAGGGGCGGATAACACGGTTCTCTGTGTGTGCCCTGTGATCATAAGGGTTCGAACCTGATTTTGTTCAACGAACGAAGACTTGATTTATTTAATACCTAACTTAAGTGACCACATACAATCAATGAAATAAACTATTAAATGTTTACTTAAATAAAATAAAAATATAATTTATTCCAAATCGCAAAACACGTGGTCGGAGACTGAATTCTGATACGCGGGGCCCATCCCTTATTATTTTTCTATTTTAGAAATGAAAAAAAGAAAACTATTAAAACGAAGAAATTAAAAAAGAGCAGGAATAAAGAACACGTTTACCATCTGATAAATACAAGAAATGAAAAAAAGAGCAGGAATAAAGAACACGTTTAAACATCAATCATTCATTCGTCCCCCTTCTGATAATTATCACACTAATAATACCTTAATTTTTTTATAAATATGAACAAATTATTTTAAATGCACCATAATTGTGGTTTGAATCCTTGATTACCTCTTCTTATAAGAGGAATAAATTACTATTTTTATAAAAATTATAATATCCTATTTTTATAGAAATAAATTTATTTCTTTTTTAATAAAAACTAAATATAAGGGAACAACTAATAAATTAAATATATCAAAGGACCATTGGTCTTGCGGTATCTTGGGTCTCATATATTGGGTAATTCTCCAAGGTGATCTCAGGATCGAGTCCCCGGCCCCATAAATGCATGGGGTGTCAATGCTCGAGTGAGTTTAATCCTCGGATCGTGCACACAGGGAGTGATTAGGGAAGTTTGATGGAGCGTACTTAATTGATTACTCCTCGGTCAACCATAACCATGTCCCTAACTAAAATCCGCAAAGGCGGTCTTTATGGCCCATGTTAAGAAAAAGTAAAGATTTTAGAAAGAAAAAACTAATAAATGAAAATACTAAATTTGTGTCAAAAATAATAGCTCGGAAATGAGAATAAAAACTAAATTATTCTTCTGTGCGTTTGTTTGGTATATAAATAGAACCACAACCATCAGCTCTCTTGTCTACATTTCATTTATAGAGTTTCTTCGCAATTGGGTGGTCAGAGATGGCTGGTGCTCTTCTTCCCTTGAGCACCATACCAACTTCTCTGAATTATGAAAGAAGATCAAGATGGAGTTCTAGTTCATCATCATCATCATGTCAATATTGGAGTGGTAGACATCTCTCACAACGTCCAAAAAGTAGTGTTTCTTCTTATGCCTCGAAGCAATATCTCCAATATTATTATGATCACATGACTACTCCAGCCATATTCCATCCTTCTCAATGGCATCTGGTACGTGGGTAAAATTATTTTTGGTCCCTGAAAATGAGACCAATATTCATTTTCATTTCAAAATTTAAAATTTGTTTAATATAAATTCACTATGTGACGTGATATTTCGACATTTCGAAATTCCTATATATTCCGTATTTTGGCGTTTTTAGTGCACATTATGCATGTGGCGATCGTATGGAATCTGCGATGAAATCGCATAAGAATCTTTTTATTATTATGTTTATGTCGTTATTTTGCTGATGTGGTGTGATAAGTGGCAGTATATGCTGATGTGAACCGTATTGAACAAATTTTAAATTTTTGGGATGAAAATGAACATTGGTCCTGTTTTCAGGGACCAAAAATGATTTTAACCTTATTTTTTTTCTTTCTATTCTAAAGTTCTTGTTTTCATAAATAAGTTAATGATAATTAAGAAGATGCAAATCAAAGTCTCTTCTTCTGCTCGATCTCTTTGTTCAAGATAAACTAACCGTGCGGTTTCGAACTTCACTGGCTACTCGATCTGCATATAATTTCTTTCTTCTAAACAGATCAAAGAATGCAAAAAAAAAAAAAAAGTACTTGTTTATGTTTGGATGAGAAAATGTACTTTTTATTCTAAAATAAACTATTTTTGACATGTTAGACACTTAGACTCTTTTCACTCTTTATTTCTTTATTGCAGCTCCCTAACCCTTCACGGTATGTGCGATCAGCTAAATTAAATTATTCAACTATGAAAATGTATTGGTTGTTGGTACTTAATTGTCATTTTTGGGCACTCATAAATTATCTTTATGACTGACATCTAACTATAACATTGAAAGCTTTCTTTTTTTTAGGTATTTACATTGAAAGCTTTAATTATAAATAAAATATACAAACCAACCCCACCGACACTCATTGGTATTTGGATCATTTATTAAGAAGTGGGAGTCAGGCGTGATGATATTATCATACGGATTACTTGAGATTAAACTGTCATATTTATCACGTCCATAACTTCTCGTAGTGTTTGTTGTCTTTGTCAAAATAAATAAATAAATAATTAAACATACAACACAAAACTCACTGATAGTGTCTGTCGGCACACTGATCAACACAAAACTCACTAGTAACTGGAATCATAGATTTAGAAAATTGATTTTCATAAATTTAAAAATATATATTTTAATTAATTTACAATTTTAAAAATAATTTCATGATATGTACATGTCTAGATTTTTAGTTTAAATTAATAAATATATAAAACCAACAAGTTAGATTGGCTATGAATCTTTAATCCTATATATCATACCTTACACTCTCTTTTTTTTAAGCATTTACTCAATTTCAAAATTTTATATATATCTTAAATTTCATAAATATTTGCACATATACCATTATGTTCAATGTCAAGAACTATGAACTCTTCTTTCTTCTTTATTTTAAATTTGTCAGTTGTTTAATGGATGGCCGAGCCACCATGATGAATCAGGAACTTTTCTATCTTTTTTGTTCATATTATTTTAAATTTCTACCATAGATATTTGTTATGTTTTAATTTCTATAATAATAGTTTTTACTATTTCTACTATTTATGCATACTATTCATTATGATAAGTATTACTGTCTGTGAATTATTTATAAAATTGAATTCTAACTTTATATATATATATATATATATATATATATACACACACACACGGTTGTGTTAGGGTCCCGTCAGCCGCACTTGCGACCGGGCCACCCTAACACCCCCAAAAAATAAAAATAAAAATAAAAGCCCAACCCCACCAACCCCCAAAATGCATGAGTGATAGAGTACAACCGGCCGCACTCTATCACTCTTATATATATATATATATATATATATATATAGTGCTGATTTAATCAGGTCGGTCGGATACTGTTTATTTTTTATCGGCCTCCCATTCTGTCCCCTGGAGCATGTTTGAAAGACTTCCAACTGTATGGATGGAAAGATCACTAAAAATTAAGCTAGTATGTCAATTTTCATACAATTTGGTAACCGTTTGGTCCTCCTACTTAACGGTTTTTATTTTATAAAAATTTTAACGGTTCAGAATTTCAATCATTAAGTAGGAGAATCAAACGGTCACCAAATTGTATGAAAATTGACATACTAGCTTATTTTTCGATGATCTTCTCATCCGTACAGTTGAAAATCTTTCAAACATGCTCCAAAGGTCAGAATGGGAGGTCAATCAAAAATGAATAATGATCCGATCAGTCTGACTGAATCAGGACTATATATACATGTGGGCGCGCGCACTAAAATTTGTAAAATTTCTGTGTAAAATAGATAAGGACATCAATATTTTGACCCGAGGATATTAAATTCAAATCTTGGTCCTTTGTCCTAATTAAGATTTTATTTATTTATTTTTATTTTTTCTCATATTCACATTTTTGGATTCGGGAGTTGCAGCGAGAACAGTGGGGTATTTGTGTCTCTAATAATGAATAAATAAATAAATAAATTTACAATTTATTGTTTCCAAGTTTATAATTGGAATTTACACCATAACTAAAATCTTATCCCACCCAACTTGATTTCAATATGATTTTATTAATTCATTATTATATTGTCTTGTATTAAATCATAAAGAAATTTGCCTATTTTAGAAGACCCATTTTATTTTTGGTTCTTTCGATATATCTGTTAATTTTTGTTCATTTTGATATCAATTTTCATATTTCAATTTCTAAAAAGCTTGAATTTACGACATTTTTTTGGCTTAGGTTGAATGAAGAGTTTAAGTTCGATAAGACTTGTTAAAATTTAATATTCTTAGTTAAATTGATAAATAAAGACACTAGAAAAATTAGAGCTAGTCTCAAGTTAAACTTTATCGGATGTACTTTATTATGTATTAATTTAGATGGTTATAACTTGTAGTATACTAATTTTTTATTTAATGGCACTTAAAATGAAATTCAAAAATTAATTTTAATTTTACTCAAAGTAGTTTAAGGTATTACTTATTTGATTCTCAATTTCTAATACGTCATCCTACTATGTATTGGGATTTTTTTTTTTTGGGATAAATGTGGACAAATCACCAAGAGGCCTTTGTGTGTTAAACACTCAGCTTTTATTTTTGGAGAGAATGTTATAACCAACTTTCCTTGATCACTATGCAATGCAATTCTATATATACTTCCATCTTTATTCCATTTTAATGAATAAATGTACATTTCTACTTGATTCAACCTTCTATTTCTTTTTCTTTGATCTTCTGTTCATTGTGCACAAATTGGATTTTTCTCCTCTTTGTTCAAAGGAAGTAGAAGAAGCTCATGGAAAACAGATAGAAGAAGTGATTACAATGACAAGGAAGAGATTGAATCGTACTGATTCAGATCCAATTGATACTATGTCATTGATTGATACCCTCCAAAGGCTTGGAATAGCATATCACTTTGATGAGGAAATTGAATCACTTTCAGACAAATGCTTCCATTTCATAAATGGGAAACATGATCTCTTCGGCACTTCTCTTTGCTTCAGATTGCTTAGGCAACAAGGCCATAATATTGTGTCTTCAGGTATAGCCTAACAATCATTTCTAGTAGTCTTGTATCTTCTTCTGTTGTTTTTTGTTTGATACATGTGGACAAGCGATTAGAAGCACGTTTCAGGCGAGTAGTCTTTTACCTTCATTTCCGGAAAATTTTCGTTTAATAATCACCATTTAATTCAGATGTGTTCCTCGAGTTTATGAACAACAATGGGAGTTTCAAAGAAGAGCTGATCAGCAAAGATTTGAAGGGTTTGCAAAGTCTCTATGAAGCTTCACACATGGCTGTTGAAGGTGAAGAATTGTTATCACAAGCCATGGAATTCAGCAACAAACACCTCAAAGCATCAATGCAGTATCTAGACCCTAATCTGGCTCAACAAGTTAGCATGACTTTGGCTTTTCCTAGACAAAGAATGATGGAAAGGTTCGAAGCTCGAAGATTTATCGAGCATTTTAGTCAAGATTTCCGAAAGAATTCACCGATAATACAACTTGCAACTCTCGACTTCAACACGGTTCAATCACTTTACCAGAAAGAGATCATTGAACTAAAAAGGTGCACACATTTTCTTACTTATATCAACAATAGAGGTTTATGAACTATATATAATACATTAGTATATCTGCTATGGTGTAGGTGGTGGAGAGAACTTGGACTTTCCAATAAGCTCCCGTTTGCACGAGATCGGCCATTGGAATATTTCTTGTGGACTGTAGGATTGTTCCCTGAGCTGAACTTCTCCGAATGCCGGATTGAAGTTGCAAAAGCTGCGGCAATCTTGTTCGCTCTGGATGATGTATATGATAGCTATGGTTCTTTGGATGAACTCATCCTTTTCACTGATGCTGTCCAGAGGTTTGCATATATAATTGACTTTGTAGATGTATGCATTGCATTCTATATATATATATATATATATATATATATATATATATATATATATATATATATATATACTTCAAACATTAATTACTATGCCATCTCTTTTCAGATGGGATATTCAAGCAATAGAACATCTCCCTGAATACATGAAGATTTGCTACATGGCTTTGTACAACAGTATCAATGAAACTGGCTATAAAATCCTCAAAGAACATGGCTGGTTCATCATTCCTCAGCTCACCAAACAAGTATATATTATATACAACATCTGAGATTTATTTTATATTCTCTATATGGTATGAGAGCCGAGTTTTAACTCGAACATATATAAATACATTTTTTATGTTTCAGTGGCAGAAGTTATGCGAAGCATATCTAGTGGAAGCAAGATGGTTCAACAATGAACATGTGCCGACCCTTGAGGACTACTTGAACAATGGAATCACTACTGCAGGAACATATATGGCATTGGTTTATGGTTTTTATCTTATTGGGAAACAAGTAACAAAAGAAAGTGCAGACTTAGTGAATGCATGCCCTAAACTCTTTCACAACTCGGGAAGGATTTTCCGACTCTGGGATGATCTAGGAACTGCAAAAGTACTACTTCTTGTTATAGTGGCTCATCGTATATGTTACTAATGAATCAATCCAAGATGATATATGTATTTTGTTTGCATTTAACATAGGATGAACAAGAACGAGGAGACGCGGGCTTTCGAGCATTGAGATATGTCGGAAGGAGCATGGATTGTTATCGGACAAGGATGCGCGGAGTCATATTAGAGGATTGATTGATAGAAGTTGGAAGGATCTGAACAAGGAAGCAATATGTTTGGGTCAATTGTGTCATCCAATTGTGAAAACTTCTTTGAATCTTGCAAGAACATCGCAGTTGATTTACCAACATGGAGATGATGAGAGGGCACCAAGCGTTGAACATAGCATCCGTTCATTGCTCATTGATCCAATTCATCATCCAGGTTCTGTAAGTGCTTAGAATTCATTGTCAGAAATGAAACATGGTTTATTTTGTTTTATTAAAGTAATAATAATAATAAGTTTGATGTGTTTATGTATAAATCAATGTGAACCTAGATGATTTACTAATTATATTAATTAATCAACAGTTTTATGATTGGCCGATATTTACATTTTCTTGTTAAAAAAAATTTAGTATCTTTTCTAATTCTAAGATTAAAATAGAAAATGACCTTATTACAGCTGTATGGTCGCATCTAGAGATGAGGATATAAAGTAAGGTAATAAGTTAATAAGTTTAGTGGGCCAAACAGAATGTGAAAAACTATTTTGGGGCGAAAGCAAAATAGTTTTTTTTCTGTCTTTTTTTAATATTTGTATGGACAATAAACTACCCCAAAGGGATCAATTGGAGAAGAGTGAAGGAACATATATATGATTGATAACATTTCATAGCAACAAGGCCTTTTAGATTAAATCCAAGAACAAAACCATGCGAGCTCGGACTCAAAGCGGACAATATTGTTGTTAGTGTGGAATGTGGGATGCCACCGATCATAACAAATGGTATCCCGGTCGTAACAAGTGGTATTAGAGATAGGCCTCTCCAGCGATATAAGTGGACGGATCCCTGGTGAAGTGCATCCCTCGTATGATGATCCTCGGTGGCAAACAAAGAGAGAAAAAACCAGAACGAAGTTCCCAAGTGTAGTGGTGTGATTGTCGGGCTCGGGTGATTCACATAAGGCGTGTGTCTCCAACGCAGTGATGTTGAGCAGTCGATGTGTTCTATCGGTGGATGTCCCTGGTGTTTAGGGGAGGCTAACCCAAGTATGACAATGATCCAATAACGGCCCTGGTGTTCCACTTAGGGCTGGACATGGGCCGGGCCGGGGCTGGCCACGGGCCGGGTTCTGCTCACTGGTTAGGCTCAAAAAGCTTCATGCGTTTGAAATGAGGTAGGTTGGTCACTTTAGTCAAATTTTGTTAGCCCAAAACCCGGCCCATCAGAATTTTGTTTGGCCCATGCTCATCCAACCCAACCCAAAAATAAAATAATTTTATTTTTTTAATAATAATATAAATAATTAAATAAAACATATATTAGACTATTATATAAACAAATAGAACATAAAAAACACAAATGGTTCAAAAAAATACTACAAAGTATTACATAATTCCACACACAAATATTACATCAAGAACAAATGGAAATTGAATAGAGTTTTGGGTTTTGGACCTTTGGTATATATATATATATATATATATATATATATATATATATATATATATATATATTCGGGTCGGGCCGAGCTGAGCTGGGCCAAAATCTATATAACCCAAGCCCAGCCTGAAATTTAATTTGGCCTGCTTAGTTTAACCCAACCAAGCCTTTTGGGTCATTTTCCTAAGCCCATGTCTTATTTTTTTGGGTTGGGTTCGAGCCAGCCCATGGGCCACCCAACCCATGTCCACCCCTAGTTCCACGTAAGGTGTGTGCTCCAACGCAGTGATGTCCATAGGAGGATCGTTGGGAGTGCAAACATAGTCCCACATCCAATAATTGGAGAAGAGTGAAGGGGCATATATATGATTGATAATATTCCATAGTAACAAGGCCTTTTGAGTTAAGCCCAAGAACAAAACTGTACTGGCACAGGCCCAAAGCGGACAATATTGTTGCTAGTGTGAAATGTGGGGTGCCCCCGGTCCATGTTCTACTTAATTTTGCACATTAATCTCATTTAAAAAATTCAAATTATATATATAAAAAAATAAATATCACATGATAGAGACATGCAAAACAAAAGGAAAGGACATGCACATCTAAATGGAACACCCAAAGGCTCATGTGTACTATGCCCTCACCCTGTGTAAGTGGGGCTCAAACTCAGGATCACCCTTCTTACACGAGAGTCCGGTACCACTAAGCCAAATGGCCTTTGGCCAAAATAATAACTCATGTGTACTATGCCCTTACCCTGTGTAAGTGGGGGCTCGAACTCAGGAGCACCCGTATTACGCGAGGGTCCGGTACCACTAAGCCAAAAGGCCTTTGGCCAAAATACTTTTTGTCCTCGATATAAAACAATATTTAAAAAATTATTTTGTTCCACAGGACCCAACTCCCAAAGAAAGTCGTTTTACTCCAAATAAACAAAGCCTCAGTTTTTGGCGTAAAACAATATTTGCACAAATACCTAACCCTAAAGCAAAGTTGTAAGTTCCGTTGGGTTGTCCGCCTGTTGTAAAATAAGTTACAACACGGATTGCAACTAGCTGCTCACGGAGTTTCTCTAACACATTCAAGCAAAGCAAATCACACACACAGGAGACAAGGAAGTTGGTAACCCAGTTCGGCTAACCAAGCCTGCGTCTGGGGGGTCAAGCCCAGAAAAGACAATCCACTAAAGGTATTGGGAAGACAGGAGTACAAGAGTCTCTCTCTCACACTCTATCAATCATAAGCACCCACTCTTGATTTACAATGACTACTATCACCCTTCTCCAAAGGGACTACTCTAGTCCGCTTACTTCAATCCTCTGACTCCTGGCCTTATATAGTCACATCCATGCCTTCACAACACAGCTACCACCTTTAAGATCTCCAGAATCTCCGCAGCTGCTAAATTGGACTCCTTCCATATTTCAAATTGCCAGAACCTAGTTGCAATCTATGATTGTACGCGGCCCACGACGAATCGACCAAGACTACAACATCCATTACTCTACTACCTCGAGACACCTCCAACCCTCCTGGTTGAGTTCTGAGTCGACTATGCCGGATCCACCTAATCCCGACAACCACCAACTAGTCGATCCACCTCTCCGTTACGTTCTCAGCCCTTCAAAGTCGCACCACACCATGGAGCGAGATCTTCATCAACCTTCATCTTCAGTCATTCAAGGTTGAGTTGTAGATTACATCCAGCAATCTCCTTCCAAACATGGTCTTGATTCACCGCAAATTGGCTTGTCATTTCATATTGGTCACCACCAAATGTGACCTTCAATCCTCCCATGATTTGGCATGCATCAATCACCAATCATTTTCCAAATCTAGCCTCCAATCTTATCATCAATCAGCTGCAATCACTGTAGTCACTTGTATGGAGACTCCTAATCAGCATGCATGCATTTGCATGCAATCAATCAGCTTTGCTTGCATGGAGTCTTCAAGCTTTGATTTAGTCAGCCTTTGATGATGCTTCCTTCCGAGAATGAAATCTTCAAGCTAGTTTGAAATTGATCAGCATCTTCTTATAAGCTTGGGTTGCACCCGGATTAAGAGAGGCTTGGACTTGTGTCAAAAACTTGACAATCCTAATGTGTTTGTACTAACAAAAGTGATTTTTTCCAAATAAATATCTAATGTTATTTTTATTCTAATTCGCCATTAGCTAATATCCTAAATGTCAGACTATTTTCATTGATATTTTGATTTTAAAACTAAAAAATAATAAAATTAAAAAAAGCTCATGGTTTCTTTTGTTCTGATATATTAATAAGTAATGGGCTATTTTGGCAATCCTCCAATTCCAATAATAGAAAAAACAAAAACCATTTTCATTTTGTGCAAAAAAAAAACCGGTAATGAATTAAAAGTCCCCCTAAGTTTGCAAAATGAACAAAAGGTCCCTCTAAAGTTTGACTTTCCCAAACCATCCCTCTTTTTACAACTAATGAATTATAAGTCCTTCCATCCACTAACACCATCCATTTTAAATATAAATGCCCTTTGACATATGATTACCAGGCCCACCTCCCAATGTATGAAAACATCATAGCAGATAAATTGACCAAAATGCCCCCAATTCAAAAAGTAACTAGGGTGGTGTGAATGAGTCGGTAAATTGACAGAAATGCCCCCAATATATCAGAATTTTGGTTTTTTTAATTTTTAAAAAAATATTTATCTATATTGCATGGCGAAAGGATTGAGTCGGATGATTTTAATTTTAAAAAATTTATTTTAAAATTTTCTCATAATTTTGAATATAAAAAATATGGATAATGAACTTAAAATTTCGGATATTTTAATTTTAAAAAGTATTTATCTATATTACATAATGAATAAAATAAGGCAATCAAACATATTTAAAAAAATATTTTGGATTAAATTATTTTTTAAAAATAGATAATTAAATTGATATTTTTAAAATTCTCATAATTTTAAATTTAAAATAATATAAATATCTTAAATTTCACTTAACTGGATGTTTCATGTGATAAGATATTTTTTTTTTTAATTTATTTTGATTTTATATGGATGTTTCATGATATGTAAATATATAGAATATACACGATGCTCATCACCAACTCATTGTTCATTAGGAAGAAGAAAAAAAAGAATGTTTCCCACCATGAATGCCCGCAACAAAAGGATGGGGTACATCGACTACCCGATCATGTAAATGCGGTTCATAGAGCGGATCCTGATGTAGTGACAAACTCCGCCTCCCCACACGGACATCTTGTTATGCGTTTGCGTACACCCATATTGATGGGCGGCATCAGGCGGGCGATGGGGAATCAAAAGTAGAAGGGCAATCAAGCGGCATCCACGCGGTGTGTTAACCAACTATTCGTTTTACAAACAAGCTTTCCGTTCAACAGACATTAACGCTACCAATGTATATATTATGTATGTTATTAAGTTTTGGTGTTTAACACTCGTATGTTAATGATCAACTTGACATATTTTACTGAAGCCTTATATATTAAACGGTAACTTGGAATGTTAAACATAAAATTTGTATTTTAAACGGAAACATTATATGCTCAACGGGAACTTATTATGTTAAATGGAACCCTGACACTCATAGTTGTTTAAGGACAAATCCACAAATGGAGTAGATGAAGGAAACATTGACTAAGAAGGAAACATTGACATTGATATTGATAACATCCTAGAACACAAATGAAAATAAATAAAAGTCGCGAAGGAAACAATCACACAAAATGTAAGGGAAGGGGCCATGTTCTCATCCGAAAGGATGTAGTTCTCCACTGCGCGACGAATATCCAGGCGAAAGAGAACCGATCGTTTATGCAGCGGCTATGGCCCCTCCCGGATCCTTTCCGATTCGTTTGGTGGCTCTTCTTCCGTTGACTCGGACTGCGACTCTTAGGACTTACGAGATCGAGGCGAGGTGGAGGTCTGTCATCACGAATTCCCTTAGCGATTTGCGAAGCCTGTGAGAATCCATTCCTGAAGATGAAAGATTGAGGAGGTTGTGCCCCTATGGAGGGCTATTTAAAGAGCGAAGTGCGCCGCATGACGATTGATGCAACGCACGAGGATTGAGGCGACGCTAGAGGAACGAGGGGACGCTAGAGGAATTAGCTGACGCTAGAGGAATGAGGGGACACTAGAGCAACGAGGGGACGCTAGAGGAATGAGTTGGCACTTTGGGTAATGTATCTCGGGTAGTGTGGTTATAATTTCATCAAGTCTAGATCCAATGAATGGAAGCGTCAGAGCCTCGTAAACGGAAAAGGCATTAGGGAGAATTAAATGGATGCGACCCGGAGGGGGGCAAACCATTGAAAAATGGGAAAGGGCTTTGTGAGAATGAGATGACCACCTCTTTTCCAACCAATGAGAATGTTAAACGGAACGTAGTAATGTTAAACAGAAAGTAGTAATGTTAAATGGAAAGAACGAATAGTAAGCGGAAACCAATATATCTAAACGAAAACAGATAATTCAAGTGCAAACATGAAATGCACGAAATACAAGAAGTATTTGATATGATTAGATAATTCAAGGAACTATTCGTTTAACAATTAACGCTACCAATGTATATATTATGCATGTTATTAAGTTTTGGTGTGTAACACTCGTATGATAAAGACCAACTTGACATATTATACTGAAGCCTTATATATTCAACGGGAACTTGGCATATTAAACATAAAATTTGTATTTTTAAACCGAAACATTATATGTTCAACGGGAACTTTTTATGTTAAACGGAGACTTGACACTCGTAGTCGTTTAAGCACAATCCACAAATGGAGGATAATAAGAAAACATTGACATTGATAAACGTTCAAACAACACAAAACACAAATTAAAATAAATAAAAGTGCACAACACCGACACAAAAAAGAAAAAAAAAAGGATGAACATTTCAACAACACAACAAAAAATTAAGAAAAAGACAGAAGGAAGGGGGTCCAAGAACAGCAACAACAACAATATTTCTCTTCAAAAAATTAGAGAAATATCACATGGACACACTAACGTGTTGGTTGTTTCAACCAAAGGAAAGACATAATATTTGGCAATGAGGAGCTTGAGGGCACATCCACCGCCTCTTCAACGGTATCGACGATAAAGATTAAAGAACGGCAGTGATTGAACATGTGGTATATGTGGCACATATGTTGAAAGTCCAGCTCCGTTTCAATTGGGCAAACAGTTCAGTGTGCATCCGATGTGACAAAACGAACCTTTACGCAGAAAACTTCAAAACGAAGTCAACACGGTGTCCATTGCCAACCTGCAAAAGTGAATGTTTTTTTGACTAACCTTGTGTGGCGACTTTGCATGGGAGAGAAGGTCACAGAACTCGCTGGTTCCTGGAGGAATAGAAGATACAAGCTCCAAGTTTCTCTCCTGCAAATGGGAACAAAATGGAACAAAGGGCTCACAAAAGAGAACAATATGGTATGGATTGATGAAGAAGAAGAGCGATGGCGAAAAATTTGGGCACAAAGTACAAAAAGTCAGTGGAAAAGTTGTCAAAAAGGTAAAGTGATGGGTAAAAGTTAGGTTTGAAATTTTTTCTTTTGATTTGGCGGGAAAACAAAGCAGCAAAGTTGGGGGTATAATGGGTATTAACAATAAAAGAGACTGACGGAGTTATGCTTGGGGACCAAAAAGTCACTAAACCAAAAAGGAGGGACTGTCTGGCCATAAGTTATGTCAGAGGGACTGTCTGGGATGTTTGCAAACTTTCAGGGACTAAAAAATAATTTTCCCAAAAAAAAACTTCAAGTCCATCTCTAGGTCTAATAATTAAACTATATTATTTTAAAAATCAAAATATTCATATAAATATGATCATATAATAAATAATTCTTATGCACTTGAGTGAGGAATGGCGCCGTATATGGTGGTCACGTGCATCATTCTTTGTCACATTTCCAATCAAAACGACAAAAACTATGTGACGGGGATCAGACAAGATGAGATTAATTAAGAAAAAAAGGCAAAATTTCCCATAGTGATTGCCATTTTTTTCCATGGCTAATTTTTCAGCCTTTTGGGCTGTTTGATCATCAAAATTTTCTATGAAAAAGCTTTCCACAAACTCTGTTATGTGACCCTATTTTTTTCAAATTTGTGGAAAACTTTTCCTCTCCCAACCCAAGAAAATTTTTCCATGAAAAATAAATGGGGGTTTTTGAAAAAAACAAAATAACAAAATGATAGAGGGGTTTAAAAAAGAAAACAAAGTAACAAAATATCAGGTTTTTTTTTCGCTCTCACGCGACACAAACCCAAGAATTGAAAGAACCTCCGCCAACCTCCCACCCAATGAACCTCCGTCGAGCTTCGTTGGTCTCCAACAAACCTCCGTACTCGCGCGCTGGCGCTGGCGCTAAACTTGCTTAGTTACTCAAACTTTTTATATGTGAACCTTCCTTATTGGTGAAATATGTACGTGAACATGCTTTTTATTGGATTATTTCAAATTTCAGTTTGAAATTTATGTATTTTGTTATTTTATTTATGTTTGATTGGTCTTTCAAATTTATGTTTGAAATCTATGCTTATATATATATATATATATATATATATATATAAAAGGATGCGATTGAGGGGGACACGTGTCACCTTGACAATCAGCCACATGGGGACATCGCAACAAACCTTCCAAGGCCCCTCACCACCTAACTCAAGTACCGAGGTCCTCAAGTGTCAAGGTGCTAAAGTGCCGAGTTCCTCACCTACTCGGAAATGCCCCCCAAGTGCCGAGTTCCTTAATACCTCAACCCCTACCTTCACAAGAGAAGCACTCCCCGAAACACTTTCACAGCATCACCCAAGAACCTCTGTAACCTTCTAAAAGCCCAGGCAGTTAGACAGTTGAGAGTCAGTTAGGCAGTTAGGAAAATAACCGTAGAACCATCTAGAAGTTTCTTGGTGGGGTCCAGTGGCAAATGAAATTTGGATCCCAGTGGCCTCGGTGGCACCCATGTGCTCTATTGGAGGCTGGCTTAATGCCCAAGCATCACCCCATTCCAGCAGCCTATAAATACCCAGCTCCCCCAGTTCATTGAAAAGACTTCTTCTACTTTGGCGAAGCCCTGCCGCATTGGCGAATGGATCTCTCTTCTTCTCCCCCATTTCTCCATCTCAAGCTCTTTCATGGAGCTTCTCTTTGTAGTCTGTATGGATTGATAGTGGATCTTTACTCCCACCGATGGAGCTTGTGGTTTTTCTTCCCAAATTTGGGGTTTCCACGTTAATTTAGGGTGTTTTCTCTTTGATTTCCTGGTGATCATCTTCTTTCCCTCTAATACAAATTCAAATGTTGGGTGAAATTGGGGCTTCTTCCTAATTTCATCCTCAACATATATATTCGAAATTTCTTGCGTAAAGGTTAAATAGCATTTAAGTAGTGACCAAAAATAGATAAATATGTTTTTTTCTATGGAGAAAGTCAAAAAAAATTTCAAGGAAAATGTTACTTTTTCCGGGGGAAAATTGATGCAATCAAACAACAAATTTGGCATTTTTCATAGAAAATAAGATCAATCAAACAGCAAAACAAGAATTTTCCATGAAAAATATAGATGGAAAATGGGTACAATCAAACAACCACTTTCTTGTTTTCCACGAAAAAATTTCTTTTCCACTCAATTTCCATATAATTGTTTCTTTATTTTGTTTATATTAATATTTATTAGATAATAGAGTTTTAAATACCACACCCAAATTATTTATCACACTTTTATTTTTCAATAATACTCTCACAACTCTCTATTTTATTTTCATTTTATTTTCTACCATTAAATTAAACTTTTATGTTTTAATCTCATCTAACTGTTTCTTTATTTTGTTTATATTAATATTTATTAGATAATAGAGTTTTAAAACCCACACCCAAATTATTTATCACCCTTTTATTTTTCAATAATACTCTCACAACTCTCTATTTTATTTTTATTTTATTTTCTACCATTAAATTAAACTTTTATGTTTTAATCTAAATTAGGTACAAAATCTAATATGATAAAATATGTAAAATGATTATTTTGATTTTTTTTATAATAGTTAATCATTCTTTTTTTAATAGATGTCATTAAAAATTGAATAAAAATGGTTAATTTCATATTTTTATAAGCATAAATTTATTTTTTGTTGTCTTAATAAAATCATAATTTATTTATAATCCCTTTAAAATATTTTAAATTAATTATTTGTTATAAATAAATATTATTTATGAAAAGAAGATGATATTGTTTTATTTTTATTTTACTTTTTAAATAATTTTTTAAATTTTTTTATAGTGTTTAGTTTAGAAAAGAAACTCAAGTAGTGGTAAGTAGAATAAAAACTTAAAAAAAAAAGGTTATCAAATATTATTGAAAAATGAGATAGTGACAAATAATTTTGCTATTTTCAAGTAAAACCTCGAGATAATACTTTCTGATGTGGCAACGAGCTCAAATGCCACTTGACAACAATTCAATTATGTAATTAAAATTACATATTTTGAATAAATTATTTTTACTTATTCAAAAGTTTAGATTTAAAAATAAAAGTTAGTTGCATTTGTAGGGTTATAAAATCATAAGTGCCAAAAAAATCATTTCACATAACTACTGCGAAGACGGCCCCATCAGGCCCTTGTCACACCTCATTAGGAGAACCTCTTGTTTTTGGAAGGGCATTCTGGAACAGAGAGATGTCACCAATGCCAATATGCCAGTAGTGCTAGGAGATGGACTCTCCACCAATTGGTGATATGACAGCTGGATGGAAGGCCATGCTCCTAATAATCTATGCCCCAGGATGATCATTAGTGAGTATCGCTTAGCCACAGAGGAAAGACAGGTGCTAACAAGGGATAACTCTCTACTCTGGGATGTCGTCAACACAAATGGAGGTAAGTGCTAGATACATAATGCAACAATTACAAAACAATGTCAACCAACAGCACGACTCAGGAACATGGAGGCTTACATCAGACAGTAAGTTCAACATCTAGTCCCTTTATCGCTTCTTCAAGATTGACGAGGGACTGAGAAGCATGCTGCCAAATGCTTTTTAGAAGGCTCCTTGTCCGACCAAGGTCAGCCTCTTTGCCTAGTTGGTGCGGGATGACAAGATCCTTATGCTCCAGAACCTAAACAAGAAAAATTAGAGAGGGAATGCATATGTTGCTATTTATGTGATGTAGAGGTAGAAATCACTACTCACCTAGCTTCTCCTGTAGTGTCCCAACTCGAGACGAATTTGGGATAACTACTGCAATCTCTTCACCATCAGTCATCTCCCCTCCCCTCCTTGATACTACATCTATAGGGAAGTGATTCGACAGACAAAGTGGCACATGAAACACGACTAGGATAAAACTTGATGGCGGTACATGGTACCGTAACGCAGGTATATGGCTTGAGCGTAATTAGAGATGTTTTCAAGTAAATAATGTGTTAATGGATAGCTCATCCAGAACATCGAATTCCTTTTACTCGCTTGGTTTAATACAACCCATGACTCCAAGAAGCTTAAGTTGTGCATGATGAAATCCCTCGTTTAAAGGTGCCCGGAGTGCACCCAACCCAGGAAGAGGAGTGACAATAGCCATCAAACTCCGACTTCAAAGACGAGACTTGGTTTAATAGAGATAAGGGATGGGGCATATGGTAAAATCCACCCGGGTGACAAAAATAGGGAACAATGTAACATGGTCTCTTAAAGGACATTTATGATATTTCAATAGAAATTCAAGCAAAACTATTGAATTAAAATTATTGGATATTTTCATTTAGCAAAGCTGTATATAAATTTTAATTATTATATAACTCAGTAAACTCAAGATTTTCTGAAATCTTAGTTTCCCAATTATTGTAAAAGATCACTAGATTTAATTAATACCCAACTTAAGTGACCACAGACAATCAAAGAAATAAAATATTAAAAGTTTTCTTAAATAAAATAAAAATATAATTTGTTCCGCATCCCAAGACGTGCTTTTATGTATTGCTGACGTTGCCCGTGAGGATTAGCAATTGTTTCCGTGGTCTGAGGTCTGACAAGTGGGGCCCATCACTTATTATTTCTCTATTTTAGAAATGAGAAAAAGTAAAATATTAAAAGAAAAAAAAAAAGAACAGGAATAAAGAAGAACACGTTTACCATTTCTTTCATATCGACGGGACGTGAGCGACAGCGTGTATGCACGCTTCGCCGTACGAACCCGCAAACATCAATCATTCGTCCCCCTTCTGGATAATTTCCAGTCTAATAATACCCCTACTTTTGTAGGACTATTTTGGGAACAAGTATATAATAATAATAATTTTGATTGTAATCTTTGAAAGATCTTTCATTCATTGTATAGCTAAAAATAATTTTTTTAAGGTAATATAAATACCTTGTTATGTAAAAATGAAAATAAATTTTAGTGTGACTTGAAAAAACAGTTTAGTAAAAAAATACGAAATAAATTGTCTTTTACTTAAAAAAATTAATAATACAATACATAGAAAATTACATGTGTTTTTTTTTAAAAGAAAAATTAATTATAGGTCCATAGCACTGTTTATTTTTTCTCTATAGATCCCTGAGATAGGTGTATGTGGGGTATAGCAAATAGTCCGAGAGGGGGTTCCTGGTTACTGTTTTCAGGAACCTATAAATAATTTACCCCTTTTAAAACTATCTAATTGTGTATAACCCTTGGAAAAATTATAGTTATATGTATATTTCTATATTTATTATTTGATTATGTATAAATATTTTATTTTTTAAAAAAAATTAGATAAATCACATTCATTGATTGTTAAAATTAAGTTCCTTGTTGAACTTGTGGTACAAGTTGACTCCTAAATCATTGTGATCCATGGGAGACCTTACATGACACTCATACAGCAAAGACGAGTCACCTTATCCGGACTAGAGCTCTTCTCCCTACTAGCGCTTTACATCACTCAACCTAAACTTTTCAGGCAGAAGGTACCAAGGAATAGGTCTTTCATCTGGGTCTTGCCTGACCTATGGGTTGATGCCTATCTGGTGGAATCTGAGATAGGCACGAGTGTACCCTCTTGGTGGTCTTTCAAACCTCTCAGCCGGTGGCATACTCACACTTCAAGCCAAACTATTGCTCCCACTTTTTTTTGACAGATATCCCTCTAATTTTCCTTTTTTTAAATAAATATTTTCATTAAAATTTATAAATGATTGTAAATCTATAGGCATTAATTATGATTAAATATAAATCATGAACTACAACGAAATACCTCATATTTTTTAGAGTCCCGTTTATAAATTTATAATTACATAAATTTTTTAGAATATATTTCTACAGGGTATACTGATTTTTATCATGATAATTTTTACAAATATATTCTAAAAATTTATATGAAATAAAATTTGATATTTCAAATGTCAGTTTTTTTTAATAACAAATCATTTAATCGTTTTCAAGAGAATTTCCCCGGCCTAAAATGCTAATTTCCCATCTAAATAACATGGATGAAGATGAAAGTTCCTAAAAACAAGGGGAGGACATCATAGGAAGACAGAGACCCAGCGAAAGTTTCCAACATGTGGGCACTTTGGGAACAGAGACTGAGAGAGTCTTATCTAAAAGTGCCCCCAACAACGTCTCTTAAAAAAATCCAGCCGTTGAAGAGCACCAGCTGGCATCCATCTTTTCCTTTAATCAGCGATAAATATGACACGCCCCACGAGAATAATAGCAACCTTTTATTTAACTAAAGTCACTCAAAAAGACACCCAAATAAAAGTCACCCACTCATCAAAATCAGAATAACAATTTATCCGATATTTTAATTATTTTCACACTAAAACTGAGAATTATTTTCACCAAATAAAATTAATCCTAAAAATATAAGAAAAAGAAAAATTCAAAAGGGTGACCTAAATAAAGAGGTGCCTTGAATGCATATCCCAATAATATGGTGACCTTCGATAATTATCGGGCTCCCCCCGCGCCGGCCAGCTGGAGCTTTTAAGATCGAACAAACAGTACTATGGACCAGACTCATACAGCTGTAACAAGACACGTGCCACATTCCCATTGGCCGATCTACAGAATCCGTGCTTTAAAGGACAGCGACACCCCTGCGCTGCAGCGGGCGGGGCTCCCTTACAGCGCGCCCACAGCTAAGCAAACGAGTGGGCAACGGCTACATCCGTCCTACGTGGCGGTACACGACACTCCCAATACGTCCAAAAGAGATCCTACGTGGCATTCATCCTTTTCCAGCAAGCCAACTCCACCTGCTATAAAACAAGTAGCAGTGAGTGAAGCCTCTTCTCATCAGTGAGTGATCTCAGTCATGGAGTTTCTAGGGTTTCTTGTTCTTCTTTCGTTCCTCTTCTCTTCTTCATCGGCGAAGTTCGACGAGCAGTTCCAGCCGAGCTGGGCTTTCGATCATGTCGTTCGCGAAAACGATACGCTGAAGCTGAAACTCGACAGCTATTCCGGTAATGATCTTCCCGTGAATGAGTGAATATACATGAGTTTGGATCTCTAGTTCTATCATGCTTATTAAGCTTTTGGGTATGCTTCTCAGGTGCGGGGTTTGCGTCGAAGGGGAAGTATTTGTACGGGAAGACGACGGCGGAGATGAAGCTGGTACCAGGGGACTCGGCGGGGACGGTGACGGCGTTCTACATGTCGTCGGACGGGGAGGCGCACAACGAGTTCGATTTCGAGTTCTTGGGGAACACGAGCGGGGAGCCGTATTTGGTTCAGACGAACGTGTACGTGAACGGGGTGGGGAACAGAGAGCAGAGGATGGACTTGTGGTTCGATCCCACTGTGGAATTCCACGAGTACTCCATACTGTGGAACCCGAAGCAGGTGATGTTCATGGTTGATGGGACGCCGATTAGAGTGTATGAGAATAGAGAGGGGGAGGGGTTGGTGTTTCCCAAGGACCAACCGATGGGGGTTTATAGTTCGGTGTGGAATGCTGATGACTGGGCGACGCAAGGAGGGAGGGTGAAGACGGACTGGAGTCATGAGCCGTTTGTGACGACGTATAGGGATGTGAGAGTGGAAGGGTGTGAGGTGGTGGAGGGGAAGGAGGTGGAGGGGGAGGTGAAGAGGTGTGGGGAGAGTGGGGAAGGGAAAGAGGGGAGGTATTGGTGGAAGGAACCGGTCATGGAGGAGCTCACTGTGCATCAGAGTCATCAGTTGGTTTGGGTTAGAGCTAGGCATCTTATTTATGACTACTGCTTTGATTCTGCTAGGTTTCCGGTGGCTCCGCCGGAGTGCAGACGGTGATCGGTGATCATGTTGTAAAGACAGGCAGTAGTGAACCTCTTGTTCTTTGTGTTCTTTTGTTATTTCTTTGTTTTTTGGTTTTAGATGTTACTTTAGATTTGTTCATCTAATGAAGCAGTGTTTTGTGGAGATATTTGTGTGTGGGGTCTGGACTCTGGATGGACATTATTGTTGCATGGTTTTTTCTGTGAATGCAGTACTTTGTCTTAATGGATAGAAATGAAAACCAGGACACAAACAGTGATGTGCCTGGGGAAATGTTGGACATGAGAACAGAAATAGCAGTAAATGTCGACAGGATTTACACACACACAGACACGCATAAACTTAGAGAGGTACAGAAGATGGACATTATTATTCTTAATTTTATTTTTGTTTTTTTATCCTCTCTTGAGCAAAACAACTAGAATTGCTGCAATGGCCAGAGCCATGAAGGATGCTCCAATTGCAATGTCAACAGTGCTAGTCTTGGTGTCTGGTGAGCTTTGGCCATCAATCGAAGGCCCGATAAGGCCTTCAAAAAAGTTGGAGATATTGGCCACCATTTCTGAGACTTTATCTTTCACAGCATTGACCACATCCATGAAAACTGAACTTTCAGGTGTTTCTTCCTCTATGAGCTTTTCAGGGTTCTCTGCATGTAAGTCAGTGTTCACCTCCTCGGCAACTGAGTTTGCTGAATCAACAATCGTTTCACATGAAGGAAGAACTGTAGAGAAGATTAAACTAAATTGGAAACAATCTAAACATTAAATCTTTGGGAGGGGAGTTTATTAGGCTTACCAGACTGGTGAGTTTTGTAGAACTCCATAACCTTTTCGTTTTTCATAACAGCATCCCAGACACTCTTGTCAGCAGCAATGGAAGCAACAACATCCTGGGTGTTAGACATGGACATTATTCTTCTTTGCAGAGCATGTGTGCACCAATATCTCGTAACATACTAAAAAACAAAATTCAAAATTTATCCCACAGATTTTAACTTAAATAGTTGGCCTAAATACGGAAAATTTTAGAACTTCATGTGGTGAATAATTCTTAAAGGCCAAATGTAAACCTACCAGTTTCATTGATTTGGAGCTGAGAAACCATAAAAGACCTGTAGATTATTTAATGGCTACAATATATATATTGGACCATTGTCCACTTACTTTATTTTTAAACAATTTATTAAATTTTTAAGCCCAAAGCCACATTTTGACACATATTTTGGCTTTTGACCAAAAGAATAATAATATATTTAAAAATAAAATAAAATAAAAAGTGTCCCAATATATAAAAGTAGAGTAAATTCTACATCAAATTTATACCTGCAACAACTTGTGTCACTTTCTTTTAAAAAAAATTCTACTAAAATTTGAGTAAAGATCAAAGAGTTCTTAGCTCACTGAGAACTCTAGTTTGAAGTTTGAAAAACTCCAAACACCACACAATCCTAATTTGGGCCGGAGTGTTGAGCATGCAGAGGATGTGAACTCTCCCCGCGAGTGGGAATCAAACTAAAGGTGAATGACTATCATGACCTTTCAGTATTATACATGTGTGCAATTTAAAATGAAGCTGTTAGAGATTTTGTGGGAGTTAAGGCTAAATTAATGTATCTTCTAGATCATATTTTAAGTCAAATAGGGTGGTGAAATGATTTCATTGTAGATAAGATAAGTTATGTATCTTAACCAAAGATCTTAAGTCAAAAAAAGATTGAATTTTCACTTTTTTATCAGTTACAAGTTACAACCCAGATGATTGTCAAAACAAGTGAGAAGAATAGATAAGGCAGTTAAAATTTTCAAACCAATCACCACACAAAAGATTGGCAAAAAGAGTGAGAAGAGTTGTATAACTGCAGGGCCCATGGACATGGCAGAATTCCACATAAAAGAAAGAGTTACGCTAGTACCTGAGCCTCGGGAGATCCTTGGAGTAAAGAAAATGCCTGAGCAACATGTTTGGGCACTGAAGGGATGATCGCTGCACTTCCACTGGGGGCATATTCTTGAATGCCTTGCATCTTCACCTCAGTTGTGGGAGCAAAGTATACCCTGCAAAATAAGCCAACTTTGATGTAGATTCACTCTCTGGCAATTTCTTTTCCAGTATGAGACTTCTATGGGAAACCTTAAAATGCTTATAGATCTAACAGTGTATCATTATTTGGAACACCTTAAAGCCATCTCAATATGTTATTGTAAGCACTTCTATTTCAAGGAACTGCATTTAATTTAAGAAATGCTTTGTACTAGGCTTTAGTTTAAGGCACAGTTGATGCCCAGATTTTCATATTTTGTTGTAATTCGACTGCTTACAAGCTAGGGAGCTTGCATGCACAGATCATCCCTATCATGCCCATTGCCCTATTATGTACAGTTTATTATGGAGATCTGTACATTAGTACCACTTGTGAAACTCAGGTCTTTTTTCTTATTGTTGAAACGTGGGGATGTTGTGACAAATTTTTGTAAATAAGAAGCAAAATGTTCCAAACTCTTACTCTATATCAATTCAAGGTTAATTAGAATTTCAGACTAAAATTAAGTAGTAGGGATGCAAGTCAATGAATTGCAAGAAGAGGTGCTTCTGAACTAAACTATATTCTCCTTGACAAAATAAAGGTGATAAGGAATGAACACAAAAGCACATCAAGATAAATATTAAGAACCACAACAAACAAGATCAACAATGTTTGATGCATAACCATATAAATCGTGATTCTGGCAATGAGAAATAAAATAAAATAAAATTTCAAACTAGCAAAGTAAACATCTTATCACGCTTTTCTTTCTGTTTTTATTCTTTTTTCTTTTGGTAAAGCTAGAGAGGTGCAGAGATTACAAAACCATCATCTGAAGTAAGTTCAGAGAAGTTGCACGTTCATATTCCAATAATTCAAACAAAAATTCATCTACTTACTTCTTGACAACATCTATCCAATCTTTCAAAATCAATACCAGAAAAAGAAGAATTAAAAAAATCATCTTCTTACTTCTCGATAGCATCTTTCAGATAATTCAAAATCAATACCAAAAAACAAAGAGAATAAAATACTTACGTCTCGATAGCATCTTTCAGATCATTCAAAATCAAAAAAAAAAAAAAATCATCTTACTTCTCGATAGCATCTTTCAGATCGGAAGTGGCGTCCTTGGCTTCCTCCAAGGTCGGTGCGGGCCCAAAAACGAGCCTGGGAACGGGACGCAGCGAATCGAAGATCTCCTCATCTTTCCCTCCGGCGAACTCCCAATCATCGGTCTCCCACGAAGGCCTCTGAATCGAGGAAACAGCGGGCGCATCGGCGTCGCCCTTATCCACGGATAGGAGGGGGGTCGACTGCCCCGCTCCGCCCGAGGTCGCCGCGACAGTGGGCACGGAGGAGACCTGAGGGCGAGAAGACCCGCGAGCGACGGCGGTGCGGTAGCCGCCGAGGGCTGCCGCCTTCGCCGCGGTTCTTATGGCTCCGCCTCCCATCTCTATCGAGAATTCCAAGGCCGGTAGTGCTCCCAAAGGATAAATTATATTCAGAGGCATTTGGCTTTTTTAAATATACCCCCGGAAAAATATACCCCCGGAAAAAGCTTTTTTTTAAGAATATTGTAAAAAAAAATTTTATTCACGCAAATAAGCATTTCAGGATTTATTTACAGATATACGCATCCCGTACTCGCGCTATGCATTTTTGCTCTTTATTTCAGTTTGTGGGTCCCATCTATTATAATAATATAGAAATAATAATAAAAAATTAATTAACAGTGCACATATGGAGTTGTTTGTTATTTAGTGGGTCCCAGGTTTTATTATTATAAAAACAAAAAAAATCTCGCAGGATAGGATTTTATTTTTTAATTAGTGGGTTTTCTTCTTAATATTATAAACAATTAATAAAAAATTATAATTAATTAATTAATTATAATTTGTTTAGAAGGTTCGCTTAATAAAATACTTCTATAATGGTGGGTTTCAAACATTTCATTTTCCTTGCCACGCTCCTACTGACGCTGCGTTATTAGGGGATGTGATGGGCCACGGCTCAGATGGGAACCACGATTCCGCAGACGGCCGGTTGGGCCAAGATTTAAGTCCCCGTCGGGGTCGGGGCCGGGGCCGGGGCCAGGGAATACCCGGCCCGCCCCGAAATATTTAATTTAAATATTATATATATGGTATATTTTATATTATAAGTATTTAAATAAAAAGTTATTATAAATATACTAATAATTGTTGTAATTATAATTTTATAATTATAAATATAAAAATAATTTGAACTCTGATTAATCAATTAACCAATTAGTATATAAAAATAATTTAAACAAAAAACTTTGTAAAAAAATCAATTTAGGGACGGGGAATCCCCGAACCCAGGTAATCCCCGCGGGGACGGGGATGGGGAATTTTTTTTCCCCGTACCCCGGGTCGGGGCCGGGGTCGGGGATGGGGTTGAAAATTCGGGGTCAGGGCAGGGGTCGGGGTGGGGTTAAAAATTCTGGGCCGGGGCCAGGGAATGCATCCCCCGGTAAATCCCCGCCTCGTTGACATCCCTAATGTTTATAGGCTTGAGACAATTTTTAATGTATATATGATAAATAATTTCAACCAATGTCAAACGAGACCTACTGGAACCCCTATAATGGTCCACGTCTATGTCCTGATTTTACAATGAGAAGACCATCCACAGGACGCCCAAAATCTATGAGAATTCGTAATGAAATGGACATAAGGGAAGGTGGTCAACCAAAGCGTTGTGGTTTATGTTGAGATGAAGGTCATAGTCGTCAAAATTGTCCCAATGTAGCTGGTTTAAGTAGTCGGTTATAGTGGAGCATAAATATTATAATTATTGTAAATTTTTTATAATATATGTAATTACTACCTTATTTTGATAAATTATAATAATTATAAAATATTATAATATCATATTTTGGTAAATTATAAATGGTCAGAAACTTGTTTGTCGGCTAATTTTAAAAAATATATATATATAATTAATTAATTACTATTTTTTTATTAATTTTTTACAAAAGAAAACCCCAGTAATTAAAAATCAAAATCCTATCCTGCGAGAGTTTTTTTAATTTTTTTATAATAATAAAACGTGGGACCCACTAAATAACAAACAACTCATGGTGTGCAATCGTTAATTAATTTTTTATTATTATTATTTTACTATTATAGTAAATGGGACCCACAAACTGAAAAGAAAGAGCAGAAAAGTGTAGTGCGCGTACGGAATGCGTATATCCGTAAATAAACTCTGAAATGCTTATTTCCGTAAATAAAACTTTTTCTTACAATATTATAAAAAAAAAGCCCCCGGAAAAATTATATTATCACTTTTTTGGTTTTTCAAATTTACCCCTACGAAAGAGAATTATTGCGTATGGGCTCTATGAAAAATTATATAAATAAATATAAGGTGTAGGGGTTTATATGTAATTATGAATTTGATAGTTATATAATGAAACGAAATATATAGTTTTGTGGGGGTGGACTTGCAAAAATAGTCCTGATGATGTTAGAGGGACCTACTGACGTGGCAAATCCTCTGCTGCCCTTATTCCTTAGCATACAAGGAAAAGGGCATGTTGTACATGAGATGTTATTTGGGATTATTACGATTAGGCCCTTTTATCCTAAAATCCAAATAGGGAAAGTTTTACATCTTTCCAAATAATCTCTTGTTTTTTGAATTTATTATTTCAACACAATTTAACTGTGATGGTATGACCTCCGAATTTTTGAATAAATTTTTAGAAAAATCTGAATCAAAACTGAAATGATAGAAACAATTAATCAGTTTAATTAATTTAGTTAATTGATTATTTAATTTTTTTTATTTTTTCAAAAATATTTTTTAAAAAAAAATTATGTGTATCCCTCATAATTATCTTAATTAGGTATATACCCCTAAGAAAATCATACCATGTGTACCTTTAAGTTTTTTATTTAATTACCTATATATATCTACAAAGGGTGGGCTTTTTAAACCAAGAACCAAAGAACCGATTTAATCTAAAAGAAAAAAATTCAAAAAATCCGAGTTGAAGTCAAAATCCAAGATCCTAACCGAATAATTTTTTAATGGATTGGTTCATAGGTTTTGCTTCATAAAATCCGATCCGAAATAATAGACCTGACCTCGGTTCGATTCCCGTGAACCGAAATAGAACCGTAAGTGTGAACCGGACCAAAACCGTAAAATGGTTTCGGTTCCAAACCGGAACCTTAAACCGGAATATTAAGGTTGGATTTAGGTTCTTATTAATTGGAACCAAACCGTCGGTTTTGGTTCCACTTTTAATTTTTAAATAAAAAATATATAATTTTTTTATATTATATGATTTATCTTAACTATAAAAGATAAAAAATTCATTCAGATAAATATTGGAATGCTAAATTATTTGTTTTTTGAAAAATTATTTAAAATATTTCTAAAAATCAATTCAATCATTCAATAATCACAACAGATTCAAAAAATCACACATGATAAGATATAATATTTTTTCTAAATTAAAAAAAAACGTTTTCAATCACGATTCATAACCAAAATTGTTTAAGATATAATAATGTTTCAATCAATCACATAATCACATTGAAACAAATTTATCCTTATTTGATTAGTTTTTTCAAACTATTTTGGAACCGGAACCACCCGTTCGAAATCGGAACCAAAAGTTATGGTTCGGTTTCCATTCTAAGTTTTACAAAACCAAAACCACCGGTTTGGAATCGAAACCGAACCGTGGTCACGTCTACGAAATAATATTAATTATATTATATTTTATTAATATAATATAATAAATCTAATGTTGCAGCCCCAGATTTGAGTCAAGTAAGTTAGGAATTTATTTTATATTGTGAAAATCATGATATGCTTGCTACAATTTGGTGTATATATTTGCGCAACCCCTGTTTTTATATTAAAATCCTGCTGGTTTTGTTGGTTTTAGGCCTACACCACTTTTTGCAAGCTCTCTAGAACTGAAGAAGTTTATCTTGATTGAAGTGTTCATCATGCAAACATCTTGCTACAAGTGTTCATCATGCAACACCTGTGGTTATAGTGCTATTTATGTTAAATGAACACTATTTGTATTTTGTGGTTTGATGATGAAATGTCATTAATTTCATTGTAGCTATTACAAATCATATCTATTTTTATTCAAGAGAATTTAATTTTATTCGTTTATTCGTATGTCTTGATTATACGATCCAAAAATTCTTAGTTGGATTTGGATGACGAATTATTTTTATCTCCAAATCCGATCCGAAATTAATATTTATTGTTTGATTCTTGGATTTTAGTCAAATCCGATCCTCCAGCTCCATGCCCACCCCTAATCTCTACTATTGAGATTGTTACTTACCGTTTACTCAAGGACCTTAACTATAGTTAAATTTAAATTACAGAGCAAGAAATACTTTTTTTTTTTTTTGAAATAAAGTGGATGAACAACAACAACAACAACAACAACTGAGCCTTAATCCCATACTAGATGGGGTCGGCTATATGGATTCTCTGTCTTCATGTTGCTCTCAAATATGAAATAAGATAAAATTAAATAAACTGAAATAAGATGAAACATAAAAATTCATAAATAAATAAATAATACTAATAACAAATAATTTTATAAGAGAATGAAATGTTAGAAGCAAAAAAGTATTCCCACAGACAAAGCTAGGCTAATGAAGGAAAATAAAATAAAATAAAATTAGCCAACTTATCGGTAATCCTATACTAGGCGGGGTCGGCTATATGGATTCTTTGTCTAGATGTCGCTCTGTCAAAAGCAAGATCTGGCTCAATATCTAACATACGTAGGTCCTTGACACTACCTCTCTCCACGTAATCCTAGGCCTACCTCTACCCCTCTTCTTACCTTCTACAACTAAACTATCACATTTCCGAACTGGAGCACCTAGGGGTCTCCGGCGTACGTGTCCAAACCATCTTAAACGTCCTTCTCGTATTTTATCTTCAATTGGTGCAACATGCACCTTCTGTCGGATATGTTCATTTCTGATCTTGTCCAATCTTGTATGACCACTCATCCACCTTAGCATCCTCATTTCGGCCACACTCATCTTATGGATATGTTGAACTTTAGTTGCCCAACACTCGCCCTCAGATATAGCATGGCTTCTGGCCTAATCCGGCCCCTATAGAATTTTCTTTTTACTTTATTAGGCATCTTTTTATCACATAACACCCCCGTGGCACTTCTCCATTTCAACCATCCAGCTTTGATTCTATGGGTTACATCTTCATCTATCATCCCATCATCCTGAAAAATGGAACCTAAATACTTAAAATGGTTAACCTTAGGCACTACCACCCCCTCTAGTTTCACTTCTCCTTCATCTCTCCTACTTAAACTAAAATTACAGTGCATATATTCCGTCTTACTTCTACTTAACCTAAAGCCTTTACTTTCTAAAGTGTTTCTCAATAATTCTAGCTTTTGATTTACTCCATCTCTAGTCTCATCCACTAGGATAATATCATCTGCAAACAACATACACCATGGGATGTCATCTTGGATATAACTAGTTAATTCATCCATTACTAGGGTAAACAAGTATGGGCTCAAGGTCGATCCCTGATGTAAACCCACTGTTATAGGGAATTCCTCAGACGCCTCCCTCTTGTTCTCACACTTGTAACCAGCTCCTTCATACATATCCTTAATAATATTTATATATTTTACATGAATGTTTTTCCTCTCCAATACCGACCAAAGGACTTGTCTGGGTACCTCTATCTTATGCTTTCTCTAGGTCAATGAAAACCATATGGAGATCCTTCTTCTTTTCTCTATAGATCTCCATCAAGTTCCTTAATAGGAAAATGACTTACATTTGTGGATCTACCTGGCATAAAACCAAATTGGTTCTTTGACACTTTCGTGATATCCCTGAGTCGATGCTCTATTACCCTCTCCCAGAGTTTCATCGTATGACTCATTAACTTAATACCACGGTAGTTGGTGCAATTTTGAATATCTCCCTTACTCTTATAAATAGGAACCAAAATGCTCTTTCTCCAGTCGTCGGGCATTTTCCCCCCTTTTAAGATAGAGTTGAAGAGTTTGGTTAACCACTCCACCCCCACTTCTCCAAGACACTTCCAAACTTCAATCGGGATACCATCTGGGCCACAAGCTTTTCCAGCCTTCATTTTTCCCATTGCCTCCTTGACTTCACTAGGCCTGATCTTACGTGTGTAGCTAAAGTTCCTTTCTATCGTTGATACATGAAAATCTATAAAGTTATCCTCATGACTTGCATTGAACAAGTGATCAAAGTAGTTTCTCCATCTTTCCTTGATTTCCTTATCTCCTGTCAAGACCTGTTGAGACTCATCCTTAATGCACTTGATTTGGGTCAAGTCTTTCCCTTTTTTATCTCTTAGCCTTGCTATCTTGTATACTTCATTTTCCCCTTCTCGTGTCCCTAACTTTTGGTATAAATCAGCTAGAGATTTACCTCGGGCCTCGCTAACTGCTTTCTTGGCCTCTTTTTTTGCCCTTTTATACTTTTCAAAGGCTTCTCCATCCTCAGCTGTGGGTAATTTCTTATACCAATATCTTTTCTCTTTAATAGCCTTTTGAACCTCTTCATTCCACCACCATGATTCCTGTGGTCGAGGTCCCAGTCCCTTGGAGACCCCTAGGAGCTCACTTCCTATTTTTGCAATACGATTTGCCATCTCCTTCCATAAGGTGTTTGCATCATCTTCATTTGTACCTCCCTCTTCCCATATTTTATCCTTAAATGCTAATTGGTTGGTTCCTTTTAACGCCCACCATCTAATCTTATTTTGCTTAACCCTCCTTTCTGTTTTTACTATGCCCTTTTTCTTCACATCCAACACCACCAACCTGTGTTGTGTGGTTAATGCTTCTCCAGGTATAACTTTACAATCTTTACAAATAGATTTATCCCTTCTTCTCGTAACAAGAAAATCAATTTGGCTACAATTACCCCCATTCTTAAAAGTAATCAAGTGTGATTCCCTTTTCTTAAAGTAAGTGTTAGTCAACACCAAATCATGAGCCAAAGCAAAATCTAATATAGATTTTCCTTCCTCATTCCTGTTGCCATATCCATAACCTCCATGCACTTGCTCGTAGCCATCACTAAGTCTACCTACATGTCCATTAAGATCACCCCTAATAAAAAGCTCTTGTTCACTTGGAATCCCTAGAACTACCCCATCCAAATCTTCCCAGAACTTAACCTTATCTTCTTCTCCTAAGCCTACTTGAGGGGCATACACACTCACTATGTTAATTGTTTCTTTTCCCAACACTAGCTTCAAATGTATAATCCTGTCTCCTATCCTTTTCACTTCAACCACTTTATCCTTCATTTTTGGTTCCACAATTATACCCACACCATTCCTATGTTTATCCCCTCCACAATACCATAATTTATAACCTGTGTTACCAATCTCTCTAGCCTTGTTTCCTATCCACCTAGTTTCTTGTAAACATACTATATCTAACCTTCTCCTTTTTAGAGTGTAAACATAGGAGGATCCGTAGATGGATCGAATCGCTTTTTTTTTTTCGACGCGGTCGCGTGACGCCCAGGCAGGCGTGCCCTCGGTCGGACGGCCTCGGCAAGAAATACCTTTTATACTCTCTTTTCTTTCATATTTTTTAATATCAATATTTTTTCAAATATATATATAAATTTATAATTAACTATTTTTGGGGTATATATGTAAAGGGTATAATGTTTTTTTTCTGGTAAATATGTTTTTTTGGGTATATATGCATAACTTTAATATTTTTAGGAGTAGACCTACAAAAATCCAAATATTTTTAGTGCACCATTTTCTTGATGTAACTTCCAAATTATACATCAAATAAAGTACAATTATTTGTAAAAAATATTTAATAAACTAATCAAACAATACATATAATTCCTAATTCCATCATCATCAAATTGAAGTTGCAAATTTAATCCATTATTTAAAATATTTTTAAAAAATAACAAGATTGAAAAATTGAATGAAAACTGAAGGTTTAGTAAACCAAATTTTCAGTTTAATTTCCTTGCCCATCCTAGGGAATACCATAGAGGCTATTCCATGAATTGAAAATTTAGAGCTACTAATAAATAATAGCCTAAATTTTTTAAAAAAAATCATGTGTTTTCACGGATTTACAAAATAGAGAAAAAAATTTTTTCGAAAAAAACCTTGTGTTTTTTCCAACTAATCAAAAAGGATAAACAAGTCAAAAAGTTAACAAAAAAATAAAATTCTGTCTTTGTTTTGCAAATCCGTGAAATCACATGGTTTTTTATTCGATAAAAACATTCTGATTTTTCTAATTTTTTGTTAGTTGGATAAATCATAAGTTTTTTTCAAAAATATATATATATATATATTTTCTATTTTGTAAATCCGTGAAACCACATAATTTTTTTTTTTGAAATTTACCCTAAATAATATACATTAGTATTTGATTACCCCATGCATAGATGGAAACACTCTGAAAAAAGAAAAGAAAACAAAGAATTTTATTCAAACTGGCAATGTAGCTCAGTGCATAATACAGATCAATTTATGTAATTAAATAAAACAATACTTAGAGAAAACTGTGAATTAAACTTGCAGAAAGACAAACCAAAAGCATTTCAGTACAGCAGAAACAGCAGAAATCAAGCCATGTTAGCAGAAACAAGGCTCTGAATGGTACGTCCATCAGTCTTGAAGGACTTGGCAAGCACATCAATGCCAATCCCACTGGCAAACAGATTCTTTGGAAGAGAAACAGTACCAGCATTGGCACTCCCAAATGCAGACAAGGCAACAGCAGGGTAACTGGCATCCATGTTAGCCTGGAAGTGCACCAGGCCCTTAGGAAACACAAAGAGATCACCCGCATAGAGCACCTGAGTGAAGAGCTTGTTGGTAGAGTCCACAAAGCCAACCTTGATGGAGCCTTGCAAGACGATCAAGAGCTCGGCCGAGCGAGGATGAGTGTGCGGCGGGTTGATGCCTCCCGGAGCATACTGCAGTGCAGCGTAGGAGACGCTCTGCCCGTTAAGAGCCGGGAACTCGATCATACTGGCCTTGGTCACCTTGAATGGCCCTTCTTTTGGGGCACCCCATAGAGATCCTTTCAACCCTTTGAATGTGAAGAAGTTGGCGTCCAATGTAGTACCAGCAGTAACAAGGAAATCAGATGTGATGTCAGGATCACCAGCCTGTGCCAACAACACAGTTGTTTGGAAGATGGCAAGGATGAGAAACAGTACCACTGTGGAAGCCATTAGTAATTTCTTTCTATGCAGATGATAAGAATGAGTTGTGGATTGTTGCAGTAAAGCTTATAACCAAAAACTTGTTATATAGGCGCAATTGATAACTAGGACGAAGCTCTCTATGTTCTTGACCCAGTCTTCATGATAATTAATTAATTAAGACCAAAAGGATTTGGTCATTGAGATCATGTTTTGTCTTGCATGCCAAATGCCATGCATGTCTGCTCTGTACTTTGGCTGGGTATTTACAGTGGTATCCTCTTTATAGAACATAAATATATTCTGCCGGATTTGTAAACAAGAAAAGAAAAAGATGTCCATAAATCACCATCCTCTAAATAACAATTAGAACGCGTTTTGATTTAGTCCATGCAGAATGAGCAATGGATGATAATCTTGGTAAACCTCATCAGATTTTTTGGAATTACGTATGAATAGAACAAAACATTGTGGTAAACCATCTTTGATGAAGTACATTTTCATGTGTAATTAAAGTTTTAAACCTTCTTTCTCAATGCTGATGGAGAATTATGCACTTTTCATTGACATGCCAGTTGTTTCAAAAGTTTCTAATGATAAATTAACTTGGTCTTAATTATCATGAAGACTGGGTCAAGAACATAGAGAGCTTCGTCCTAGTTATCAATTGCGCCTATATAACAAGTTTTTGGTTATAAGCTTTACTGCAACATTCCACAACTCATTCTTATCATCTTCATAGAAAGAAATTACTAATGGCTTCCCCAGTAGTACTGTTTCTCATCCTTGCCATCTTCCAAACAACTGTGTTGTTGGCACAGGCCGGTGATCCTGACATCACATCTGATTTCCTTATTCCTGCTGGTACTACATTGGATGCCAACTTCTTCACATTCAAAGGGTTGAAAGGATCTCTATGGGGTGCCCCAAAAGAAGGGCCATTCAAGGTGACCAAGGCCAGTATGATCGAGTTCCCGGCTCTTAACGGGCAGAGCGTCTCCTACGCTGCACTGCAGTATGCTCCGGGAGGCATCAACCCGCCGCACACTCATCCTCGCTCGGCCGAGCTCTTGATCGTCTTGCAAGGCTCCATCAAGGTTGGCTTTGTGGACTCTACCAACAAGCTCTTCACTCAGGTGCTCTATGCGGGTGATCTCTTTGTGTTTCCTAAGGGCCTGGTGCACTTCCAGGCTAACATGGATGCCAGTTACCCTGCTGTTGCCTTGTCTGCATTTGGGAGTGCCAATGCTGGCACTGTTTCTCTTCCAAAGAATCTGTTTGCCAGTGGGATAGGCATCGATGTGCTTGCCAAGTCCTTCAAGACTGATGGACGTACCATTCGGAGCATTGTTTCTGCTAACATGGCTTGATTTCTGCTGTACTGAAGTGTTTCAGTTTTCTGCCATCATTTATATGTGTTATTTTTTTTTTGAAGGGGGACTCACAAAATTGAATAAAAATTTTCTATTATTTTCTTAAAGGAAACCCATCGAAAAGAGCACGGCAAGAAAAAAACAGAGACATTACAATAGGGTTTTTTTATTTTTTTTTTTAACTTTCAACAAAATTCAGTAACGATAAATGTTTTTCTTAAGTGACAATCAAACTCCACACTCAACAAATTGTGTAGTGTACTGAGCTATTGTAGGATATGGAGGAAAAAAAAAATCATATGTTTATATGTATAATTTGGATCTAAATATGTGAAACATCCCGATATGGACAGGGCAAAACGGACTTTATGTTGAAAAAAAATTTAAGAGTAACAATCTCTCAATTAATAACATTAAAAAATTTAAAATGTTTTTACCTATGTTTGTATTTTATTTTATTTTTATTGTGATTTTATGAAATATTGAGATATTGACTCTATTTCATACTAAACAAATTATTAATAACCTGTGATAACTAAAAATGTGTATATATATGAGATAAAAAAAATAGAATTAATTATGTAATATATTCAAATTGTCACTTCAAACATGTTGGGTTATTAAGAAGATTTTTGAAGTAAGAGTTTCTCTCATATCTAATATTTAGATTTTTAGAACTTCTCAATTAATTATGTAAAAAAAAAAAAACTCACTAACTTTTGTGTTGCAACGCTGACCATAATGAAATCTCAATTAATCAAAATACCATAAGCCAAAGGCCTCTTGGTCGAGCGACAAAGTCCTCCACTCACGAGTACTAGAACTCAAGTTCGAATCTCCTCTGAGACGGGGTGAATACGTATGGTGTGGGTCACCCAGTGGGTGTGGCCCACGCACACATGGCTAACGCCGTGTGGGATTTGGTAGCACAGGCGGTAACTTGAGCCCGCTTGACTCGCCGAGGCGTCTGCAGACTCAAATGTATCCCATGGACGGCTGCTCCACGCCCAAATGATGGAACCCGTGATAGTCTTTAACCATGCGCATATCCTATCTTGTATAATGGGGTTTATCCCCTTATTAAAAAAAAAAAATACCATAATATCATCTTACTGACAGCAACAAGAAGCCACCTGGCACCAACCCATGCTCATGCCTTGAGACCACAAGCACATCTCCACAAAGTTCAAGTCAATGCAAACCTTTCCTAGTCCTTGTTCTTATTTAAAAGGTCCACACGAAAACAAGTGAACAAATCCGAGATCGCAAAGGGGTGCAAATCCTCTCAAAAGTTCATCAGAAGAAGGCTGGAGGAAAGGGCTCTTGAGATGCTTGATGACTGATGTTCGATTGAGTGTTATGCTATTATCCTCTGTTTTTTTTTCTTCATGTTCTGTTTAGCATGTTTGTGTTATGGCTCTCAAGCTTTTAATTACCTGATGATGGTGTAATCTTCTCTTTTGCTTTTTAATATATAGTCACTAGGTGACTCTTCTCATCAAAAAACAAAAAAAAAAACAAGTGAACAACTCCCAACAAAACACTTATAAAAAGAGTAAGAGGCCACACTGAGATCCTCCATGGCTACCTTGTTAAACTTGTCTTTGAGTGTACTCTCTCTTCTTCAGCTCCTTAACACCATAGCAATGGCTGAAGCCAGGCTACTTCTTGTGCTAGAGTCTTCATCTTCTTCTCTATCTCCAGATGGAGCGCCGGGCGGCGCTGACGCTCCAGAGAGCGCTCGTCGAGCGAGGCATGGCTCGTCCATGGCCGGCCGAGGGGTGATACTGGGTGTGCTCGCCACGGTCATTGTTGCAGCTCTCTTCTTCTACATTCGGACCACTAAGAAGAGGAGTGTACTTACCCAAAAATACTAAGTTATATATAGACAGTGATACAGTCCGGCCGGCCGCACTTTGCAGTCGGCCGGTCTACAGCTATAGCTCTCAGGCGCAACCAGTGGTACCATTTTGTTATTTTTTTATATATATAATCCTATGTTTTTAGAGGCTAATGTTATTAGTTTCCCACTTGATTTCGACACACTAACCCAACTATGGGTTACCCTTGCAACATTCATATACAAGCATAGTAAATATGATAAGAAAAAACACAAATGAACCAATATTATTAACAAAACAACAATATGAGTGATATCTGTATAAATGAATTTTTTAGAAAGAGTCATCATCATATAGTGTTGTATCTCAAAATGAAAGTTTTATGAAGACGATCACATTAAGTGCTAGAATATAGAGAACAAAAGCGGACCTCAAAAGCATTAGCTTCTGCTGGTTTTCTGTTCTGCTACCAGTGTGGTGAGGTCTGCGATGAAGTTCATATGAGTGATCTGTAAATGTTCCAGAAGAGCCTTTGTTGAATCTGTTCCTCGCAGTACTGGTATCGATGCTTTCGCTTTCTACTCTCCTTCGCAAAACATTTAATCTCTCTAAATCTTTTTCTTTAATCCGTATCTCCCGTGCCAAACCTTCTGCTTGTGCCTATAAAATGAGATTTGGATAAAGAATGGAGAGAACAGGTTAAATCTTCAAGTAGATTGTAAGAGAATGGGGGAAGTAACACTGACTTGTTTTGCAGTTAGCTGTTCAACTAGACCGTGGAGCTGCTTCTCCAACAGCTTTTCCCTTTGAGCTACACATGAAAAAATTTAATATATTAAACAATGGGAGAGGATTGCTTGAATCACTCATATTTCAGGATCACTTGATAATCAGACAATTAGAAGTGGCAAAAAAGTTTTTAGTTAATGTTCTCCATCAAAGTGAACTTACAATTGAGAATGCCACTCCCCATAGACTGCTCAAGACATCTCCAGTTAGTTAATCTATGGGGAATTTAATGGCATTTGGCACTAAAGTTTGTTCGCAACTGAAATTCATAGCTACACAACTAATTTCCGCAGCTATAAGTCTATAATAGACACATGAAAATGTATATCTGCTTGCATCCAGGCATTGGGACATTCTTACATTTGCCGGTTTCAATTATGCTTTCTATAGGCTATCCAGCAATTTAAGAACCATCAAATTTCAGTGGGGATAATTCTCATTCCTGTTTCTCCTAATATGCAAGTGTGTCCTATGTTCAAAGTGATCACTCATATATCACAAAAGCATCCCAATAAGGTAACAAACAATTCTATGCTTAATTCCCATGCATAGCAAAAGAAAATTACAGATTATTGGAATATTAGTGCCGCCCATCAAATTTTAATAGCACTGAATTATAGAGATATCAGTCAATAATGAAGAATTCCGTCAACAAAGGTCCAAGACATTTTCTATTAGATATTTTAAACAAGAAGCATAACATACCTGGAGAAGGCTGTCTGGCTGACTCATGTTGAACTAATGCCCATTGGTTCTCCAAACTTTGCAAGTTTTCTTCCATCAAACTCTAGAAAACAAAAAAGGTTAGAATCAAACATACAAAAAATGCCATGATCTTTGTGAAAATTTAAGAATGACACAAACCAGCTCATGTTTCTTGTCTTCTAACTGTTCTTCTTTGCTGCTTTCAGACGGTTGTCTCTCTAAATGAGGTTCTCTCATGCTCCTGAAGTTATCTGATGAACCCCCAAATTGATTATGCTCTGCAAGTGCTTTATCCAACTCAACCTTCAAATTTTTCTCCATCAAGTCCAACTCCTACAAGGCAGCATTACTAAACAAATGATGTTTACAAGTAAAATCATTGGGGACTATAAATTATACACAAATCACATACAAACACATGCAATGATTTCATCAGATTTGAAATAATGTTCAATGATCAGAATAACGTTTTCATCAATGATTCTATCTAATGAAATAACAAACATTTATGATTATAATTTTTTTTTTAAGATTTAACTTTAAATCTAGAAAGCCGTCCAGCCCAGTCCAATTTGGTTGAACCAAGGAGCCAAAATGGTTTCAACAAAATTAGTTTGAGCATCCCGAAAATAGCACAAGAAAGAATCAAATGTCAAGGAGTCTTTTTTCAACTCACTTCAATGCATATATGGCTATGCATTCATGAAAATTGCCAATAGAACTATTTTTGTTACAAAGAAAGCTTTTAATTGGTCTTTTCATTGTATTTCCAAAACATACAGCCATTTGTGTGTAAGCGCGGTTAAAATCAACAAACTCTATGCATGATCTAATGAATATGTAATAGATTCACTCTGAATCATTTATGATTAAAATATCAAATGACATGAATTCACATATGGATTGAGTTCAAATCGTTAAGGATTAAAGCATCAGCTCTCATGAATTGGCGTTGCAGTTAACCCTGAATCACTGATGACTAAAGCATATATAGTTAATTCCAGGATAAAGAAGTATAAAAAATGTATCAAAACTTATGGACCCTAACCTTCAGTTTACTGCGAAGCAGTTCAGCCTCATGAATCTTGTCATCAATTTTCTTTTGACAATGTGATATAGCTTTCTCATATGCAACATTTTCTTCAAGCAAAGTGACCTCTCGTAATTGCACCTAAATAAAGGATCAGGAAAAAAAAAATAGGCATATAGAAAATACAAGAGGCAGGCATAGAAAACAAAAATATTTGACTTAGATATGAAAAAGAGGAGCAGATGGTTGTGTGCTAGAAATGCTCAGGATATTGACATATTTATGTTTGAATATTCCTAAAAGAGGCAAAAGCATTTTACAACGCATGCATAGCCCTTTTCTTTCCTTCAATGTTATATGATATCCCAGTTAGTGTGGAACAAAATAAGCTTTAGAAGAATAAATGATATTTGAAATGGTAATATCTTTTCCATTGAGCCTTTGAGGTACTATGAGACCATATCACACAGAAGCCTTAAAGTCCTAAACTGATGCCAGTATAATAATTCAATGCACGTGCTCTTTTTTTCTCTTCTCTATCCCCTAAAACCCCTGCCCATGATACTGTCACTACCTTGGATTTCATGTTATCAATACTCTATAAAACCTCCCTGCATTATTTTAGCAATTTTTAGAGAAACCAGGTTCTCATAAAATCAAGAAAAACTTTGTGTTTACATCATCCTCACTAAGACTTATTTCATGCAATGTTAATTTCTACGAACATAATTTCAAACAAAAAAAGTCAGCCTGGTGCTACAAAGCTCCCGCATGTGTGGGGTCCAGGGAAGAGTCAGACCACTAGATCTATTGGATGCAGCCTACACTGCCTTTTTTTTTTTTGCACGAGGAGGCTGTTTCCGCAGCTCGAACCCTTGACCTCTAAGCCACATGACGACAATTTTACCGTTGCGCCAAGGCTCCTCTTCAATATAATTTCAAAATGGATGAAAATTAATTCTACAAAAAGAAATTAATCCTGGTCTTTGAGGTTGTCATAGGCCCTGATTCTTTTATTTTATTTTTTTATTGTTTTATTTTTTATTTTGCTTGACATGGGAAATACGATAATAGATCACTTCTTCACTTACTGCAGCCATCTAAAATTAGATAATTCATTATATCTTCAATCAAGAAAAAATCAAGCTGGGAAACCACCAAAAGATGACCAAACTTGCCACTAGATTATTCACATGATGATATCTATAAGCATTCTTCACCAACATATCTAATTTGAACCCAAACGAAGAGATGAATTGGTCCTCATTTGAAAAGAAAACCAAATTCAACTGATGAATTACCTTGTCATATGCCAATAAATCCCACTAAAACTGTGAAACTCCATCACAAGCGAATAAAGAAGAGATGCATTTCCGATAAAAAGGTCTCGTCTCGATTTAGAGCTTAAAAAAATTGAATTAAAATGAAGATATACAAGATGAATCAACAGGTCCCAACGAACACGCAGGAAAAGAAATGAAGCCAAATCAAGAATGAAACAAAAAAAAAATCCCAAAATCATAATCACTACAAAGCCATCAAAATTTGCAATAAAAAATGCCTCCTTTCAAGTATAGAGCTAAAAAACAATGTCAAATTAAATCGAAAATAAATACAATAGATCAACAGATCCCAACAAACAATATGAAAAACAATGAATCCAAATAAAAAAAAAGCAACAAAAGAAAACCCTCAAAACCAGAATCACAACAAAGGAATCGAAATTCCCAAACCTGCTCGCGGGTAGTGGAATGGGCGTTGAGCTGGAGAGCGAGCGCGTTACTAGAAGCGACCGAGTCGGCATGAAGGTGAGGGAGGCGCTGGGCGATGTGAGCAGGAGGGATCCTAAGGCGTAGATCTCGGATCGAGCGGCGCAGCGACTCCGCGCGCTCGTCGAGCTCCCGTGCCCGCCTCTGCTGCTCCGGCGTGAACACCGCCGGCACCGGCCTCCGGTCATCGTCTTCCCCTTCGTCGCTCTGCCCGCTGCCACCAACCACGTCCGCAGCCCAAGCCAACAAGCCCGCCATTGCGCTCTCCCTCCCTCACTCTCTCTCTCTCTCTCTCTCTCTCTCACAAATGGAGTCGTGGATAATTCTATATCGGTCCCTAGAAATTATTTGTTTTGTAAAAGGTCCCTGGAAATTAGGGTCGCAAATGAAAAGCGACAACCTGTTGAACAGGTGGGCACGGGACGGTTAATCGGGCCCGACGGGCCCAACCCGCCGGTTCCGGGCAGGCCAAACTCTGAACCGGAACCGGCCCGGGCCACAGGTTGACCCGTTGGGCCCGGCGGGTCACGGGTCACCCAAAGGTGACCCGTAACCGGCCCAGGCACCCTTATAGAACCGGCAGGCCGGGCCCAACCCACCGGTTAACCGGCCGGCCCGCCGGTTTTTTAAATTTTTTTTTATTTTTTTAAAAAACATTTAAATGTATATTAAAAATAGCAAAAAATTTAAAAAAATGTAAAAAAAATATATGATATTTTGATATAAAAATAGAATGAGAAAAAAATTTTAAAATTGAAAACTATAAAATTCATTATCCTACACTCATTATTCAAATATCAAGAAAACCAAAAAAACAAAATTAATTAAAAAAAACATATCAATGGCAAATTACTTAAATAAATAAGAAAATAACCATAAAAAAACCTTCATTATTGACAACTAGAGAATGCAAAAATATCTCTGGAAGGAAAAAAAACAATCTATAAAATTCATTATCCTCATACATTAATTATTCAAACATTAAAAAAATAAAAAAAAACATAAAATCACAAAGAGCATATAAATGGCAAGCTATTTAAAATTGAGAAAATAACAATAAAAATCCTTCATTATTGGCAATCAAAGAATGCAAAAATCTCTCATGAAAGGAAAAAAAAAATCAATCTATAAAATTCACTATCCTACATTAATTATTTAAACATTAAGAAAACCAAAAAATTTATAAAATCACAAAAGAGTATATAAATGGCAAGCAATTTAAAAATTAGGAAATAAGTCAATAACCATAAAAAGTCTTCATTATTGACAATCAAAGAATGCAAAAATCTCTCTTAAAAGAAAAAAAAACTCAATATATAAAATTCATTATCCTACACTAATTATTCAAATATTATAAAAACCAAAAAAATTATAAAGTCAAAAAATATATAAATGGCAAGATATTTAAAATAAGGAAATAAAAATGAAAAACCTTAATTATTGGTAACTAGAGAATGAAAAATCAAAAATCTCTCTTCAAGGAAAAAAAAAATTCAAATATATAAAATTTATTATCCTTCCTAATTATTCAAACATAAAAAAAAAATCAATATATGTTTACCTGAGTTTAAAAACTTGAACAAAAATTCAAAAAAATTGAAAAAAAAAAAACTCAATCTTACGGGTTGACCCGGGTCAACCCGGCCCGTGCCCCCCTCTCCTGTTCAACTGGTTTTATCAAAACCGCTAGAAGTCCCTCCCTTCTTCTCTCTCGGCGGAGAAGCTCCGCTAGGGCTAGGGTTTCGCCATCTCTGAAGCTCAATCTATCTTCAAAGATGGCCACCCTCCTCTCCAGCTCTTCCACCTGCTTCTCAAGACCCGGGCTTCCTCCCAGAAGGTACGATTATCTTTTCTTTTTGATAAATTAGAAGGTACGATGTCTCTCCCTCGTTTCTTTGGTTTCAGCGGCTAAATCTTGCATTGCTTGGGCGTTCCTCTGTTTGCAGGGTTTTCTTGAGGAGTTTGAAGGAGGTGAGGAGGGGGACGTTCAGAGTGGTTCCGATGAGAGTGCGTTGTTCGACGGATCTTGCGCTTGGTGGCGGAGGGTTTGTTCATGGTGAGGACGTATTCTTGTGCTATGGATTCAAAGAAACATAAGGAATATCATGAAATTGGTTGATGTGTAGTTTGATTGGATTTGGCTTATGTTTTGATTGATTTAGTTTCTAGTTGTTTTTTATAGTTTGTGTTTTACATGCTGCTACTTACATTCTTCCAGTGCTCTGCCATTTTAGAGAATTAATTGAACTTTTGATTGTTGTTATTTGAGTTTTTTTCAGAGAAATGCAACACCTGATATGAAAATTTTACTTAGTTTGGCTAGTTGGAGTTTTAGATTGGAGAGTAGGTTGTTTCTAATGGTTAAGCATCTGGAAATGGGATGGTTTAGAGATAAGACTGAAATTACTTGGACTTTTGGAGAAGGATTTCCTACAAATCCAAGCTTTCATAGAAAGATGCTGAATATAAAGATTTAGACACATCCTGCACCCAAGGACTAGGGTGGGGATTTAAGGGTTCTGGATTCCATGCGATGGTATTGTGACTTTCTCGCATTGGCTATTGGTCTAAATATATAGGCAGAAAATAGGCACATAGTAAGATTTTAACACAAATAAGGGAGAATTCTCTTCTCCATTCTATCATGTTGAGTTGGTGTCCTTTATTTCCACCAATTTCATCCTTGGTTTAGTCTACTATTGAAATTTTGCAAATCCGAGATTAACCATGTCATTCACACAAAAGGAGAAAATCAAGGCTATCATGAACATCTCAAGGAATAATATTGCTTCTTGTACATTGGCTGTTAAATTATGTTATTGATTTGTCAATCGCAGCCCATTTTAATCTGACCTTATTATATCATGTATGCGCCATGATCAGTTCAACTTTTATGTATATTTGCATTAGACTAATGTGAAAGTAGGGTTGTAAATGAGCTGGGCTTGAATTGATTTCGATCTGACTTGAATTCGGCTCAAGCCTAGGCTGGCTAGCTTGTGTTCTATCCATCCAAACTTAAACAGGCTTAAGTTGCTTGATTTCAACTTGAGTCAGGAAAAATTCTGCTCAGTTGTAAATACTTTACTAAAAAGAGTTAATACTTTTGCCTCAATCTATTTCAATCTGAGCTCAAACAAGACAATCTATGCTTGAGCTTGGTTTGAAATTAATTCTGAGCTAAGAATTTAAGTTGGAGCTTGTACCATTTATTTAATAATTGAGCAGACCTTGAACTTAATTTAGCCTGAACTCCAGTAGCTAGGGAGCTTCTTGATTACTTTCTACCACCACATGCAAGTTCTTTATTTGGTTGGAGTATTTGGTAGAGAAAAATCAAAGTATTGTGTTATTTTCACTATTAATGATTGAACTGTGTTTAGTGCCATTAGAGAAAAGTTAGACCTTTTGATACTTGCTATTTTGGAGCTAGACTTTTGTCATAGGCTGCCAGAGTAGCTGAGCCTCTATAAAATTTACCTTACAATAAAAGGAGGTCCAGTATCTAAAATTGTTTCCAGGTTTCAATTGGACAAAGGCTAGAGGAGTATCATGGGCATGTGTGCATTAATGATCATATCGAAACTGCTATATGATTTGGAGATTGGATAGTTGAAAATAGAAATGTCATTACATATAATATCCTGATATTGAAATGTTCATAGTTCACACCCACAAGAAAAACTATTGACCAATGGTAATTTCTGTTAACCTAACTTTTTTCTGGTGGTAACAACTTGTCAGTTAGCTTCAATATTGTTAATCTATTATTGATAACTTGGCTTGCATACCAACATTCTTCTTTTGACTTCTACAAATTTTGCCTACAACTTGATAGCTGGTATATTACATGCCATGTAACTTTTGGGTATAGATCTCCTCTAGTTGTTCAATATCTACATTCTTTTATCCAACCTGTTTGATTTTTCAAGCACATGTCTTTGCAGAAAATATTCTAAAGTTCCCTCGGATGAATGTATGGGATCCATACAAGCGGCTTGGGGTAACTCCTGATGCTTCTGAAGAAGAGATCAGAGGGGCACGAAATTTCCTTCTTGAACAATATGCTGAGCATGAGCAAAGTGTGGAATCTATAGAAGCTGCTTATGAGAAAATACTAATGAAGAGTTTCAGAGAACGAAAGAAATCGAAAATCAATTTGAAAAGCAAGCTAAAGAAGAAAGTAGAGGAATCTCCTACGTGGGTGAAAACGTTGCTAAGTTTTGTGGAACTTCCTCCAATTGATGTGATTCTTAGAAGACTCTTCCTCTTTGCTTTCTTGGGCGTGTGGAGTGTAATGAATTCAGCTGAGACCGGACCTGCTTTCCAGGTATATACTTGAAAATAGTTTTGATTTTACTCTTGCAATAGTTTATGCCTTGATTTTTGAATTGGGCTTGGTCACCGCTAATAGAATTCTTTGTTAGTTCAATAGGCAGAATGTAGAATATGATCTTATCTGTTTCAAAGAAAAAACATTGCTTGCACTCAGATTTCTTGATAAATCTTGCTTTCTGAGTTGCCTGGTTCCCATCTTACATCATCTGTCAATACTCACTTGAGATTGAAAACCTATATGTAAACTTTATTCAATCTTGTGCACATCCCTTGCAATCTAATATTCATTTATAACTCAAAATCAACCAACATCAACATTTACTTAATTCATTGAAATGAGTATGATTATGCGCAGGTTGCACTCTCTCTAGGATCATGCATCTATTTCCTTAACGACAAGATGAAAAGTCTAGCCAGATCTTGTATAATTGGGTAAGATTTTGAGGAGTTGAACTTTGAATCAGCTATGCCTTGCCTTTCTATTTATTGATTTATGAATATTCCTCTATATGTTTATGTTTTTTCTTTTTTTTCCATCTCCAGATTTGGGGCCCTTGTTCTTGGATGGGTCTTGGGTTCCATATTAGTTCCGATGATTCCAATAGCCCTGCTGCAGCCAGCTTGGTCACTTGAACTTCTAACTTCTTTGGTCTGTTATATTTTCTTGTTTCTTGCTTGTACCTTTCTCAAGTAAAGATGTTCCTGTCCTGCTTTCAACACATGGTAACATCTGTCAATTGCCTTCCCTGTATCCCCCAATCATCAATTGACGCATATTGTTTCATATACAAGCGTACATTTTTGTTACTTCTACCGATTTTGCGATATCATACTTTTTATTATTAGCAAATGAATGTCGAGTCTTTTCTGTTTATTGGAAATAAAGTTTATTGATTGGTTAGCCATTTTCTATGAGGTAAATTGTTTGATGAACACCAGAATATCATCCACGGGCATTGTATTACTATTTGTTTATTGATTAATATACTAGATTTGTGAAATGCAGCATATTCAATGGCCTATATCTAAGCCAACACCTGAGATCTTATTTACTTGAGAAGTTTTTTTTGAATTGAAGTAGTAGCTTCTTTTGGTTTCTGACGTTTCTGTGCATGGTACTTGTATCACAGAGCTCTCTCTCTCTCAGAAAGCAATAGGGTTCTTTTCCTTCCATGATGGTGTTCTAACCATTACCTAATTGAGGGAATGAATGAATCTCTCATCTTGGCTTTTCGGTTGTTGTTGTTGTTGTTGTTGTTGTTGTTTACCTAGAGCGATAGGTAAAAGAAACATCCATCCAAGATTTAGGAGCTGCTCCATTCTCAACCTAGGTAAAGTCCATCTTGTTGCGATAGAAATAAACTGAAACAAATAAGCTTTAACTAATGTAATAAAGATACCAATTGTCATTCCAAAAACTGCAACCATTTTCTGTTTTACGAAAAGCTCGGGAATGAATATGTACAACAACAAACATCTAAGCCTTAATCCTATACTAGATGATGGGTTGGGGAATGAATATGTACGGAATAAATAAATTCTGTATCCAAGTTTGGATGTAGGACTGACATTTTATTGTTTGATTTCTTCAGCAAACTAATCAAAGTGTTCTGCCTTCCGATCCTAAGACCTTGCTAGTTGCTATGGCAATCTATACTAGTTAATACGGCACGGTCCAGCCTAAGGAATACCTAGGATGTCCTCCTCCTTTCCAGTTAATGGGAGTTGCCTTCCTTACAATGGCTAATTTCCTAGTTTACTGCTTGCTTCTCCTTTAGAAAGCAATATCCAGGTTGTTTTTGAAGAAAATAATAAAAGAGGAAAGTATCAAAAAAACCCTTGATATTTTTCAAATCCTCAAAAAACCCCTCAAATTTTCCAACTCCTCAAAAAGTCCCTCCTTTTTTACCGAACCCCACGTCGCGCCACGTCTCTGCAGCACAGTTTGAAAAAGCGGTGAAATTACGGAGCTGCCCCTCTTTGCATCCCAAAACCGACTCTTTGCATCCCAAAACCGTTTCGTCGCTTGCTCTTCATCACAAAGGTTCATTTCTCTTCTCCCCACCTTTGCAAATAAGTCGGCCCATCTCTCCACCGCCACCGTCGAAGAGCATCTTTGCAAAGCTTCCAAATGACTATCTCCAAGGCGAAAGTGACAATCTCCCACATTTATGCTCAGCGGTTTTGGGTATTTAGGGTTTAGGGTTCGGTTTAGGGCACAACCCGTATGCGTGATTACGAATCCGTGTTTAGGGTTTAGTGTTTAGGGTACCTGACTGGTTGTGAGAGCTAAAGGGTGTATTTTTTGGAGTTTAGTGTGTATCTCTCAGGGTTGCGTTTATTTCATGAGCTAAAAGCGTGTATTTTTGGAGTTGATCAGTGTCTCTCGGGGGTTGCGTTTATTTCTTGAGCTAAAGCGTTTAGTTTTATGGGGTTTTCGTTTACTTTCAAGGCAAAGCGTTTATCAGTCTATTTGTAACAACAGGCAACAAGCGTTTATTAGTCTGTTTGTAACAGAGGGCGCTTATTATTTGGCCAAAGCGTTTAGTTTTCGGGGGTTGTCGTTTATTTCGTGAGACAAAGCGTTTATTAGTAGCGGGGCCAAAGCGTTTAGTTTTCGGGGGTTTCGTTTATTTTGTTTCCAAAGCATTTATTGTTGTCTGTAACGTGTGTTGCGATTACATATTGTGCAGTTCTCTAAAGGATGGGAAAAAATGTCAAAAGGGTCGTCAAAAGGGTCTTCAAAAAGGTCAAAAAGGTCAAAAGGGAAGTGTGCCCGCTCATCAACGCCAGGTGCTACCTGGTTCCGATCGTGGTGCTGTTCAGAGAGCTGAAGGCGTCGATGACAGCCCGGCATTGGGAGTTGTTTGAGAGAACTCCCTTTGCCCATTTCATGGAGCTGGAGCCTATCATCCAGGAGAGGGGGGTCCTGGATTCCATCCTCTCGATGTACGACGAGAAGACCGGAAACTTCAACATTGGTTCATCTCAGCTGGAGTTCCGGGCAGAGGATGTCGCTATGATCCTCGGTCTCCGATGCCACGGTGCTGCGGTAACCTTCAAGACGAAGGCCGCAAAGAGTGATCTCGGCGCTTGAGTTCCCGAAAGCACCGCGGCTGACCGAAACCGCCACTCCATCCAGAAGACCCTACGCGATCTCGTTAGGAAGGGCAAGGGCGAGGAGGAGAATTTCGTCAAGATGTTGGTAGTCTACATCCTCGGGAGCTTTCTGTTCATCAGCACCTCACAATGCTGACCCGAATTGGGTTGCCTCGTGCACGCGACACAGGAATCGCTTGGAGACTACGCGTAGGCGCGAGCCGCTACAGGTGGTGATGGAGGAAGGTCCCGATCACGGCGAGGTCATGTGAGGGCCCGTGCCGCAGGGAATCGGAAAACGTCAGGCTACCTGCGAGGGTGCGTCCTCGCACTTAATCTGTGGTTCTACGAGTTGACAGGGACCGGCAAGAGGATACACTTCAAGAAGACGCCGCGCATTTTGTGCTACGGCGAGAACGGCTTTCGAGAAGCGTAAATCGGTATCCGAAGTTCTTTGAAAAAGTGGAGGGAAAGAAGGTGGGCAATGTTAGTTGTTTTCGAGAAGTGTTTATGAATTTTGTAATGCGCTTATCTTTTTACTTATAATCGCTTATTATTTTCGTAAAGCGTTTATTTTAATGCTAAAGCACTTATTTTTCCGTTGAAGTGTTTTTATTATTAAACTTAAGCACTTATTTTTCCGTTGAAGTCTTTATTATTCCGTGTAAATCGCTTATTATGTTGGTAAAGCGTTTATTATTTATCTTAAGCGCTTATCCGTTCACTGAATGAAGTCTTTCTTTACTGTTCTTCTGCATGTATTTCAGTTGTCCCCGCTCACCCCCTCTAATTGGTGAGTGCGAAGTTTATCGGGTCGAAGAAGTCCACCCACAAAGAAACGGTAGCCCTGCGACGTTCCTTCGGAAGAAACCTCCTCCCTCGAAGAGAGGGAGGAAGATCAAGAGGTGGAGGTCCCTGAAGAATGTTAGGGTCTGACTTCGAGAGCTGGCGGAGGACAAAGGCTGGAGTTCCTCATGGAGGAGATGAGGCGCTTGATCGATTGGTGAAGCGATGGCTACTTGAAGGTGAATGCCCGGCCAGACAACAAACCCGCCGAAGCTCCCGCAAGCAATGATAAGCTTGCCACGCCTCCGCGATCGAGAACCGCGGGAAGCACTGCACTGCAGCGGATGCACCACGGTTTCACCACCGAGAAAAAGATGCACCCGCAGCGAAGCACAAGCACCACCGGTTTCGAAGCCAGCACCCGCGCAGCGGACTCTTGGGATACGTTGCTCGCAGAAGGAAAGTGGCAAAAACCACGAATCGCGACGACGGCAAATACCGCTGGCGGGGAACCGTAAAAAGCAACACGACCCGCACGGGCGTGTGTCAAAAGACCACGCCCGCAAGAACACGTGGCGCACGGGCAACCCGCGAAAACAAATGCAAAGGCGTGACGCTGCCCCCGTTCTCCGCCGGTTGAGGCCGAAGGGAAAGTCGCCGAGGCGTAACGCTGGCCCGTGGAAGGGGACGGCGAAGGAGGCGCTTCATCACGGAGGACCAGTGACGCTTGATATCTCGGCGTTCTTGAGTCCCTTAAAGAAACAATTCGGAGGTCACCAACGATGAAGGTGTCTTGTCCGATAAAGCCAAAGACGCCATTATCCCGCTTGCCCCTAGTGCTCCCGAGCACGTGGATAATACAAACTTCTATTTACCCTTGAATAAGAGGCCTCTTGGTTTCAAACATCCCGAATCCGGATGGAAGCGTGCACGGCAATTTCCTTTGTTTTTGAATCACAGGATGGACAAGTAAGACACATGCTAAGAGAATATGATTTTTTAGTTTTAGGCTTTGTTGCCCATATTTTTATTGAGTGTATTATTTACCTTAAGCGTTTATTATCATAGTTTTCTGCTTATTATTTACCTTAAGTGCGTTTTATTGGAGGTTTCGGCTTATTATTTTCATTAAGTGTTTATTATCAATTTGTTTTGGCTTATTAGTTTCCTTAAGCGTGCAAATGTTTGATTTTAAGCTCATTATTTTGATTCAGTGTGTATTTGCTTGACTTTTAACTTATTAAACAACTTTATAAGTTAAATAAGCGTATTCTCATACTGGCACCCGATGCGGAAGAACGACTTGGCGTTAAGCCACACGCAAGCAATGTATCTTTGCATGATCAATGGAGAGTTCGTTCGATGGCGTGATCGGCGTCTTCGTAGTTATGTTGCAAAATGAGCTTAAGAATTTGGACAACCCATACAAACGGAGGGCTTCCATTATCGGGCCCATAAGCGTATCCTGTTGTCACAATTTTAGGGAAATCATCGCACCGGTAATGAGTCGATTGATGAAGAGAGGAATAGAAAACTTCCATGACACGGGCGTTGTCCTAATGCCGATAATCGGCCATGAGCACTTCCACCTCACAGTGCTTTGGAACGGGAAAGACGAGAGTATCTCCATTACTCGTCATTAACGAGCATAAGTTACGACATGGACGCGCTGGCTATGGTAAGACTTTCCCTTATTATTATTTGTATTATTATCCAGTCAGTAATGCTATTGATCTAACAATAAAACCCCATGTTTGCAGCGTAAATTGTGCGACCAGTACCTTGCCTCCACAGCAGGAGTTACTGACAGTGAGAAATGGCCCCTGACACACAAGAGGAACTGCCCCCGGCAAGAATCTGGCAGCGGTGGCCTCATACGAAGTTCCCGTGAGGCACCGGTGGGCCTATCTATATCCGGGATTGGAAATATAGGCTCCTGGTATGCTGCGCTGTATGCCGATACAGTGAAGAAGTCATCAACATAAGAATGCACACTTGTGTCTTTTTGCATAATCGTTGCGCATGCGTGTTTGCATGGTAGTCCATCAACTTCCCAACGACGGCATGAGCAGGTCCTATTGCTTAAGTTCACACAATTACTATGATTGTCCATCACTTCAAATTGAACCCCATCTGAATGACCCACTTTCAAGTACCTGCTTTGCTCCACGGTTTCTTCAATCCGCTTATGTATCTCAGGACAAAGATGACCTTCCCATAGCTTGCATTGCTCTCGTCGATGATACATCATACTCATCATCTTATACCTACAACATAATAAACGACAACTCAAAAACGATAAACGCTTCGGTAGCTATAATAAGTGAAAACGCCGAAAACTAAACATTAGGTCATTTCGATAAGCGAAACAACAAACCATAAGCGCGTAAGACGTTTAATAAGCGGAAAGACTCATAAATAAAGGCTTAGTCCGTTATAAAAAGCGAAAACTAGGAAAAATAAGCGCTTGGGCAAAACCTTATGGAGTCCACCATGTTTGTCATGTAGGTGACGGCCGTCCGTATCCATGCGTTGAATGACTCCGCCACGTTGGAGTACATCTCACACCATCTCGCCCCTTTGAGCAAATAATTACACCAATGCTCATGTCGGACTTGTGAAATAACGGTTATTGGTCATGCGATGATGCGGCGGGGACCTCATCGACAAAGATCATTGTACTCCTTCCATGTGTAGGCATATGCAACCTTAAGCAACAGGCTCCAACACTCATCCTTCATCGCCCTACCCATCGAAGCATTTGCCTTCAAGAAGTTCGCATGAAGATGTCGTAAGCAATACGCATGGGGGGAGGAAGGAAAAACCCTAGCGATGGCATTGATAAGCCCCTTCGATCGGTCCGATATGAACGTAAGGATCTTCTCGTACGGTTCGCCGTTGTCGTACAATGCGTCACCCAGCGTTGACACAAACCATGTCCAATTATCATCAGTCTCATTGTCAACAATGGCGAACGCTAGGTGGAAGAATCCTTCATTACCGTCTTTACCAGTTGCGCCAAGCAACGTGCCACCGTATTTCCCCATTACGTGAGTCCCATCAAGGAATAACAAGGGTCTACCCCCCCCTCCTGAAACTATCAAGTGAGGCCCGAAAACAAAAGAAACCTCGCTTGAATCTTTCACCTTCCTTTTCCAAAATCACAATGCTACCTGGGTTGGTCTCTGCCACCTTCTCCGCATACCACATCAACAGATCGTAGCTTGCAGCGTCGCTTCCGTGGAGCATCTCCCTCGCGACCTCTTTACCCATCCAGGCCTGCTTGTACGGCAGGTGAACTCCATGGTCACGTAATATGTCCCGTTGCATGTCCACGGCCCTATAGAGTGGTCGATCTTTGAGTTTCTGTATCACATGTTTGCTGACCCACTTCTTAGAAGCCTTTGGATGGGATGTAGTGCCAATCCCCCCTCCACATGTATGCGAGGTTGTTATTGTTTTGATACGGAATTCTTTAATATTACCAACCATCGATGCATGGACACGCCACTGACAATCATCCACTGCACATGCAACGGTCACTCTTTGCTGATCATTCTTAATGAACCGATAGTCGAAATTACGCCTGATGGCAAAGTCCCGTAAAGAATCCCTGAAGTGTTCAGCATTGTGAAATCTCTGACCGACGGTGCCGATCACAACGGAGTCTAATTCCAAGTGCTCTGGCATGCGCATGCGCAAGTCCACTTCTTCACTTTGTGATGACAAAGATTGGGGCCGGAAACCACTGTAGAAGACCAAAGTCATGAAATACACGCTTAGTCGTTTAACAGCGGGAATACATGCTTTAGAGAAAGGATAAACGATGCGATCGTATAGTAAGCGGAAACTCCATAAAATAAGCGATCGGCCGTTAAATGAGTGAAAACCGCAAATAATAAACGGCTTAGGTCACATAATATGCGAAAACGCAAAATAATAAACGGGTCGTCGTTTAGACAGCCAAACTCCTAAATACGAAACGCGCGATTGGGTACAATAAGCGAAAACCATTAATAATAAAGGCTTACACATAATAATAAGCGAAAATACAAAACATAAACGAAACAAATCAAAAGAAATTCTTCATTACGGGGCAACAGATGATTCTGCCAGGTTCCCTATTGTCACATCCTTGTCCTCAACGATCATGTCCACCACCATCTTCTTGAATATTCGATGCACCCCGCACATCCGCAAGAAATCCCCATCTGAGTCAACTAAACATATAGCCTTGTGCTCGTCTGGGACGACATACTTCACTCTCACTCGTGAAGCGTCGAGGCTCCAACGATTGAGGATTTCCTCCAACACAGACTGCCACGAGGACAACATGGTGAAATCAAGAACATGGCCTTCTTCTTTGTACCTTGCAACAGCAAAAATGGTTTCCATTAGCGAAGGTAGGTGAAGATCTTCAACTGCAGACGCTAGAAGGGAAGGAACGAGGAGATAGTATACTAAACAAGGAAGCGAATGTGGGTGAAGATCTTCAGCTGCAAGGTATGGCGAGTTCGACGTGACCGGGCGGGAGATCTCCCGCCAAAATCACCCAATAGGGACAGGGGCATTACGGGCATTTTTCAGAAAATAGAGGCGGGATGGAGAGGGGAGGGACTTCTTGGGAAGATTTGCAAAAGCGGTGGACTTTCAGGGAAGGCTGGAAAGTCGGAGGGGTATCCGGAATTCAGAAATATGTCGGGGACTGTACAGTAATTTTCCCTTAAGATTATGGTCAACTCAACTTAATCTATGGTTTGTCTGAAATAACCTAAATTTCAGAACGCATGTTACGCACATAAGAATAATTACCATCAAATCCCAGGGTAAATTTTTTCGTGGGTCACCCAACTATACTTAATTATCAAATCGATCATCAAACTTTAATTTGTATCAAAAAGGTCACTCACCTTTAATTTTGTTACACCGGCAGGTCACCCAGATAAATTCTGATCCCCAACTGGTCTAATCTGCTTAGTTGGCTGCCGGAGAAGCTGACGGGGCTTATAATATTATCCAAAAGCCACGTTAGCTTCTGATTATACATCCCCTTCCTTTCTTTCCTAAACTCGTGCCTTACTTCCTCAGCCCTGAACCAGAGAACCTGCGAGGAAATTGGAAGCTTTGAGAACCAGCCAGCGGGGAAATTGGAAGCTGTGATCTCTTCAGGAGAGGACAAAGCATTTGTTGAAGGTGTTTGATTAATTGATCGGGTGTTGTACGTTGTTGAAGCATTCAAGTGCATTGGTGTTAGAAGCTGAAGAATGTGTTTGAAAGTAGACCTCTTTTCTGAGTTTTTCATCTTGCAAGAGCATTGAGATGAATTAATTATAGTGTATTGAAGGTGTTGTGCAAATTTTGTACTTTGATTAAATTGAAGGTGTGCAAATTTTGTACTTTGATTTAATTGAAGGTGTTCAAGTGCAGTAAAATGAAGAATTTTTTATCTTTGGTTTAGAAGCAATGTAATTGAAGGTGTTTCATTAATTAAGTGAACAATTAATTAAATTTAAGGTGTTTGATTAATTAAAAGAACAATTAACTAAATTAAAGGTGGCCAAGTGCAACTGATGTCTGCAGTAAATTGAAGTTGTACTTTGATTTAATTGAAGTAAATTGATGATGTATTTTGATTTAATTGAAGGTGTTCAAGTGCAGTAAAATGAAGAATTTTTAACTTTGGTTTAGAAGCAATGTAATTGAAGGTGTTTCATTAATTAAGTGAACAATTAATTAAATTTAAGGTGTTTGATTAATTAAAAGAACAATTAACTAAATTAAAGGTGACCAAGTGCAGTTGCAAAATTACTGTAGTATTTGATTAATTAATTGAACAAGTAACACAATTCTAAAACTAAACTTTCTTTAATTACAACCACAATTCTAAAACAATTAACTCAATTTCTTAACAACAGATGCCCAACAATGTAACAGTAAGTGTAAATAAAAGTATTGATTACATATAACTATAAGTATCTACATCCATTCCATGACACAAAATACAAATGTAAAGCTCTAATTACATTTAATTCACCATACAAAATTTGCTCTGAAACCTGCCTAAAACTTCACAAAGAGAATTAAAACTGCAACAAACTGCAACCATCTATGGAAATATTCCATGTGAGTCAATTGAGAGAAAGCAAACTAAACAAAATAATTGCACCTTCATTGATAACTGTAAGTATGTACATCCATGACATGACACAAAATACAAATGTAAAGCTCTAATTACATATAATTCACCACACAAAATTTGCTCTGAAACCTGCCTAAAACTTCACAGAGAGAATTAAAACTGCAACCATCTATGGAGGCATTCCATGTGAACCACCACCTCCACCAGTAGAAGCTCCTGGGGGGACCCATATCTTCCTTCTTTTTGTAGCCTTGAATGCAGGTTGTGTCATTTGCTGAGGTTTGGAAATATTCAGATCAGAAGGTTTGGAAATATTCAAATCAGAAGACCTAGTAGTTGTGACTTTGCCTCTCCATACATTTAATTTTTTCTTCTTCATCCCAGCCTTGAATGTAGGTTGTGTCATTTGCTGAGGTTCATTAATTACCTATATTGTTAACAAAAATTTAGGTTAGCATCAAATTTCATGGGAAGGCAAGACACTGAATGTCCTGATGTTGCTGAAATTTTTTATAGCAGGACATACCTGTGACCTTGGTGCTTGAGGGATTTGTGTTTGTGATGTGGGTGCCTCATCTTGGCTGGCTTTGTTTAAAGAGTCAACCTATTAAATCAAATATGTTAATCACACATAAGTTTGAAATAGATAGCATTTAAAAATGCAAAAAATTAACTAACCATTGTAAAATGTTCCTGCAAAACCTGTGAGTCAATTGTATCCATGGGATTATCCTGTCCTACTTCACTTGGGTTCCCATGTTGCTGCCTACTTGCATTCCCCTGATTACTCTGGCATGCATATATGATACATATTTAATTAATTGTATGACAAAGAAGAAGAACATAAATTAGTATTGAGTGGCACATATTTACCTGATGTCCATGATATCTTTTGTTATGACCAGCAATGCCACAGATGCTGCACTTCATAGTAACACCTTTCTTGTTGACTTTTCCTTTGGTGAATCCTCTGGTTTCCTCACCCAACTCCTTCCTCCTAAGCAATTGTTTTCTACCTCTTGTTCTGTTCACTGGATCAGGAGGGATCATGGGCCCTTGGTCACTCTTTGGCCAAGAATCCCTGTCATGTGTGGGGTTTAATGTATGTCTATATGTTTCTAAATAGGTAGTGACCTTATAGCAATCATGGATGTAATTTTCAGGCCTGTCTTTGTTGTAGTAGATAACAGAAATGGCATGGCTACATGGAATCCATGTCAACTGCCATCTCCTACAAGAGCAATTACCTCCATCCTTGTCAACCACAAACTGTCCCTCTGGCCCTAAAACTTGATACTGATCCCCTCCTGACCATGTTGTATTATAAAACCAGCTTAATTGCTTCCACTTCTCTAGCTTTTTAAGTATTCTAGGGCAATGAATACTTGTGCATTTTTTCATGGCATCCCTTCTTTTATGTATCCTAATCATTAATTTTGTTCTGATCATCTCATTCATGGTGACTATCCCCTTGATCCTAGCTTCAAGAATGCTGCTATTGAAGCATTCACACAAATTATTTAGAAGTATGTCACACTTGAATTTGGTTTGAAAATGTGCCCTACTCCAATGATGGGGATCTATTTTTTTCATGTAATCACATGCACCTGTGGACATCACATTCAACATGTCCATGGCTTTTTCATATGCAGCTAGGTATGTTGCTTTGGCACAACTCCACAATTGGTCCTTGAGTGCTTTCCCTCTAAAATTGTGTCTAAAATTTGTGTGGATGTGCCTAACACAGAACCTATGCTCACTATTGGGAAATAATTCCTCTATTGCTGGGATTAATCCCTAAGTTTGTCATTTAGTGGACACATCATCACCACAGGGAAAGAAAGAAAAAAAAACAAACAAACAAAATATAAAAAGAGGTTAGTAAACAGAATCATAATCAAGTGAAACAGAATATGATAGGATGCAAGCAATTACCTTTTGCCTATCACTCATGAATGCCCAATTGTGACTGTTTGTGATCCTTAAGTCCTCTGCTAACAGCTGCAAGAACCACTTCCAATTCTCTTTGTTCTCCTTGCTTACAGTGGCCCATGCAACTGGATAGATGCAGTCATTAGCATCTATCCCAACTGCTGCCAACAATTGTCCTCCATACAGGCCCTTCAAGAAGCATCCATCAAGTGAAACTATCTGCCTGCACCCTGCCAAGAAACCCTTTCTCAGTGGACTTAGGCAAACATACATGCACTGAAACACACCTTGATCACATTTGAACATTATAGTTGAGCCAGGATGAGTCATCATGAGCTCCAATCTGTAATCATATAGCCTTGTCATCTGTGCCTCCTCATCACCATCTATGAGTCTAATTTACAGATAGAAATATAAAACAAGATAAGCATTTCAATTATATAAATTATCATATATTTTATTTATACACCTATCACAGAGAGTGGAAAAATTACCTTAGGGCAATGCACTTGGCCCTGTATGCCTTCAATCTGCTTATGTCAACCTCTTGGTTGGTCTTGATAGCTTGAACAATACCAACTACCTTCCATGTAGGATCTGCCCTGAATTGTTCCAAGTAGTTTTTTGCTATCCAATTTGCACTTACATGTCTGTTGTTATGATCCCTTCCACATTCATGCTCCAATCTTCACGACTTAATGCGCCTTTGTGCTCCCATCTTTCACCATAGGTGAAGCCCACAGATAGAAAGGGCATCCCTTCTTACAAAATGCCTTGCATCTCTTTTTGGAGTTGGGTCTGAATTTCATGACATACCTGTTCCTGATCCCATAATTCTTTACTGCCTCCTTGAATTGATTGAAACTCCTAAACTTCATGCCAATCTTAAATTGAGGGTTCTTCATATCAAGTTCCTCATTAAATTCTGAATACTTAGGCATATTAGCTTCCAAATCATCTTCATCTGTTGAGGAGCATGAATTTAATTCCTCAGATCCTGCATAATCTGTCTTATTCTCATTCTCATCTTCATCTGCCACTCTTGGAGGTTCTCCCTCCACAACTACCTTGGCACTGGGTGGTTCACTGGTGCCCAAGGCTTCTTCTTCTTCTAAGTCATCACCAAAACTATAATCAGAATCATTTAGGTCACTTTCTTCTTCATTCTTTTTCCCCTTACCATCTCTCCCAAGTAATATACCCTCTAAATCACTACCTTCTTCATGCACTTCTTCTTCCTCTACTTCTTCTTCCTCTAAGTTTTTCATTTTATCAGCCTTTGTTTGTCCCATGGCAGTACCCCCATCACTGTTAGCACTAGGCCCAACACCATGATCATTAACATCACTAGCAATCTTAATGTAGACATATACTTCCTTACTAGAATCAACTGACAAAGCCATGTTCAGAGCATCTAGGTCAGACTTTATTTCCTTCATACCATTAGTTGCACTACTTACATCTAGCCACCAAATACTACAACCTTCAACCTCTAATTTAAACTCTTTAGCCATGCTTATAAGTTCAATTTTTGACATCTGGTCTGCACAGCAAAAGTCCACAAAACCAGCCATTCCTTCTATGCTCCCAATCATATAATGCATCCTTACTGTAAAAAGTTCAGAGGTTGGTACTGAAATGCAAGTTAAAATTAGAGTTATTGCCTTAACAGAACAGGGGGCAAAAGTAAGTAATAAACATACAAGCAAACATGAATGAAATTTAGGTTATTATTCATGCCACTAGTTATTGCCTTATATTGAATTTTGTTAATTGTTCAATTCTCTTTTGTTGAATTACCTAGGATTATAGTTGGACTTTAGCTAATAAAGGCTATTTCTTTATAAAACAATAGTAATAACCAAATATTACTAGAAAAGACAGCCTCTAATCAAGGCTTCTAAGGTACAGGAACTATAAAAACCAAATAGTACTGAAAATGTTCAAAATGTACAGGAACTATAAAATATAATTCATTGGCAAATTAGAGAGAAAGTTTAAAATAGCCCATAAATTACTTATTTAGTCATAAAGAACTATAAATCCATCTACAAAAACTGAATCCTAAAAATATGATAGTAAGCCTTGACCTAAGAATCCAGAATACTATAATATACATATCTTGCTACATTTTTGCCTTGATCTAAAAATATGATAGCTACCACTACAAGTTTTAACCTTGACATCTTGCCAAATATATATATATATATATATATATATATATATATATATATATATATATGCAGTCAGTACCCATCCTTTGTTGTGGTCCCTAGCTAGCGTAGCGATTATTAGAAAAAAGATATCAAACCCCAGAATCGCAACAATTGGTAATTGTTAATTATTCAAGATCTTTAAGACAATTAATTAAAGATAATTTAGTTTTAGAATTAGTTTAAGGATTTTGTTAATTGTTCAATTCTGCAGCTGCACTTAGCCACCATCAATTTAATTAACTGTTCAATTAATCAATCAAACAGTTTCAATTTCATCAATTGTTAACTTAATTAATGAAACAATAATTAACTAAATTGAATGTGCCCTATTAGTTACAGAATTAATGGTGTCCAATTAGTTAAAAAATAAGTTGCAGAATAGCTATAGTATCTTGTGTGTGAAAAAAAATTCTAGTTCTGTTCTGCTAGGGACCACAACAAAGGTACTGAGTCACTGAATTGAAGTGATCTTTTCTTTATTAGCTAAAATCCAACTCTAATGCTAGGGACCACAACAAAGAATGGGAAAACTGAACAACAAAGGCAATACGATGGTCAACCTTTCAAAAGATACACTTACAATACTCCGGTGGGGCCTCCCCCTCAGATCGTATCTCCCAGTTCACCGCCATCGCACCCGATCAATTAATCAAACACCTTCAACAAATGCTTTGTCCCCTCCTGAAGAGATCACAGCATCCAATTTCCCCGCTGACTAGTTCTCAAAGCTTCCAATTTCCTCACAGGTTCTCTGGTTCAGGGCTGAGGAAGTAGGGCAAGAGTTTGGGAAAGAAAGGAAGGGGATGTATAATCAGAAGCTGACGTGGATTTTGGATAATATTATAAGCCCCGTCAGCTTCTCCGGCAGCCAACTAAGCAGATTAGACCAGTTGGGGATGGAATTTATCTGGGTGACCTGCCGGTGTAACAAAATTAAAGGTGAGTGACCTTTTTGATACAAATTAAAGTTTGATGATCGATTTGATAATTAAGTATAGTTGGGTGACCCACGAAAAAATTTACCCTCAAATCCCACCTCAAACATCAAATTAAATTAAATATACAATGGAATATTTATGGAATAAACTTAAATAAGATGTCAAATTTTCCGGAATAAATACTTAATTGCCAAACGCAACGGAAGTGTTTGACTATCAACTCATGAATAATGAATTTTATTCCGGATTAAGCTAATACTAATATCAAGAATTAGCTTATTCTGGAATATGAGCAGACACAAATATATCTTCTAATCTTAATCCATCCTTAATCTCTACTTAAACACAATCCTAGAAACAAACAGCCTTATTCTGGAATGACCATCTCCCCATACTGGTATTTGCTTAGCCTTATTCTTCTGGTAAGAAAATTCAACTCTTTAATCTCAATCCACTCTTATTTTCTATCCAAAGCCCTTCTGCATCTCCAGGAAAAAGGGCATCCCGGTGCAACAAAGCTTCCGCATGTGTGCGGAGTCCGGGAAAAGATCGGACCACTTGGGTTTATTGTACGCAGCCTTACCCTACTTTTTTTGCAAAAAGCTGTTTCCACGACTCGAACCTGTGACCTCCTAGTCTGCATCTCCAAGAGAAGATGTAAATATATAACTTGCAGGCCCTCGTCGCCTTTGTCACAAAAAAAAAAACAAAAAAACAGAAGTAAATATATAACTTGCTGTTTGGTATCACACAAACATTCATGCACACCATGATCATCAAAAAGACGAAATAATACCATTGAACATTAACTTCATATATTAATAACTCTGAATGTGATTACATTTGACAATCATAAAAACAAGTCCTTGAACAGATAATGAAATTGAAATAATATTGCTGCCAATACCTCAGGGTTTCCTCATCCATAACATATCTCAAAACTCAGAATAGAGAATAATGACATTTCATATGTTTATCATACAATCACTTGCCACTGCACCGGAAGAGACTAGATCTGGATCTTGTAGGAAAACTGATCCAGACCACCATAACACTATACAGTTTAGCACTCACGTTGCGATATGAGAAATGGGTTGTGCAACACAAGCACATGCTCCAAATTGATTTGCCAGCATTACAGAATAATCTTAATGATGCCAATTTCTTGCATGTGATTCATCAGCTGACGACATTTTCAACTGCCTTCCTTTGTTCATATGTCAGACTCTGGATTTATAGAATCAGATGAGTTATAGCCATCTAGATTATTGAATACTGTTAAGGAAAATCCAGATTCCATAAAAAAAGAGAAACAGCATTTAATTATACCTGGCAAATGTGCTCGAAAAGTAATTTGTCACTTTCAGCAAACTGCAGAAAGAAGCTTCTGAGATAATCGACAAGATTAATCTGCAAGAAGCAAAACAAGGCAGCAGTAAAGAAAAAGACAGGCATACGGAATTTTTTTCTAATGAGTTTCCTATCAAGAAATAAAGAATATCAAGTTTCAAACCTCATTTAGTGGATCAGATTTCACTAGATCATCTTCATTGTCATCATCATCATCATCATCCCTCTGAAAATAATAAAACACATCAAAAGTTGGATTATGCACCTTTGCGACAAATACAAGGTCAAGATATACAAGTTGGTAACAGAGAAATAATTAATCCCACACCTTGTTAAAGACTCTTGCCATGGCATCAAGATGTTCAATGGAAGGTCTAGCATTTGATGGGGCAGTAGCTGAATGTACCACTTCTGAGATTTCACCACTTCCATATAAGACTTCTTCCCAATCACTATCCTGATCAAATCACAACAAAAGGAGATTAGCATAACTTCAATGCACAAAGCAAACTGGAGAGCACTATATATAATAATACATCATCATCATCTCCAGGTAGGGCTTGTTCTTGAATCTCGACTAGTGTATCTGATAATAATGCAAAGATCTGCAGGCATACACATGAAAAAGAGAAAAAAAAAAAATCATATTAGTGAAGGGTCAAATCTTGTTGCGCAGATCCACTAGATTTTTTCCATTTCAAAGTAAAATGCTAATTATATAATCTTCAATTTGAATAACTCAATAGTAATAGAGATCAGAAAGCACATGATCCATTCATCTAGATTTGAAAAAAATCTGTAACCATGTATAGGTGTAAAGCTAAAATCAGAATCACAATGCTGAACTGTAGATCCTTCATCTGGAAGTACATTTTCAAATGGCTGAGCAAGTTAATTCCCTTTTTATTTTTAACAGAAACTTTATGCAAAGTTTGACTCGCAAGTATAGTTCTAAGTTTTTGATGCACTTTAAATTCAAATCAATTGTTTGACATTAATCACTCATGCTTACAAGATGCAGCAGAAGGTGATAATAAATATATCTTGCCATCTTATACTCTAATTTACGTGCAACCAAAGGCCAGTAAAAGGGCTACAGTTTCTTTTCCACCTATTTGGCAACTGGAAAATAAAAAAGGAATAAGTTCTGAATTGTAGGTTAGAATGAAGTTGCAAATTCACTCCATAGGAAAGGCAATGGTAGGATTAATTGGGGGACCAAAAAGTATAGAAAAATCAGACTTATAGCTTAAACAAGGTCCAAATGCTCCATGATAAATTATAAATAATCATGGCTAGCTCGAGCCCCACATGACTATCTGTCCAAGCAAGGTTTGGGTTCATATCCAAATAAGTCTCTTTACATCACGTGTTCCCGTATATAATTTGATCCACATTGCCAGTGTTTACTACTCAATATGACCTGGATAGATCTCATTGAGGTGGTTGATGCGAAAGGTCTCATCTCTTATGTAATATCATATCCAATGAACTTCAAAATTTGCATATCATGTACATACCTTCACAGGAAGTGGAATCACAGTCCATTGATCAGGGGAGATTTTAGATTTTGAACGAGTTGTTATACCTGCATTGGACTAGATGCACAAACAAGTTATGGATTTGGATGGTTTGGTCATAACTTAATTACTTGAAGTCAAAGAAGTCACAGACCTTGATGAGATAGCCCTGGACATTAATTTTGGCTAATTCAAGATTTCGTGAGGAAAGCAATAAAGCAAGTGCTGTTGTTGTAACTTTAATCTGGTAAGCTCCTTGAATTTCTCCTAAATCAAGAAAACCAGTTACAGTTCACATAAAGTGAAAATTGGCACTAGCATTGTCATAGAAAAAATTTTACACCAGAATACCAAATAGGGATTTTTGCATGCACCTTTATGAAATCATCCATATTTTCACTTAAATCCATGACTTCTTCATAATTACATCTAATTCCCTGGAATATTCACTGTTATTGTAGATGCATCATTGCCATCAATTACCACACCCAACCCATACTTAACCACAATTTTCGTTTAACCATGTAAAAAGTTAACTTTACCCTTAACTCTTGTGTTGAAGAGTGAAGAGAGAGAAATATGGCGTCATAGGAAGAAAGTAGTATTAATTTTTGAAAATGTAGGTTCAAATTATTTAGATGACTTAATTTTTTGAGATTGAAGCAAAGGTTAGTGTTTGGGATACAAATGAAACCCTAAAATGGAATTAGTATCAAGGACAACAAGCTCATTCATTTCAGGAGAAAAAGGTATTTTTAGGGGAAAAAATCCAAACTAGCAGCGTTAGGCAGCATATTCCATGAATATTCCCCAGTTCTTGAAAGACATCTGCTCACAGGATGAAGATTTCAAGGAGTTATACGAAAATACGAAGGATTGCAGGGAGATATGCAAAAAACCCTATCATATAATATTCAAATTGAATTACATAAGGCTAAAGCAAAAAACAAACCAAAGAAACTATTAAAAGCACCAGCTCATTGGATGACCAAAAAAATAAACAAACTTTAGGTCTTTTTTTACAAAATAAAATGTTTCTAGATGAAAAAAAATATGGACGAGTGATTTTCACAAGTATTTTGCATATGCTCCCACCAATATTAGTTTGCTGCACATGAATAAGATATGCCAAAGAATCATGAATAGGAACATGCCTCGAGCACAAATAAGATCAATCATTCAGAAATTTGACACCTACTATTATTTTAGTGCATTTACTTGGACCAAACATATGACCATATTCACATATGTGATTTATGTATAGAAACTGAAGTGCTATAGTTGCATTTCAAAATGTCAATGCTAGTGTAAACTACAACTATAAATTGTTTTTCTACAGAAAATGGTTTAAAAAAAATGCTCACCCTGTTGCCTTGTCCATTCAGACATTACATATGAGAGAGCATTGTCATGACCTTTACCAGGCACAGCGAGCAACAAAGTAATAAACCAATCAACATTTGGGGCACAGAGATGCACCTGTAAGGAAATGGGGAAGAAATCTTATGTGAGAGAAAAAAGCTGCGAAAAACTTTTGTAATTTTAGTCATTAAAGCAGAAGAGGATTATGTAGAGCATTATAGCCTAGACAAATGAAAAGATGCACAATGCAGTGAGGTCCATTTTGCAGCTTAATGGAAAGAGAACTTGAAAGAATGTCACAAATGAGCAACAATTAAATATGCAACAACTAGATAAATGGAAGAAAGCTAGAATCAACCCTATCAAAAAAATTTCATCCACTAAAATGTCTTTGTTCATCAAAGAAACTCCTTACCAAAATGCTTAGTCCATCAATGACGTCTATTACATATAGCTATCAACTATCATCTAGCAATTACTTTTCAAAATGAGGATCACATAGTTTTGAAGCAAGGATTTATTTAGTAATTAATTATTATCTAAGACACAATGAAAAAAAATCAACAGTGAAATATATGAAGTAGCATAAAATCATATAAGTTGGGTCAATGTTTACACAGGCATGGCACAACTGTCTTGATGCAGTTCGAGGTAGAATTGCCTGAAGGCTTTTGGATAAGACTTTCTTATTTCAAGAATGTCACTTAAGCTGTGGAGAGTATGCTCCAACCAAAAGAATGCTTATTATTTTAGAAAAGTAATGCTGGTAAAACTTTGGTTATGTTCTACTTTTGTGTTTATATACAGTTGCTAAATTAAAATCTTAGGAAATTCTTGAGGATTATGTGCTAAGCATTGAGGCTTATGCGTAGCATTATTAACATCTAGACGCCTCGCCTTACATATGCACTTTTTCAAACAGTGGGTTCAATAATCATATTAGCGTAGAATATCTTCAGCAAGATTCAAATGACAGATTTCATGTTCAATCCACTACTTTTTTAAAAAAATAAAATCTATCAACAAAACTGAATATATACCCTGAACTATTATGCTGATTCATCTCACTGATGGCCATTTTCTTCTATACATCCAATTGAACTCGATAAAACCCTCCTGTGAATTTTTTATTTCCCTCTATTTTCTACCAGTCCAAAAACACCCTTTGTGAAGATGAAAGCAATCATATGAACACGAAACCAAGGTAAACCCATGGAGATACCCCTTTATCAAAAATAAATAGACACTATACATCTACGTCCCGGATATGATGAAATAGGATGAATTGAAACTCAAATTTAGAACTACAAAAAAATTTAGGAACTGCGGATTTTTTGGTCGTTGCAGCGGGTATAGTTTAGTGGTAAAAGTGTGATTCGTTCTTTTAACCCCTTAATCTATGTTCTATTCTGGATGAATAGAATGAATAGATATGCCATTTCTTGAAATTTATTCAGATTCACAATCAAATAAAAATGGTGAATCACAAGTTACTTGACGACTAAATTGCAGAAGTAAAACTCGAGTAAATACAGATAATAACAAAAACATACAATGGAAACAAAGAGAAAAGTTTACCAATCTCGCCAAGATAACCAACAATGAACTTTTCAATCCTGAAATTTCACAGGATTGCATTCGTCTCACAATAGCAGTAACAAGCTCAGGAATGTGTGGAACCATTTGGGATTGCAAATTTAAAATAAGCTGCAATATATAACTGCCAACAAAAAGTGATCCAGAGCTTTCCACATCTGGATCCAAAAGCCTACAGAAGATCATTATGAAATCAGTATAGGCAAAAGAAAATTATGAGATACATCTAATTGGATGGAATACCAAGTACTACTGCTATCACATAATTAAACTATAATTTGTGAGGTTTGTTTCCAGATAGAAAATTTATTTCAACAAAATGCAGACCTCAATGCGGTAAAAAATTAAAATGAAAAGATATCATAAGGGAGACAATGAATGATTGGGAATCCATAAAAAATAATGGAGATCTGATGACCAAGATTAAGATGAAGCATCTTCAGTGGTGGACAGTGACATGTTCTGCTTAAGAGCCTATTTATGGAACTAGTGATAGGATGTTCAATATAGTATTTAACTTCTAACCACCACAATGTATGCACTTCCAGCCAACGAAAAAGAAGGATTAACTAAAAATAGCCTGATCTGGAGAAAATTTATGGGAATACCTTAAGAAGTTTAAGTTCCACATGTTAATCCAATATCCTATGAGTTTAAAGTTACATTATGTTCTTTATTGTGAAAAAGAAACACGTTAAACTTCCAAAATAAAAGAGGATTAACTAGTAAATTAGAACACATTAAGCATGTTCCCTGAGATGATCTTGGCAAAATACGCTCTGCTTATGAACAAACATTGAGATTAATTTTAAAAGGCAGAGGCATAATGCTTTTACTTTAGAGCGTTAATATGCCAGAAAAAAATAGACAGGTTATACATATAGAACAGAACAACAAAACTTTATTCACGTGCAGGTTCAATTATCAAACTTTCTTCTTCCAAAATAATAATAATATATATATATAGCCATCACAAGGATTCTCCTCCATGTATTACTATCCAAAATTGTCTAGAGTTTAATGTTTTCATTTCTTATCACCTCCATGGTTTTTTATATCTTCCTTTTGGCTCTTTGGAAATATTGAGAGATGTTAATATTCTCAAAGAAGAAGATACAGATTAAACCAATGAAATGAAGATGGCAGCTATTAAAAGTGGCATTTTCTGATTTGAAGCAAGAATAGTTCCAGGAACAAATAATCAAATTGGATTTGGTGATATGATTAAATCAAAATCAATGGAACAGCCTTTGGAAATATCAAGCGTAAAGATGGTTGGCATTCTTTGAGAAGAAGATTCAGATTACTCCATCAAGATGGAAGCTATTAAAGGTGCTACCTTCCAATTTAAAGAAAGGGTAGTTCAATATGGATCAAGTTAAGGTCCAATTCGCTCCATCACACACTAATTGGTATCTAGGATTAGATTATACTCAACCAGTTCAGCAAAGATGGAGATCAAATAAATCAAATTGGATTCCTCTGATCTGCTTATGTCAAAATCAGTCGAACCCTGAATCAAAGAGCTTAATAAACAAATTTCATAACTATTAAACATAACGTGACAATATAGTAGGACAAAAATTGCAATACAATTCGATGAATGATGCAAAGTCATGAATACAAACTTCAACAACAACAACAATAAACTTCAACAATAATAGGAAAAATTCAAAAGCATGAATATTTTATGAAGAAAATTCACAGATATACAAGAAAAAAAACCAAAATCTACCTATTAGCAGCATCCAATAGTCTTTTCATTGTCAATCCTGGATCACCACCCCAACCAAGCAAGTCTTGCTTTCCAGAAGAAAGAAAAGCAGCCAGACATTCTGTTGCATTCTATAATTCATACAGTTTTACATATACCAACAAGAATTATGAATTTGAATTTGGACATCCAAAAATAAAAAGAAAAGATCTTATAACAAGAATTTTGGGATGGTAAATTACCTGCATCTCCCCATGATCTTGAGATTCAAGGAGAATTTGAATTGAAGGATGGAAACACATGTCAAATACAGCTTTCACTAGGTCACTAGGAGCATTCTGCAAAGACATTGTCTACTTAGTTCATGCTTCAAGACGGGCAATCGACAGAATGACAATATCCTGTCAGAAGAGTATTGTTTAAGGTTCCTTTTTTTAATAGTTAGAAATCATACTTTCAGTATCATTGTCAAGAGGTCCAGTGAACCAGCAACTAATCCTTCAGATTGCAGCTGTGGCTGATGCATGCAATGGATAAAAATGTTCATGAGATGGAACCTACTACATGCCAAACCAGATGCCTATGGAAGGCCTTACCTTTTCTAATATTGACCTAATAGATGGCACAACCCGAGAAATGAAAGGGTGCATACATCCCGGAGCATTTTTTATTGCCTAAAAGAATAACAAACATTCATCAATCAAGAAGCTTTACTAACTCAGGGAAACAAGATTCATATTTAAACCATTATTCTAATAATCAGGAAATACTTGTGAAATGAATTTTGAGATAATGAACTGGGCAGAAATGCATATGAAACTATTGCAAGATGTCTTATGTAAATTAGAACACAATTTAGTGGATATAGTATGCAAAAGGAGAAACTTAGAGTATGAATAGCTCAGTGGTATGAGATAGGAGCAAACAACTTATATGGGCATTGTGACCTGTGGAATGTGGAATATGAATGCATAGGTGAGATCAAGATGCAGGAGCGCATTAGGTTCTTGAGAGTATTGGCATAAGTGCAAGACTAAGTGACAATGCCGCATGCTACACAAGCAGCATTACATGGTTGTATCATGATGAGATAAGTAGGATGCAAAAGCAAGGTGGGAATAATCAAAATGTTCTATGCTCAGGGGTGCTTGGGTAGCTAGCAAAGTGTGTAGAGAACTAGTGTTTGGTTGGCATGCAATCTGCTTGACATTGTGGTGGTGTATGACATGGTACAAGCAGAGAGGTTTCACCTTAGGGAGCTTCACGGTGAACAACAGAGGGTCCAATGATAGGGGAGTACTAGGACAACATGGTAAGACTTGAATGGAGAAGTTGTCGTAGGCTACAAACATACAACATAAGCATCGAGACGAATAGGGAAGGATTTCTTTCATAGGCAAGGTAAAATTATGAAATTGACATGCATATATATATATATATATGAAGGGGAGCTTTGGTGCAACAGTAAAGTTGTCACCATATGACCTGAAGGTCATGAATAGACCCAAATAGTCCGACCCTTCCCCGGACCCCGCACATGGCGGGAGCTTTGTATATATATATATATTGACAAGATAAGATGCATTTTGCAACCTTTAATGGTTTTGCCAAAGTATTCCTATCAAAATCCAAAATATTTTTACCTCCAACACTTCCAAAGCATCTATACTAATGAAGGGATCTGAAACATGCTGCACCCATACATTGAGTATGATAGGAGAGAGAATTGGTTCTACGGACGCTGACAGTCCATGACCTGGATTTAGTAAAAGAGAGTAAATTACTAAACTGCTACAATATATCATCAGCAAAGCGTATTCCAAGGATAGATAAAATAAATGGCAGACTTGGCTCAGAGCACTGTGAAAGCTGTTATTAATTGGAGAAAAAAAAATGAGAGAGTCTTGCTTAAGGGAAAAGGAAAGAAAAAAAACAATTAGAAAGACAACGCCTTTCAAAAGTTCATTTTGGTTTTCTACTCTCTTAAAGCAGCAAAGGAAGCCTTGGCGCATTAGTAAAGTTGTCGCCATGTGACCTAGAGGTCTTTCGAGTCGTGAAAACCATCTCTTACAAAAGAAAAAAAAAAAAAAAAAAAAGTAGTGCAAGACTGCATACAATAGACCTAAGTGGTCCGATCCTTCCCTGGACCCCACACATAGCAGGAGCTTTGTAGCACCGGACTACACTACTTGTGGAATAACAAAAACAACAGAGTGATTTTATAGGGTAGGCATGACAAATCTATGCCTATGAGTGATGAACAGGGTAGTAGCAAGGAGTGGATGATGCGTCAAATCCTTGCAGATTCAATTAATATCAAATTGCATATCAATGGATGAGAACATAAGCATATGCGAAATCAGGATCTGGGTATGGAAAATATTATAAATACATGAATTTCCCACCTCTTTCTCTTAGATTCTCAAACCAATAGAAAATGTAATACTTGTATTTCTTTACTTTGCCATTTTCTTTTTCTCTTCCTCTATATTATGCTTTCTTGTCCTTATCATCTATGCAACTAACCAAAGCTTGATGGACACAGACCTGCTTTAACAGCTGCTTGAAGTGTTTCAAGAACAAGATGCAGTGTTTCATCAGATGCCTGCAAAAGAGAGATTCCAGCATTACTGGATGCAGCTGATAAGGAGACATATGAATATACCTATAGAATTTTTAATAAGAAGAGTACATTCTTAAGAAGGTCTGTCAGAGATTGCAATAAGCTCATTATATGTGGCTGGATAATTTCCTTGCTAGATTCTGGTAACAGTTTGGCAAGTGCACTGCATGCACCTACCTTTACTGGTGGTGGGCTGTCAACAAAATACTCTTTAAAACACAGATTTTTCAGAGAAGAACACATTTGCATTCAGATTTTCTTTCTTACACATCTGAAGCTAATGCATGGATAGTAGCACCAATAAATTGCTCACATATTCTCTGGTTGATCTGCAGATTTCTAGAAATTAGTGAAATATTACTTAATTGGAAACAATGAGGACAAAGGTAGAGCCATGATGTATACCACTGAAGCAAAACTGGCTACTGCTGCAAATGCCCGCGCATGAAGGAATGGATATTCATGCACTCCTGCAGATTGACATAGTGACAAGGAATAGGATCCAAGAACAATGTAACAAGTGTGCGCACAACATAATTTTAAAAATAATAATAACTAAAAACAAAGTGTTCACAGAGAACATATGATAAACAAGACTACCTCTTCCCATGTCTTCAATAAGAATTTGATCAAGGAGGTTCCCTATGCTGGATGCCTAATTAAAAAAGAATAAATTATCACAAAAAAAAAACATAAAATAAGGGTCAAGAAGGTTTGTGACAGAAGTTCTATGGAAGATCTATATGCCAAAGTAAGAATATTGGATATTTTCTTTATTGTGCATGTAAAGGGTTTAAAGGGTTTAGGTTAGCCCAAGAGGACCAAGTTAAGTCAGATAGAGTACTGTGGGATTTCAAGATTTCAGACACCCCACTAGTGGGGAAATAAATAGATATTTGACACCAAAAGGACATAAGTTGGTGAATAAGCTTCAGCCAGTGAAATGGAACTTGGGTTAGACCACATATGTAGACTGTTAAATCATTAAGGAAACCAGAAACACAAACCTGTACTTCAAGCAGTTGCTCTGAAATGGAAACCAAAGCAAAAAGAGATGCCTCACTTAACTGCCATATGAGATGATAAAAATGACATTAGCAAGGGAAAAAGGGATCTACATGATGTTGATACAGCATATAGGAAGGAAAAACCATAAAGTAGAAAAGAAATCTGATCCTACGCATAAAAAATGCAAACCCAACTAATATAGATTGAAAAATTCACCATAAAAGCTCAACAAGCAGAATACTAACTTTCCACCAATATGGAGAACCAGCACTTCTTGATTGATTGGATTCAAAAAGGTGTCTTTGAGCCCCTTCAAGAATAGCAGTAATTCCCTCTTCATCATAGGCATTAACAATCTCTTCCAGCAGGAGAGCCCCTGAAAAAAGATTACTGAGGACAGAAATGGAATATCCTATAAAAGTAAGAAAAAAGATCGAGACATTCTTAATACCTCGTGAATTTCTTAAAGCATTCGATTACTGGATACAGTCTAAAACATGTAGCTTGTTTTCTCCTAACCTATATGAGGAACATGTCTCGTAAAATTTGAAACAAAACCGAGACTTTGATAAATATTGGTCAATACATAAAACTCATCACTTTAGATATCTTTTACCATTTGTTTTTAAGTATACTATGATTAAGAAAAAATGTGCCCCATAAGCGCAAAATTGGATGACTGGAGAATATGAAGGAGTTTATGTGGTCATAGGTTGTCAATGGACCTGATTAGCCTGAAAACTGTCCTGGAAATTACAGATCTAAGCCTTCAATTTTAGGTCATCAGCACAGGTTTTAGGAAAATAAATAAACCCAAAAATTTTTGTAAGAAAATCTGGCTGATCAAGGCCAGGCTTTGGCTATAAGGATTCTAGACCAGGCAGAGACTTAGACAAGTCCAAGACTAGTATAACCTAGCCTGTTTGCATTCCTATAGCTTGTGTTTGATAGGGGAATATCCCACTTGGGATTAGGAATAATTTTTGAAAAGTTTTGAATTTTTTGGGGGGAAATTTTAAAGTAAAGGTATTAATGATAAGATGGTGATGTGTTGACTATTTATTGGTGGGTTTTATGTTTAAATCTTAATTAATGATTTTGGCGGGAAAAATTTTTTCATGGGAAATTGTGTTGGGGTTATCCCCAAGGGATAACCCCCTATCAAACATGAGCATAAGGTCATGAGTTCCTTCGGAATTGAATAGAAAACCCAACAAGAACACTAGTGCACATGAAAAACTTTGTTTAAGATTGAAAACAAGAGGCAATAAAAGGCTCTCCGCTGCAAAGTTTATGCGCTTTTGTTTTTCCTTGTGGAACTCTATCCAGAGACTCTTGAACACTTTTGTTCTTATGTCCATTCTCTCCACCAATACTTACTACTTCATGAGTGGTCTCAGCCTGGCTCTGGACTATTCTCTTACTGTAGATCTCAGCACACTGAGCATATTATGGCCTTTTGAAGGCTCCATGAAAAATGTTTAACCAACCTCTGTTGTACTATCATCTGGAGTTTATAGAGAGAAGAATAAGTGAAGATTTAGGATCACTTGCTTAAGCCAGGAACTACTACCAAAAGAGTTGCTGGGGTTTTCAAGGATACTGTCAGGCCCCCAGTGCGATTTACTTACAAGAGGCACAGGAAGGGCAACAGGGATAATACTATGGGACAGTAATCTGCTGAGCTGGCCAAAGGGAGGGATGCTGCTTTTGAGGACTGAAAGGGGTATAAGAGAAAGCCCAGGAGGGGAGAAAGGGGTATGAAGAAAATTAGTTGTATGTGAGCTTTGCTCAGCCTGGGAGAGAACAAGCCTCTCGAATGCTTGATGTATTTCCTTTCCTGACGAATGTTGTAGTTTGTTTTGCATTTCTGCTGCGTTGAAGTCTGCTTGGCATTACTGCTGTGTTGTAGCAGGTTTTGCTTAACTGCTGTTGTTTTTCCAGTTCCTTAATATATATTCTCTCAATGTTTCTTTCATCCCTCTGTCTTTTGCTGGGAAATCTGTGGTGCTTGTTGTGAATTCCTTGGAGTTCAAGTGAGTTCGTAACAAATTGGTCTCAGAGCAACGTTCCTGGGTAAATGGCGAAGAACGTTAGTCAGCGGGTGGATCTGGTGGAGGAACCACTGAGCGTGGTTCAACAAGACCTGCAACGCAACATCCACGACACTCGGCGGGAGTTCTCCTCTCTACAGGAAGAGATGCACAAGGTTTCTGAAAGGTTGGACCTCCTTTTGGTTCAGCGCACAGATGTAGCCCAGGGCGGGTCGACCTCCGACGACAGGCTGCAGGCGACGCCACTTGATGCTGGGGGGTTGCGGCCGGGAATGGGAGGTCCACACGGAGCGACCAACCACCCATCCAGCCAGCCACAACACTCAGGCGGTAGGCACGATTTCCGGTTCAGGAAATTGGAAATGCCGCTATTCGACGGCACCAACCCCGACGGCTGGATCTTGAAGGCAGAACGTTACTTCACATTCCATCGATTTGCCAACGATGAGAAGATGGAGGCAGCGGTGGTTGCATTCGAAGGGGATGCTCTTCTTTGGTTTCAATGGGAAAACAAGAAGCGTGCTATTGTGTTATGGGAAGAACTGAAGATCTTACTGTTGCAACAATTCAGATCGGCCAACACTGGTTCCCTTTATGAACAGTGGTCGGCGCTGAAGCAGGAAGGCAGCGTTCGTGAGTACCGGCGGCGCTTCATCGAGTTGTCAGCCCCCTTGGAAGGGATATCTGATGAGCTAGCCCTAGGAAATTTCCTAAACGGGCTGAAACCAGACATCCGGGCTGAAGTGCGCCTATTGGAGCCCGCTAGCGTGGGCCGGGCCATGGACTTGGCCCAAAATGTAGAGGCTAAGCTTGCTCTCCATCGAGTCCACAGGAAATGGGGGGGCGACACCACATCACGCGTGCGAGGGGACCATCGCGCGTCGACCCAAAATTCAGAGGGGACGCGGCCGACGAGTGGGGGTCCAGCGCTGTCGGGGGCGGCCCAGCGCAGGGTCCGGCGGTTGACCGAGTCGGAGGCCTCGCAGCGGCGAGCGCAAGGGTTGTGCTATCATTGCGATGAGAAGTGGGGACCAGGACATCGCTGTCGAAGAAGGGAACTAAGCGTACTCTTGACGATGGATGAAGATGGCAGCGACGAGGAGCGGACAGAGCCGCAGGCCGAACCTGTGATGAGGATGGCAGCGACGAGGATGGCGCCCGAGCCTGCAGCTGAGCTTGAGGTGGCGGAAATTGGCCATGCTGTGGAGGTCTCTCTCACCTCAATTGCTGGACTGACGAGCCCGAAGACCATGAAGCTCAAGGGGACGATTGGCACTCAAGCAGTGGTGACCCTTATCGATCCAGGCGCAACCCACAACTTCATCTCCCTCGAATTGGTAAAACGGCTGCAGGTACCTATTTCTCAAACTGGGGTCTATGGGGTGACAATGGGGACAGGGGACGCCGTGCGCGGCGAGGGGATTTGCAGGAGCGTAGCGGTGCAATTGCAGGGCATCGACATCGTCGACGATTTCTTGCCCTTGGGACTCGGCAGCTCCGACGTCATCCTGGGCATACAATGGCTGGAAACCTTGGGGACAACCCACATCAATTGGAAGACCCAGGTCATGAAGTTCTCTCTCGGCCAAGACACCGTCAAGCTAAAGGGCGATCCTTCACTCGGCCGATCTCTGGTTTCACTGAAGACAATGTTCAGGACCATCAAGCAGGCGAGCTCGGGGTTTGTGGTGGAGTTTAGTGAACTCATTGGCCCGGCGACTGCAGATCCGGAGTGCCCACCATTTTTGTACCAGGTGCTGGCTGAGCACGGTGAGATTTTTCGCTTACCTGATGGCTTACCCCCTTCGCGAGGTCATGAACACGCGATCGTGATGCATCCGGGCAGTCCTCCGATCAGCGTAAGGCCTTACCGGTATCCTTATGCTCAGAAAGAGGAGATTGAGAAACTCATCAAGGAAATGCTGGCTGCTGGAATAATTCGGGCAAGTGACAGTCCCTTCTCGAGCCCAGTCCTTTTGGTAAAGAAGAAGGATGGCTCTTGGCGGTTCTGTGTAGATTACAGGGCACTAAACAGAGTCACAGTGCCGAACAAATATCCTATCCCTGTAATCGAGGAGCTCTTGGATGAGCTACATGGTGCTCAGATTTTTTCGAAGCTAGATCTGAAATCCGGCTACCACCAAATCCGAGTTCGCACAGAGGACGTTCACAAGACCGCTTTCCGCACGCATGACGGCGTTCCTCGTAATGCCATTCGGCCTCACCAACGCACCAGCGACATTCCAGTCCCTTATGAATGAGATCTTTAGGCCGTATCTTCGCAAGTTCGTCCTTGTATTCTTCGACGACATTCTAATTTACAGCTCCACAGAAACTGATCACCAGCAACACTTGGGATTAGTACTCGCCTTGCTGCAGAAACACAGCCTTTACGTGAATCGGAAGAAGTGTGACTTTGGCCGTCCCCAAATCGCATACCTGGGCCACATTATTTCTGGAAACGGCGTGGCAGCCGACCCGTCCAAGGTGCAAGCCATGGTGGAATGGCCGACCCCCACCTCACTGAAGGAGTTGAGGGGGTTTCTGGGGCTGACGGGATATTATCGCAAGTTCGTGGCAGGTTATGCTCATATTGCATCGCCGCTGACTGACCAGTTGAAGAAGGACCAGTTTGCATGGAACTCGACAGCCACAAAAGCTTTTCAGGAACTTAAGGAGGCGATGACCCAGGTTCCTGTACTCGCCATGCCAGATTTTACACAATCATTTATTATTGAGACGGATGCATCCGGATTTGGATTAGGAGCTGTGTTGACACAAGGGCAGCGACCTGTTGCTTTTTATAGCCATACATTGGGCCCACGAGCCCGTGCTAAATCCATCTATGAGAAGGAGTTGATGGCCATAGTCTTTGCTGTGCTTAAATGGCGACCATATCTACTCAGACGTCGGTTTATAGTGCGGACCGATCAGCAAAGCTTGAAGTTTCTGCTAGAACAGAGAATTATAGGCGCTGAATATCAACAGTGCGTGCGAAAATTGATGGGGTATGATTTTGAGATCTAGTTCCGCAGCGGCGCCAGTAACCGAGTGGCTGATGCCCTGTCAAGGATCCCTGGAGAAGTGGAGTGCATGGTTTTAACTTGCCCGCAGTGGAAACATTGGGGTGCCTTACAGGATGAACTGGCTAAGGATGAGTTTCTCAATGGTATCAGAGCCGATGTTAACGCGGGAGCTCCCCAGTATGGGTTTTCAGTCATCAACAATGTAGTGTACTACCATGACCGGCTGGTCATTCCACGAACTTCTCCACTTCTGCCTGCCCTGATTGCTGAGTTCCACTCCTCACCAATTGGGGGACATTCCGGGGAGACCAAGACGTTCCAACGGATGGCGGCGGAGCTGTATTGGGTGGGCATGCGCAAAGACATCGCCAGATTTGTTCAAGAATGCACAGTTTGTCAGCAGCACAAGTATCTCGCTACGACACCGGCGGGGTTACTCCATCCAATTCCGCTGCCGGTTCATGTTTGGGATGAGGTGACGATGGATTTCATCGAGGGACTACCTCGTTCTGAGGGAGTGGACACTATCCTGGTGGTGGTCGATAGATTGAGCAAATATGCTCACTTTCTAGGGCTCAAGCACCCATTTACTGCAGAGTCAGTGGCAAGGCTCTTCACTCGGGAGGTGGTACGGCTCCATGGCATGCCGCAATCCATTATCTCCGACCGGGATCGGGTATTCTTGAGTCATTTTTGGAGCGAGCTCTTCAAACTACAAGGGGTTACCCTTAAACGCAGCTTTGCCTATCACCCACAAACCGATGGCCAATCTGAGGCTGTCAACAAATGCTTGGAGACTTACCTGCGTTGCTTTGCATCTGAGAAGCCGCGCACCTGGGCTCAATGGCTCGCGTGGGCAGAATATTGGTACAACACTTCACACCATGCCTCGACCCAATGTACCCCGTTTCGTGCCCTATATGGTCGAGACCCTCCTCGCCTCATCCGGTATGAGCGGGGCTCTGCTTCAGTTTCGGCTGTAGAACAGCAGCTCGAGGATCGCGACGCAATCTTGGATGACTTGCGGATGCAGCTCCTGCGCGCTCAGCAAAGATGAAGCTGCAGGCGGATACCAAACGTCACCACGATGAGTTCAAGGAAGGGGACCTGGTCTACTTGAAGCTCCGACCTTATCGCCAACGCTCACTAGCTCAGCGCAGGTATGAGAAATTGGCGGCTCGTTACTACGGCCCCTTTAAGGTGCTCCAGCGGATTGGTCGCGTCGCATACAAGCTGGCGCTCCCCGCCACCACGTCTATCCACCCTGTGTTTCACATTTCCCAGCTGCGGCGTGCTCGGGGCACCACTCACTCTTCTAATACTTTGTCGTCCCTATTGAATGAGGACTTGGAGCTGATTGTGGAGCCGGAGGCTGTGCTAGATGTGCGCCCTCAGAAGACAGGGGGGCCTGGTGAACTCGAAGTCTTGTTGAAATGGAAGTCGTTACCGGAGTTTGAAGCGACGTGGGAGGCTTTCCACATGATTCAGCAGCAATTTCCCACTTTTCACCTCGAGGACAAGGTGCGTGTTCGGGCGGGGAGTAATGTCAGGCCCCCAGTGCGATTTACTTACAAGAGGCACAGGAAGGGCAACAGGGATAATACTATGGACAAGAATCACGAAATGGCCAAAGGGAGGGATCTTGCTTTGAGGACTGAAAGGGGGTATAAGAGAAAGCCGGGGAGTGAGAAAGGGGTATGAAGAAAATTAGTTGTATGTGAGCTTTGCTTTCACCGGACAGGAGAGAACAAGCCTCTCGAATGCTTGATGTATTTCCTTTCACGACGAATGTTGTAGTTTGTTTTGCATTTACAAGCTGCGTTGAAGTCCGCTTGGCATTACCTGTGTTGTAGCGAGGTTTTGCTTAACTCTTGTTGTTTTTCCAGTTCCTTAATATATATTCTCTCAATGTTTCTTTCATTACTCTGCCTTTTGCTTTGGAAATCTGTGGTGCTTGTTGTGAATTCTTTGGAGTTCAAGTGAGTTAAATGTATACTGACCAAAAGCTTCATAAGCGTCTTTTGGCTTCTTGGAAGATCCACAAGATTTTTGCACATCCCGGCGACCTCCTAAGTTCCCATCAAGTACATCCTAGGATCCTTTTGTTGTAACCACGCTGTACCAACCTTTAGGGTTGTGACCTTCAAAGACAAGAGGTTGGGTTGTAATAGAGCCCCTTAAAAAGGGAGAGTATGGAAATTGTATATCACTACTATCCTAGTTCATGGAGGCCACAAATTCGAGTCGTGGAAAAAGCCTCTTGCAAAAAAGGTTGCGTTCAATAGAACCAAGTGGTTTGATCCTCCCTGACTGTGCATGGCGGGAGCTTTGTAGCACCGGCTACTCCTTTTACTTCCTAGTTCAAAATGAACCGTCCAGAAAAAAGAATTGATTAAAAACAAAGAAGTTCTTACCATACTAGGAGTAGCTTCCATGGAAAATAAGAGAGACCCTTGTAAGATTGCTTAGCCATATACATAAAAGACCTAACAACAGGAGGGGATTAAAATTCAATTTAGCAGTGCCCAAAAGGTAAATGGAGGAACAAGACAGATCTAGAGAGGATAATTGATGTTGAACTTAAATATCTAAATATGTAGAGAAGAATGCATCCCAAATAACTTTGTTTAAGGAATGATGCATCTACATTTACATGAGTTGGAATTCAAGTTAATTATAGCCATTGTTGTTAATTATGTAGTGTTTAAGGACTTACGTCTATTAGATGTTGATCCGGATCTTGTCTTTGACATAGCTACATGGAGACAGAGAATTCATATAGCCGACCCCATCTAGTATGGGATTAAGGCTTAGTTGTTGTTGTTGTTGTTGTTATTGCACACATGCCTTCCTAGTTTTGAAGCTAACAAGAAGTTATAAGATTCATATTTGCAAGGAAAGCAAGCTAGAAATTACAAGATAAAAATCATTCAAATAGAAAGATCACCAAGAGGGTGAAAAACCACTAAGACTTGTTTTCTTACCAGATACACGGCAGCTATAAGTGGCATCATCCTCATCCGCAACATATCTCATTAGCATCAGTTGACCAAGTATGAACCTACAAATGGTTAACTTTAGTCAAAATGATAAACTAGGGCTACCCACAAAAAAAAAAAAAAAAAACTTAGCAAGATACCTGGAGGAAATTTTGAAGCTTGATAACATTTACAAGTGCATATTACAGTTCACAACCATATTCAGTAACTATTGGGAACGCTAAAACAATTCAGATAAACATCTTAACTGCAGTCTGGTCCAACTTGTACACAAGAAACTTCACTGATTAAATGTACAGCATCAAAAAAAAAGCTTTCAACTCAAATGAAATTTGTACCCGCTTAAATTGTGCATTTTTTGGAAGTTTAGTGGTAGACGTGTGATTCGATCTTTTAACCCCTCAAATAGTTGAGGGTTTTCAGTTTTTTCCATATTCCGATCAAAAGGTTTATTTTTAAATAAAAAAGGTATAATCCTTTATCTTTCAATAAAATATGCATTCTCACGGTTTGTATCTAGAATTCAATAAATAAATAAAAATATGGAGTTGTGAAGCATAATTTTTTAGTTGGATAAACCCATCTTAAGTATAAGTAAACAATCTATGAATAAAGATCCAAAAGCTTATTTCCAATTGTGACTAGATCCTCAATTTTGTTGATGTAAAAGAAGAATTGAAGCCAAATAGCCAGAGTAAGATGGTTTTGGTTTACTGGAACTATTGGCATATTGCTTCATCTCAGTAGAAATAAAATTCTTTTCCTCGAGATCCTGCAAGTAGAATTACATAATGAAGTAACTAAGTTTGATGGATCTGGTGTAAGCTCCTCAGAGGAATCATCTAGAAAGCGAGTAGCCTTGGATGCATTCAAACAACACATAGCTGTAGATTTAATTTTATTCTTGGAATTTAGGAAGATCCATTCAATTAGAGCATGTTTGTTTGAAGTGAACAAAGGGAATTCGGTCCCAAATCCCCCAACCTTGTTTTTTTTTTTTGTGAGAAAATAGGGAACTATAAGTTGACTTAATGAATATCATCGTCCCCCAAGTGAGATTATACCTCCACTTTCTCTAGTTCATGGAAGTGACACTCTACCTCCATTTTTGCACTTCATCTCACTACAAAAATAAACAGTGCCTTACTGATAGATGAGAGCTCAGCATGTATGGAATCTTGGTTTTGGCACAAGTTTTATGATCAACAATTCAAATACTAATGAATCAAAAGTTTTGTAGCCAGTTAATATCTGTGCCAGAATCTAGGTGGCTAAACAGATAAATTATACACCTGACAGCTACAAACATATGGCTAAGGAACCACTCCAAGTAAAAAAAGAATCTTAAATTCAAATTGATCACCAGAGAACTTAATAGTAAAATGAAGAGTTTAAGCTCCAGTTGGAAATTGAACAGTCTAATAGCAGTATCAAGCAATAAAAATTTCAAAAGTAGAGCATTGCATACTTGCTCTTCTGTGATCTGCAGAAAGGCAATAGTATAATACACCAGCTCATTGATCATCCTTGCAAAAACCTAAAGCAATCAATCCCAAATAAATATTGCAAAATTTAGAGGAATTAATACTATTCGCAAAATAATTGAGAGACAGTATAGTGGTAATGAATATCAAGAGAGGCACCTTTGCGAACTTGGAGTTCCCCACAATAGTCAATAAGAGCTCAAATAACTAAGACAAGATTACAATTGGTAAGTGATAGAGAACAGAAATCAGCTTGAGGTAACTAAAAAAGAATGACAGAATTAAAACCAAGAAAGGGAAGAGGATTGAAAGAATTGCATATAAACCACCAAGTTATTTAAGATGTCATAATCTATGTAAAATTTATCAGACTTAAGTTTACCATAAGGAGACACAATAAGGCTGTCTAACATTGTAAAATATAGTAATAAAAACAAAATCTGCAACCAAAAGTATGAGAAAATTATTTGCAAAATGCTCTAAGTACCTCAAAAATGTTTGTAGTGGATGATATAAAAATAATGTGGTTAAGTATGAATAACAAAGGATGGATGAGTATTTCTCATAAAAAAAGTTAAAGAGTACAAAGGGCATGCATCATATTTAGTCTTGAATATCAACATATAAAAGTGCCAGCACAAAAATATGATCATTGTTGTGACATAATATCAAAATATGATCATAAAAATGTCATATACAACACCAGGGAGCATGTAAAGTTATATTCCACAGCTAACTCAATCATTTATAATGTCACTAAATTGCAATATTTCTTATTGAATAAATTCAAGGAAACTAGCACTAAAATTGCATTATTTTCAGATAAAAGTCATATATGAGGATTGAAATTGCAATCAAGTAAAAGAAAGAAACCAAAGTTCTCCATTATCTTACAAAATGCAAACAATTCAAATTTCCTGTTTGGATATCAAGCACAAAGACCATAAGGATTAATACCTATTTAGAATTATGGTGTTATAAGAGTAATATATACAAAGCCTTTACATGATTAATCAACTTTAATTGGAAACTTCAGATTTTCATGATATGAAACCCTAGAAAACAAAAGAATATTGCATGATCAACTCTTGTTTAGAAGTCATTGCACTAATACGCTCACTGCCAACAAGATCTGTGATATTTAAGAATGGGTTGGATGGCAATAGGATCTTTGCGTGAGTCCGAGAAAATGTAGGAACTTGGAAGCATCCTCCAACATCAGGGAAGCAAGATAAGTTTGCATGGGTCTTGCATGGTCAGCCAGCTTCCCCATGACTGATATAGATATAGATAGAGGACGAAGAAAGGAATAAAAGAGTGGAGAATGGAGTTGGTGGTCAATGTAGGAGATGAAACAGTGGCAGGCTGCCAAAAAAAGGGGGAATAGAGAAGTGGCAAGGGGAAAAGAAGGAAGAGATATGGAATGGAAAAATACTGTCACCAATCACGACAAAAGATATATTGAGGCACCATTTCCTCTCTAACCCAAAGCGAGGAAATGAGAACTCCCTCTCTACCTCACTTTCATTTTTTTCAAACTCTGGAAATGAAAATTGTTGACTCAAAATTGTTTTCCAAAAACACAAGCATTAGTATTTTAAGATTAAAATCAGTATCTTCTTTACCTTTCTCTGCTTAATTAAGCAAACCAAAAGATAGATTTCTCCCAAGAAAAAGCACACGCCAAATAAGAACCATGGCTAGGAATTGATGCAAATATAACAAGAGAAGTCTAGTTGATCAAGAAGTGCTTTCAATGTCTTCACGTCTATGACCATGAGGCCATCAATCATAAACCAAATTGAGATTCTATTTTGAGATTTGAGCACAAAAACAAAGAGCAGAACCCGTTATTCAAAAGAAATGAATCTCCGCCTCTGATCTTAGCTAAATAAAAAAAAAAGTAAACATAATGAGAGTTACTTCCCTTCTAAATTCATGCATTCACGTAGCATTTGCTAAGCAACACAAGCAGCCCTTAACTTATTTTAAGTAAATTGGGAATGATAACATTGTGAATCTTTCATCACTCATGTACTACTACAGATGCACCTTTCTGCATATAGCACTCTTGGATTTTGGTAGCTGCATTGCAATTTGTTTATACTAGATGACAAAACTCATTCTGCATAGTAACATAGAAGGTATGTATGTGAAATTAAATATATATATATATATTAACATGTGGAAGGTTCTTCCCCAAATCATAGTTTATCAATTTAATCAGACAACAATTTTTCTAATTGTTTTCTCTTCCATTTTGGCATCTTTTCTGTCATTAATAATGAGCAGTAGAGTTGTTGGGAACAGTTTAAGTGCACAATATAAATGACAAATAAGAAAATTCTACCTGAATGACAAATGACTCAAGACTTTTTTCAGCACCATCGGAGTCATATGTTCCTGAATGAGGATCCTCGCTACCTTGGACCGCTGCTAGCTGATATACTTTCAGAGAGGACACAACCATCTGCCATAAAGGTGCAACAATGACTGGACCAAGATTGAGTTGTCAACTTCACAGACAATATATGTATAAATTATAAAACCATTTAAAAGGTAAAGTTGAGCCTAAACTCAAAAAGAATGGAACATAATTACTGGAAAATTGGGCTTTCAACAGGCTTGGAAAATTCTGCACCAACTGGAGCAAGCACTTCAGCACCTGACAACACACCATATTGACTATCAAACAAATTATCGTTGAACAATTGATCATCATATTAATGAACTAAGAGGTATTTACCTCCATCCTAAGGCCCCAGTCATCCGGATCTTCTGGCTGCACTGGAGGTTGTAAAATTACAGAAAACTGTTCGAGCAATGAATTAAGCATGGGCGTCATCATTACCATGACTTCAGTCTGAACCAACAGTATCCACAGTCCATGATCACTTCCACAGTTTAAAAATGGTTCAAAATGCAGAGATAATTGTCCTATATTAAACATAATGGAAGCACTATACCTTGTATACACCAGCCATTGATCCCAAGACGGAAATACAAGAGTGCATAATTTCAATAGCTTTTGCACACAGAGATTTTTCATATAACTGCTAAATAAAGAAAACAATGAAAATGACATTAGTGGCTTTCAGAAAAACAAGCAAAGGGTGATTTTCATAACAAACTCTCCCCATTCCAATTATTTAAAATTAGAATTTGCAATTGAAATGGAACATGTTATTTAATTTGACAGTTTACCCAAAAGTTGAGAGGAAGCCTTTGTGAAAATCCTATTTTTAAAATTAACATAATTTCTCTTCCTCCTAGTGCTTAGTACAATAGATGACAAGCTAATTTGATATTACTCAGAAAAAAGAAACAAATAGTTGCTGAAAATAGTGATGAATTAATCTAATAAGCAGGTCTGCAACTGAACAATTGCTCAAGATAAAACAGTAAAACTGGAAAAGACACTGAATAGCTTACATGTGGAGAAGATAAAATTGTTTGCAAGTGTGGAAACAGAACAGGAACTAATTTTGGCACCAAGGTATCATCCAAATCACCCGAGAGAAGAGCCAGGCATCTTAGAGATCCACGGACTGCATTGAGAAAGAATAGTTACACCAATGAACCAAAAAGTTTAAAAGAAAAGAATATAATTAAGTTATCAATAAGCTGCTGCCAAACAGATATAAGGTAAAGAATTATAGGCTGAAGAGATACCAAGAGAAAGGCTAACGCATATTTGAAAAATTACCTCCATCTATATTGTTTTGATTAGTAATTAGCTGCAAAAGGAAAGGCAGTAATTCGGGCCAATCCTCTGGCCAATCATAATGAGCAATTGAAGCGATGGCCATACCAACAGCTGTACGGATTTTTCCATGAGGATCATCTAGAGATGTAACCAATAGTTGGCGTATAGCTTCCTGAAGATCAAGCAGGTCCACAATAAGAGCTAATTATACTGCATATGAATCCTATAAGCTGAGATATAATTTTCCATGTATATAATTCGAGGAAGAGCAACAACCAGGATAATCTTAGAAATCAGTAAGTTCACATGTACCACAAAATTAATGTTGCATAAAATAAGAAGCTAAGCAAAAGGCAACCTTCCTGGTATGCAAAATGTACATAAAATCATAATCTTTATAGCAATTTTCTTTTAGTTCTCCTTTAAGAGAAATCCATAAAATCATATACTTCCTGTAATGCAAAGTTCACATAGAATCATGGTCTCTCAAGTAATTTTCTTCAGTTTTACTTCAAGAGAAATCCATCCAGAGATTGATGCATTATCTGGTAGACCACAGCCTCTAAAAGAACAAACATGTTTGATAACAGTAACTACATCATAGATACCACATAAGCTCCATGGTTGGTTAGAAGAAATATCAGAGACAATGGACCTTCTCTTCAGCTGAAACAACAGGATGCAAAAAAGTCCCTTCATCTTCTTGCCAGTGCTGCTTTATGAACTGCTTTAGCAAGACGGCAGCTAGGTATCAAGTGTTAAGTCTTAACAAAAACAATATACTTTATTATCTTAGCATTCTAGTCAAAACATTTGAGATCCGTGCTTATCAGAACAAACTCCATGGAAACAAAACACCAAACTATAATCATTTTAAAGACTAGGATATCTGGCGCAGTCCAAAAGAGATCCCCTTGTTGACAGTAACCTTGGCAAGGGCAGCCCCGAAACCTGACAAGATATTACAAATAAACATCAAACAATAGTGTGAGGCAAAAAATAGAGGGATATAATAAAAGAGGCAGGCAATTGAAACCAAGCATGTAGCTACAAACTTCATCAGAACATTTCCAAAAAGATTTATCTAGTGTTTGAATATTTATTGAAAGGGGTAATTAACAATACATTGTGCATGTGCACAATCAATTGCGACAAGTATTTATAATGCACTGCCTAGCTCACAACATAGACATCAATAAGCTGAAGGAGAAGGGAGCATATAAGAAAGCTTCAAAAATAATAAACAAAAACTGCACATTGCATTATTAATTAGTGGCTCCAGTTCAAGTACAGCATAAGCTCTATGAGTAAATTATCATCAAATGGAGCATAAATTGAAGACAACACAACCACAAACAATCAACCATCTTGAACTTAGGGAAATCTGACCAATTACAAAATACATTTGATGTGGAAAACGAATACCTGCAATATTAAGAGTAGCGACCAAGGGACTTGTAAAGTCAAAACATGACATGGACAAATGAAGAGTTAAATGCTGAAATACTATTCAAGAACTGAATGATTGACCAACTTAAATTCTTTTAACAATGGATTTAAACAAGAAAACCCAGTTAAAGTTGATAAAAACACTCTTTCCATAAAATTAACCATTATGGATAAGAAACCACCCATTGGAAAGCTAACTTTAAGCCAAATAACTTCAGAATTTAAAGGTCTATCTATTTAGTACAGTATATGGTTGGATCTCTGAAACATTTGAAAAGTTTTAAATTCTAAGTTACAATAAATAAAAGGTGCATCAAAAGATGCATTAAGATCTGGGAGGGATGAATTGAATAGAATACATGATTACCTTCAATTTCTCTTCTCTTTTATTTTATTTTTCAAGTTTTCAAAAATCACCTACAAACCCAATTTTTTTTTTATTTTGAATTGGGTCAGCCTAATTGAAAGATTTGGCACTTTAATAATTCAAAAGGAGCTAAATGATGAGGGCAAAAAGTGATCACTAAAATAGAATTCCTTCTAGAATAATCAACTGAGTTCACTTAATTGGAAAACAAGTGAAAGTGCAAAAGCTTCAATCAAACGAAGCATGCTGATTATTGCATCAGAAATAAAATTGCTAAATGAAAAATGCTTGTTGCTTGAGATTAAGAGATGGAATATAAGAATGTAAATGATTTCAATCCATTACAAAAAAACTCCAACAATTAGTAAGCAGAAAATCAACCATCGAAGTGCAGTTGAATAGATGTTTTGAACCCAAGACAACTGATTAATCATGATGAGTTCTCGGTTTATTAATTAGACAATAAATGCAGCAATTATAACATGGAAGTTGATAGTTTAACAATATTGGATGTTCCAAAGGATGACATCGGGTCAAGCGAAAATCTATCCAATGATCAGTAATCCATGGGTACAATTGACAACAACCCCACCATAATTCAACGGAGATTGTCATTGACTTAAAAAATCACCAATTATATCAGCTAGCAGCCAGTAGATCCTTCATGAAAATGTATGGCACATCAATCAATGGCTTGATCATACAAAGAGACTTGGTAATTGGTGATGCAAAAGCTTAGACTTGCACAATCAGCTCAACAGCTCAAGTTAGCTCAGGCAAGGTCAGCTGAGCTTGAATTACTTGCTCAAACTTGAGACAAAGTTGAGCTGATTCAAAATTAACTTACCCAAGCTTAAGTCAACCTCAGGTGCCCAACACAATATCATACCTTATCAGTGTATTTTAGAATTTTCTAGGAAAAATCCCGGCGCTAAAACAGGTGTGCTTGTCGGTGTATATATATAACCAAAGAATACTGTTAGGGCTAAAGAATTCATTAACATGATACGAGGATCACAACTAAATGTAATCGTAGACTTGTTGCACTTATGTTTATTATGAATGCAATATTACATACTTCCAATTCCAATAAAAGTATAGTTCAGAAAAGATGAAGTATAATACCAAAGAAGATGGAAATTGAACAAGAAGGAAAAGGCTAGCAAGAAACCACTAACAGACTTTAGAGATTTATATTTCATTTTCCTCTTTCCCTCTAGGAAGGGTACAAATCAATTCATGGAGATAAAAGTAATAAGAAAAATCCAAAACAGTTCTAAATAATACGAAGAAGAAGCAATAGAAAATAGAACTAAGAAGATTGTTCACTGCATTATGATACAGGGAGATAAAAGTAAAAGCAGAACAGACACCAGGGAACATTCCAAATATGTTTGAGGCAATAACAGCACAATCTGGATTTCAGGTTCTTCTAAGAACATCATGGAAGCAATGGCCCCATTGGCATCTCTCCACAAATTGTTTGTTATCATTTTGAGATTTTCAATGACGGAATGACAAAAGATAAAATTCAAGATTTTAATTTTAAATTCAAGTTTCAAGAACACGTTATCAGTACTACAATCAAGATTGTATAGTTTCATTTGCAACAAGAAAGTAAACAAATTGAACTCCTCACAAAACAAAAAGATCCCTCCCAAGTATACAACATTCTGCATTACAAAAATCAAAACTTCAGATATGGCTTAGATCCTAACTGAAAATCACGTTCCAGTGTACTCATGTCATCACTCTATCAATCTTGCGTCCAGAATTTTAGATTTCCAACAAAATGGTTCTAAAGTTCAAGAATTGAATAAAAAAAATATAGGGGTAAATTTCCATGAATCTAAACTCTCCATACAACTAAGATGCCAGCTGCAACCAAGAAGTAAGAATTGGAACCTGGCTGTAAAGAAGCTTGTTGCAGCGATGCCTCAGCGAAGGAGCGTACGTCGCGGCTGGTGTCCAGAGTCGCCGTGAGGCAGTCCAGCAGCCACTTCTGGTCTTGATCCGCCATCAAGACACCCTTGATCACAGCAGGCGGTAGTCTCCAAGATTTCTAGGGTTTTGGAGAGCCTTCGAGGGTTTTGGAAGCCTGGGGCTTCCCGGGCGATCGGATGGCTAACGTCTCTGAGCGAGCGCTATGTAGGGTTCTTGCACGCGCGTGCTCTGCCCTCGGTCTCGGCTACAAGCCTACCATAAGCGAAGCACGTGATAGGTACTCTATTCTGGAACTGCTGAAATAAATAGTTGTATGGGTTTTTACATATATCCCCTGAAAAAGTTTTAAATTACATATTTAATATACTTTAGTAAACAATATTTTTTATATTTATTATTATTATTATTATTTTAATAAATATGTATAAACCATATTCATTTATTGATTGATGATGCGTGAAAAGACACTGTGTAAATAGCAATATAGCTTTCACGATTTTTCTGGGGTGTCCCGTACATGTAGGGGTGATCTTTCACCCATTTGATATGTGCCCTTCGAAGTCGTCTCCTCCTTGTCCCTTCTATTAGGTCGGCCCGGTCAAGGGTCAGGCTCCGTTTGAGCATGGGTTCCATCGACCAAAGCTTCAGTTTTTTGGTCGCATTAGTTGCATCTAACCAAAAAAGTTGTAGAAATTTTTTACCTCAAATAATTCATGTACAAACATGACGTTTATTGCCGAAGAATATTTTTTTTATATTTAATATCTTGAACTGTCAATTGTCATTGAATATTTGATGGAAAATATACCATGCGCACTTCATCTAATATTTATCATTTTAAATAATTAAATGAAAATATATATGAGTATAGTTGAAAAATAAACTATAGGATTTAAGCTCCCAGCATATTGATTAGAAGGATAGACTTATAACCCCACAAAAAAATATATAATTTAAACATATAAATAAAATTTCAATTCTTAAATAATAAATTAATAAACATATTGAAATATTTCACATAACATTAGGCAAATCCCTATCAATTCAACAAGAGATTTATGAAAAACTTTTTAAAAAATATTTATGTGAAACAAATTTCTACATATTTCATAAATTTGAAGAAAAAAACACCTGAAAAAATGGTGGGTATTGGAGCTGTCAATTTGGATCTAGCCCATCAGACCGGTCTGCCCTGTCAAAAAAAAAACCAAGATGGTTGGACTGAATAGGCCCACTTGAGAGCGGGCCTAAACGGGCCAGACCGTGTCAGGTCACGGGTTTGGGTGGTGCGGGCCCCTTAATTTATTAAAAAAAAAATTAAAACTGAAAATTAAAACCCTAATAAAATGAGAATTTCCCGCTATGCTTCACCGAATCACCGCCGCTGGTGATCCCCAGGGGCCGGCCAAAGGAGAACACTACCTCCCCGATACGGTAAGGTTGATCGATTTCTTAGAACCCTCACCCTAGATCTCTCAATCAATTTATACTTTGAAAACACTGGAAATTATAGAAAATAGAGGGAGACAGATCGGAGATCGAGAAAGAAGATATTGAAATTGTTCGTCCTTGGATGCACCGGTGTTCGTGGTGTTCTTTAGTGGTGCCAATTTCTTCTTCCAAGCTCTCTCTCAGCACACAGCCTTCCGATCTCTAAGGTATGAGCCCTAATTTTTTTTTTCTTTTACTTTCATTTAAGCCTTTTATTTGAAAAAATTGGGGGATTGATTGATCTGATTACTGGTTGGATCTTGGTTTTGGTTTTGGTTTTCCTTGGGTTTGTTGGATAGTAGTAGATGCAAGAGGAGGTAATCAGACCTTGAAAGTGTATTATAATAATTATTTAAATGTTTAGATGAAGAAATGTAATGCTGTACTTGTTCTTCTTCATTTTCATTTTCATTTTTAATTTTGTAATTTTTAGAAATTTGGTTGTTTGTTTTTTTTTTGATGATCTGAATGTTGTTTCTGAAATGAAAAAGGAAATCGGAGAAATTAAGGGGAAAAAAGAAAATTATTATATTGATTTTTTATTATTGAGAAATTTATTCAGAATACTACTTTATATTTAATCTTGGGTTGTATTTTTGTTTAGAAAAGTGTATTATGTGGTATACAATTGATTTTAATCAAATATATACTTTTAATTTCTTCTTCCTTAATAGACAAACTGGTTTGCTGCTATTTGGATAAGAATATCACTTTTATATATATGAGACTCTAGTGAATTTCGATTTTTAATACAAAATCTTGAGGCATGAAAACACTCCAATTTAGGAGTACAAATTAAAGAAGATGCAAATTGTAAGGTGAGGGTAGATGAAAGAGGAAAAGCAGTAAAAATTTGAATTACTGACAGAAAATTATAGTGAAGCTTGAGATAGTTATAGGAGGTGAAATCTGATAACGGAACTACAAAGTTAAAAAAAGGTCTACAGACAAATAGGTTTGCTAAAATAGAAGGCTCATGTTGCATTTTTTCTTCTTCAAGATAATATTATTTCCTACACTTTATTCCACTATGGGCAATCATCTCTTTCAGAAAATCATTTTTTCACCAGTTTTTTGTCTTTCTCCATGATAATTTACATTTCTGGCCTTACTCCTCTGGCAGGCCTTTTTGCTGATGTTTTTCTCTGAGCTGTGTGACAAAACATTCTGTATCCAAGTAAGTATGAACCTGTTGAGTGCTTTCTTTTGAGTTACTGATGCAAAAATATGAAGAAACACAGTGATTATAAACCCCTGATTCTTTTCATTGTCACTGTTTATGTGTACATTTGTTTGATCATCATTAATTCTAATGGTGTATGTTTAAGTTATTGTGTTATATATTGTGGCTTTTCAGATCCCTTGTTTCTCAGATGAACTTCAATAGCTCGCTGTTATTGTGTTATAAGCCCCTGATTATTTTCATTGTCACTGTTTATGTGAACATATGTTTGACCATCACTATTTAAGGTTTAAGCCATACATGTTTTGTATAAATAGAGCAAAATGATAACAGTTATAATTATAATGGCTACTTTTTAAGGGCTATTTTTCAATGTCTATTTAACAATGGATATAATCCAACGGCTATTTTTTATTATGTAATAATTTTTTTATTATGCTAGCCAAACACTCATTGTGTAGGAATAAAATATGTAATAATTTCTATAATAAATTTTTGTTATGTTAGCCAAACACTCGTTATGTAAGAATAAAATATACCAAAATTTATGTAATAATTATCTTCACTTCCTATATAATAAAATTATTTTTATTTTATAACCAAACTAGCTTAATAAAGAACTTTAAATTAGGCACATGTCCTTGCTGTGCTCTTCGAGTCGCTCTCCAGATAAGGATAGGGCTCTCAACCATCGCCGGCGAACCTGAGGCTGGTGGCGGAGAGGGCGCTGTTGGTTTTTTTGAAGCGGCGGCTGAGACGCGGCTGCAGCGGTGGAGTAATCTTGTCTTTGATTTTCCTTTAGCTTCAAAAGTTACAATTTTTAGAGAAGAGGGGCCATGAAGGCTGGGAGAAAGAACCTGAAGAAGGCCGTGGAAGAGGGTGGCCTCTCTCTCCAGCAAGATCAGAGCATCATGCAAGTCGTATCTCTTCGGGGCTCCAATCTCATTGAGGTCTGAGTTTTGCTTCCTAGATCTATGCAGAGGCGTTATTTTCTTCTTTTTATTGTGGATTTTAAATATAAAAGCACGGTTTTCATATACATGTTGTAATCGATTTGAGTTCTTATGTGGAGTAATTTGGATTTGTCAGCTATTTTTGCTAATTTAAGTGGTGTAAGTATTGAAGAAGTATCTTTGGATTGTTGTATGATGAACTAGTTACTGGCGGACAGTGTTGAGTATGCTTAGGGTTGATTAGGGTTTGTCTTTGGATCAACTAATTAGATATTTCGAACTCGGTATAGCTATTTTTTCTTTGGATTTTTGTTGGTTAAATTTTATTTCTTGATTTCCAATTCATGTTCTGTTTACTGTTCTTCTCCTTAGGTTATGGATGCAAAAGGTGTAAAATCTTTGGCTCTATTCCCAGCCAAATTTCAGAAAAGCTTTTGGATAAAGATAGGTTATTTCTTGACAAAGAATTTTCCTTGTTCTGCTATACTCTTCTGAAACAGTAACCTTTGTAGGTTGATGGTGTGAATCTGTCTATCTGGCAGGATTATTCTTCCAAGAATTTTCTGTAACAGAGATCTTATATATGGAACTGACAATGTTCAAAATTTTGTATAGGGAGTTATGTTGTGGTAGATGACAGTGGGAGGGAGAAAGCTCTTGAATCTGGTAGCAAGATAGCGTGCATGGTTTCACAAGTTCTATTTCATGAGCAAGTTCGGGCCCTTGAAAAATCTTCTGAGTGGTGAGATTGCTGATTCTTTCTGTTTTTATATTATTGTCCTTCAAAATTATTTCAAAATTATTTCAAATAAATAAGGTTAGTTTAAGATGCCTATGACTCAATAAATTCAACTAGGTTATTTTTCAGCATTTAGACTCAGAAATTCCTTGAAGGAGAAAAAAATATCTGGATGATTAGTTGGAAGAATCACCAACAGAACTTCTATAAGCTATGGATATCAAAAGATGTGCTCTCCTTCTTTGTTGAGGGGACGCGCATTGAAGACCTGATTTAATTTGGTTGAGTTCAAGAAAAATAGTGATGCTTAAACATGGAGGGAATACTTTCAACATGAAGTTGTGTGTGGGCAATCAAATCTTGATTGTTTTCTGTATGATTTCCTTTTGACTAGCGTGAATTCCCGAAGTCACTGTTGCTACTTCTATTGGCAAAATGTGTACTAACCATGAGCTTCTTCCGTATCTGTCATTTTAAATTGGTTTTAAGTATGGCAGCTACAGTTGATCAATTTTTTGGAAATCTAGACCTAGACATGGACTCGTCCTCGAACAATTTCTGAGTTCTACCATCTGCTTTTGGCACTATTATTTGCCACTTTTTAATTAGTTTCAAAGTGTTGGAGCTACTTCTGAACAAATTTTTGGGAACTTAGACCTAGACATGGACAAGTCCTTAAACAATTTCTGAGTTCTAAAATCTCACTCTCAGCAAACAACATGTAATGCCTGATGCCAATACTAAATGTTCGTCCATGTTTTTATACATATTTACTTGGGTTTGTACAGTGCATTTTATGAATTCATCATTTGATCAAATTATCTATCCTCTCCTTTCCTTGATAGGCAAGGGACAAAGACATGTATTTAAGCAGTATATTTTGCTTTTTAATATTACCTTGATGGCAATACCCCAGTTCTATTCTGCAAATTATAGGGTGATAGCTCAATGGTGTGAATAAATCTCAGACTATTCATAGTAAGAATTCCAATGTATGAATTTGACACAAATATGAAGATAAAGAAAGTTTGTAGAAGCTGTATTTATTTATTTATTTATTCATTATTTTTATTTCTTTTTGTACCACCTGGCTAGAGAATGCTGCCTCAGATGGCACTAGCCATCTTGGTTTCACTTTTCCACATAAAGATTAGCGGCCTCTGGCTGTCTAGTTTGACTTGATATCTTTTAATTGAAAAACTAAATTAAATAGTAGACTTTATTATGACTATGGAGGTATAGAAAATAGGGTCAATGTCATACATTAGAAAGTCTTCTACCAAAGCAGAAAGGGAAAGGAGCGTGCCTTTGACTGAATCTGGGTGCAGGAAATAAAACTAATTGATGAGCTTTTTTTTTTCTCCCTTAAAATCAGGATCTTCGGTTGTGCACAACAGACGGAGCAGTTTTTGTCAGTGAACTTTCCCTATTCAAGTCTGTGTTTCTATACTGTGTTTTTTTTTCCAGTTTTGAGTCATGAAAGGATTTTGACCATTAAGTGGCTTTTTACAGTGTATGGATTCTACTCAACTTAGAAAATAGATGTTCTATAGCTAGATATAATGGTTGTCAAGTGAAATAAGTCTTCATATTAAGATCTTGCTATTTGCTTGTCAGTGGATGTAGTCTATTCTCATGTACTTAATACACCTGTTGTCATTTTTCCTTCATATGCTTGATGTGATTATTGCAGGCCAACAATCTTCCAAACAAAAGTTGCCGAACATTCTAAGGATCTGCTGCTGCCATCGTCATCAGAGATTGACCAAATATTAAGTTCTGAAGATGAGGATGGCCTTCCTCCACTTGAGGCTAATTTGAATAGAAACAGTCCTTTGGAGCTATATTCAGATTCCACTTCGGGCTCTGATTCTGATGACTCCTAAGTAGCTGAAACTTTGGTTGGCTATGGGTCTGATCTGGGAGTAGTCTTGCAGAGGGGAAAAGTATGCGAGGGAATGCCATGGAAATGGCGGCCTAGGATTTCGCTTTGGAAGAGCTTTACTTCAGATCCTGACATGTTTCTAAGTATTTTGCATAGCATTATATCAGTTGGACAGTGGAACACAAGTCCTTGTTCAACTGTAATTTTTGTTTTACTTGACATTCTATTTTGTTGCAGTATGCCAAGCCCTCATTAAATTGAATGGAGATCATGTTTCCTACCTAGGGTTCCTTGAATTATGCTGAAGTTCTCTTTTGGACTTCCATTGAAAGGCAAAGTAAACAGTGATATGATGTTCCAATTACCAAATCATTTGCCAAGTTTTGGATTTTGTCAGAAAGAGTGGAATTCTTTCAATTATATTGAAAATTGAAGTGTTTTTTATTTTTAAAAAATACACAGCTAAATAAATATGATCTTATTATATATAATTAATTTAAAAGTCCGGGAATTTGAGAGTACACCAATAGAAGAATCATAAATTTCCATGCGTACTTTACATCTTACTATATAAGACTATATCATGATTTCAAAAAAAAAAAATGAAAATAGTTTTTTTTTTAAAAAAAAACAAGATCAAAGCATGAAAATCAATAATTATTTTGAACATAAAACTAAGGAAAAAACAGCAGTTTCTTAATCACTACTTGTGTTTGATAGGGGAATATCCTACTTGGGATTAGGAATAACTTTTGAAAAGTTTTGAATTTTTTGGGGGGAAATTTTAAAGTAAAGATATTAATGATAAGATAGCTATGTGGCTTCCATGCATTGGTGGGTGGGTCATTATTATATTCTAATACTTAAATTAAAGTTTTTGGCGGAAATTTTTTTTATTGGGGAATGTGTTGGGGATATCCCCAGATATCCCCCTATCAAACACAAGCGTAAGCACAGTTGGTTCTCTACTAGTTCCCTTACTAAGAGGTTGGCTTTGATTTTCATGGATGGGTCCAGAGATCGAGCCCCTCCTTTTGTAAGGTGTGGGTGCAGTTCCGCACATGCTGCCCATCCTCGACTTTCTTTGGAGACCATTGTCGTTTTTGTCAAAAAAAAAAAAAAAAAACAAATCATCTGTACATTAGACCTATAAACAAACCAATGAATGCAATTAACATCTCAACATCTCCTCCTTGGTGGAACAACTAAAAATGCAAGGTGGAGAGCCTCCCCCGGTTCCTCCAGGCCCCTCCTGGGCTAACGTTGCTCGCGATGGAAGTCGTCATACTTCATCCCCTTTCCCGATTGAGGCTGAGGTGCTGGAGAAGCTTAAGGAAGAGATCAAGGACACAGTTCGCGTGGATGAAGACAGTAAGCAACGTGCTAGACTGCGATTCCACAATGAGTTGTTTGGGAAACTGTTTGGGAAAGCCCCACCTTTCGACAACGTCAAAGCAGCCCTCTTAGGGCTTTGGAAAGCGAGTGGAAATATACACATCTCCGACATGCCGAAGGCTTCATGCTCATCCGGTGTGAAACTAAAGATATTAAGGACCATCTCCTCCTTGGGGGCCCCTGGATGGTGCAGGGCCTCACGCTTCAGCTCGCCCCTTGGCAACCAGGATTTAAGCCAGCATTCACGAGATTGACGAAGGCCATGGTATGGGTGCAGCTACACAACCTCCCAGTGGACTACTGGGATGAGGAGTCACTGGAGACATACACAGCTTCCATAGGGCGACTGGTAAAGGTGGATGATCTCACTTCCTCCCTAACTAGAACAAGGTATGCACGCGTCTGTCTTGCGATCGATCTGTCAGTCCCTCTGAAACGGGGATTCTGGCTCGAAGATGAGGGGAGACGCAATTTTGTAATGCTTATGTATGAAAGAACACCAACTCTCTGCTACGCCTGTGGATTGGTGGGTCATGGTGTCCGCGATTGTCCCAGCCGGCGAGACCGTCCTTCTGAGCAGGCCCCCAGTGCTGGTCAAACCAATATGGAAGAGGAACTGGCTTTCCTGAGTGGGCAACGTCGAAGAATTTCAGATCCTAAGGCTAATAGAGAGGATGATCGCAATGTCATTCCTTCCCCCACGGTGCTGGATCCAAGTGAGAAGCAAGGCTGGCGGTGGACACAGGTTCATCGCCGTGGAGGTCGAGGTCGTGGTCGCGGATCACGAGGCGGGAGGCCCTCGCAGCGAAGACGCCGCGTGCCACTGGCGAGGCTTCGTGGGCGCCCCGGAGTCTGGTGTGAGCAGGGCGTCCGCAGCGGAGAGGGCAACGTGTTCAACAGCTTAGTGAGGTGGATGTCCGCCACGTGGAGCAGCGACGCGCGGAAGCGACGACACGTGGAAGAGGTGGGCGCGGTGGCCGAGGCGGGTCTTCTCATCTTTCGAATCGCTGGGAGGTACTGATGCACTCTGGCCCATCCAGCCCTCGCGAGATGATGGTGGTGCCAGGCAACGACCACACCTACCAGTCTGCCTATCTCTCCCCAAGTGCACGCCACGCCGTGGAGAACGATGATGGCGACCATACTCGTCCGATTCAAGACTCTGGTCTCCATGAGGGGGATCAGACCCTTGGATCCACTGGTATGGACATTGATAGCATGGTGAAAGGAAAGCGGCAAGCTTGCCCATCTCCCCCCTGCTCCTGTTGTCGTCGTTGGACCAGAGGCCCGAAAGCTCCAACGCTGCACACCGTCGTTTGGTGGAAAGGGTCAAGCAAGCTCTCGGTGCAAACAAGGTATGCTCTGAATCTCAGAATAACTTGGATAGCTTGGATGAGGATTCGGGTTTGGAGGACTCGGCTGACGAACGAACCCTTTGGGATTTCCAAAAGTGCATACAGAAGGGATCTCAAGCTCGCAAAGGCGTTCAGATGCTGTCTTCAGTGCAGAAGAAGAAAATTCAAAAGAAGAAAAAAGCCAAAGGGCTGATCGGAGGGAAGGGATCTTAGTTTTTGGTCCTCCTGCTGACGTTGTTCTATCAATGTGTATGCTTGTAAGCTGTTGTTCTATATTTAGGTTTATTAGCTTCGATGTGTATGCTTGTGATCAGACTATCCAACTGATGATGATGGTGTATTTTTCTACTTTTCTTAATATATAGCCACTATGTGGCTCTTTTCGACCAAAAAAAAAAAAACATCTCAACATCTGTATTCATCATGGAGCAGAAGCAGTCCTATTGACATGAACTTTAATCTTCAAACTCTCCAATCCATGATTCAACTCCCTCACTCCTCTCTTCACCATTGACGGCAGGGGAAGACCAACCTTCATGGTTTTCAACTTCTTAGGAGATTCATCTTCATCATAATTTTCCATAAAGTTGGGAGAGGTTTCATCTGCAGAATGCCTACTCAGAGTGGCTATTCCCCCCCTTCCACGTCTATCCTGCAGGTTTTGATGAGTATCTTGCATTGGCTGTTCGAATAGTCGAGTTTTCAAAAATTCCCTTGCTGATGAGTACCCCATGAGCCTATGAAGAGGGCGAGCTGCCTCTTGCATTTGACCAATGTTCCTCACATTTTGTGCAGGCTCAATCTCAGTGGAACAACTATTATCAAGAGAAAGCTCATGATAATCTTCAGTAAAAGAAATCGATTCCCCCGTAAGGATTATCTACATTGTCGTAAGCTTCACTTGGTAGATGAATTGCCTCAGTAGGGAGTCAGGGGATTGGTCGGTGTAAGCTTTACTGTGTAACGGGATCGCAAAAAGTCTAGAGCAAGCACAACACTGCAACATTTGTGGCTTGCTTCTTGAAAGAAGAAAGTCTTTAGGCAGCTGAAGCAATTCTGAGCAATTTGAGCAAATAACAATCGGTGCACCTCGGGACATTGGGAGGCAGTGTCACTTGGCCGATGGATTCTTGCCCCTGCAATGAGTCTTCTCCAATTCAAAGTCATCTCCGGACTTTGTGATAGTATGGAATCTCACGAAGAGTGATTGCTCACACTATGAGAACTAGAGTAAGCAATGCAAGCAGGAACCGTAGGATTGCGGGAGAACCTGTATCCTCGAGAAGTGGCTTCTTTGTGGCATATAACACACTTGTCGTCGGAATCTTGTTGGCGCATCAATGGTCGCATGTAGGAAGTGTTCTTTGGCCGGCGGTGTGTTTCATTTTCGATCATATAATCCACTGAGTTGATTCCTAAGCTCGCTGTCTTTACTTAATAAGCCAGCTCTTTCTTTTTCGACACTCTTCAACTTGGTTGCAGAAATGCCATACTGATGTACGAGTGAATCGGGAAGGAAGGTTGAACCTCCTTCTCCTTAGCATTGGCGAGAATGAATATCTCTTTGGTTTTACGTACATTCTTGAGAAATGACTTCAAGGTGCTCTTCAGCATCCTTGTTCATACCATTTGCTCCCAAGAAACCGACTCCTTCCCGTCCTGCAACATCAGATGAATGAAGAACTCTTTGGTTACTGTAAGTACTAACATTTGTTGGCAACACATGAACTGCTCCCTTTTCTTCATCATCAGCTGAATCAAGAATTTTGTGGAGTAATGAATGTTTTTTAATAAAAAAAATAGATAAATCACATTTTATTAATGAAGTTGCTAGTGTGTTACATGAGATCCTTGTTACATTAGATTTGTAGTAGTGAGTACAACAAGGACTCTGTTGCTGTTGCAAGAGTCATGGCACTCCGGTATTCCCCTGGTCATAGGTGTATTGATCTGTAAACTGCAAACTCCGCTTTACATGTGATTGGGTTAGATCAAACTTGAATTTCTTTATTGGGTGCGCCGCATTAAACTAGGATAATAAAAAAAAATTGTGCGAATGATTTGTAAGAAAAAAGTTTGCTTTTCTTAAAAACATCATGTTTCTTTCTATCCATATGCTCCATATTATCATCATCATCATCAATTCTCATCCTTTTTTTAAAGTTTGGTGCACTCTGAGGGATATAAGGCCCCAAATATTGTTTAGTGAGAACAAACATTTTATCTTTGCTTGTACCTAAACTGATGATTGCAACACTCAATCGGTTGAACAAATAAATAAAATCTGTAAATTTTATTTAACTACATAATGCAGCAGTTATTATACAAATGCTTGTACACTGAAAGTATCTGTCCAAAAGTTCAATTAATATATACTATATAAAGTATAGCAAAATCGCTCTGGCTTTTCATGATAGACACCAACATTCGATGAAGGATCACGACCATGTTTAGTAGCAAAGTGATTCAACGGTTCCTGCACAACAAAATTTTGTGGTGTTAAAAAAGTATAAATAAAATTATAATACGGAGTGCAAAGAAAAGAAAATTTACCTTACTAGATTGTATGGATTGATATACATACATCTGTGCTGCTTGTCTAAGCAAACAAAAAAAAATCAGAAAAAATGCATTATCATCCAATTAAATCAAAATATATGCTGCTGCTGTCAATTAGAAATAAAGTAAATGAATCTCATTGATTTCACTGAAATTTGTGTCAAGCTCAAGGTGAATAGGCCTTCATGCTTCCACTCCTTCAAAGTAACACTTTGTAACCTGTGAAAAAAAATTACAATAGAACTAATCACTCAATTCCAGTTGAATATATCAGAGCAAGCTATTTTACTTGAACGTCAACCACTTCTAAAATTTTAAGAGGCAATAAATGGTGTGGAATTCAATAATCATGGCATCCCATAACACAAACCAGTAAGCATAGAGACACCACACAGAAAAAAGCAATCAGGAATAGAATCTAAATGTAGGCACATGAGCCCTTAGTTGAGCTGCAGAAGAAAATGGTTCCAAGAGTATACATAATTCAAGTCCTTTGGCATCATGAACTCATACAAGCAATGCAACAAAATGTATTTGTGTGTGTTTCCGTGTGCACACACACAGGCAGGCACATGCATGTATGTGTCAATGTGAAAAGTTATGGTTGAAAGTCTGCGACAGTTTGTCAACAACATAATATACTATTTTAAATAATCTAATGATGTGTTATTTAATGCTGATTGATGACTAATTTTTTTCAGGCTTCAAGAGTGCATTCATTTAATTTAGTATTGAATGGGTTTATTCATAAATGTGGTTCATAATTATATCCCTGTGTATTAATTATACCTAGTCTTCATTAATAAGTCAAATAGAAGTATATTTAATCCTATCATCCACACGGCAACAAACGACACAAGACAACCTATGACCACAAGTACAAGAGCACTTGAGAAGGAATCAGTATTCAGGTTCAGCTCTTGTACTTGAATGAACCAGATGATGGTAATTTTATCTGTTACAGTAGAAAACAATAAATAAAACATTAATTTGTCTCAAAACCATAAAACAATAAAAGGTACCTCCACTATTCTTTATTTGGAGCTCCCCTCTCTAGATTGAGATTTAGTACGGGCAAGTTCTCAAATTCATTCTGCCAGTTGCTGCTTTATTAGCAAGTGTGCTCTCAGTTTGCACTTTGGATGTAAGCAAGTCACTTTGGTCCTCTAATAAGTAACCATAGCATTAAAGTGAAACCCGTCATCCAGCCTTCATCACTTCAGTCTAATGAAAAATGTAAAGTAACAAACAAAGAAACATGAAGTATTTCTACAAGGAAAAAGATGAGGAAATATTACCATTAGGTTTAAAAATTCAAGTTTTGAGAAACATTAGTTTATGAATAACCTAAGATGCATTGTAATTGGTCAAAATCAAACTGGTTATAAAAAACATTTCCAAGCTATGAATCTCTAACCTAACTAAACTTTTTCTTCTCAATTTTCTCCCAACAAATATTAAGAAGAGCCAGAACTTCAACAAGTGAAAAAGCGGAAAAAAAAAGAAGACAAATTTGAATTGCTCTAGAAAACAATTGCATGGTAATACCCTGGTACGTATAATAAAGAGCCAAATGGCAGAAATTCAATAAATGATGGGGTTCATACCATAGTTATGTTAATATACTTATGCAATTTGCATAAAAAAAATTTAATCTAATGAGTATTTTTTAATGCAAAATCTATTTTTACAATTATAGAAAGTATGCTAAGAAACATAAGTTTATTACCTTGCAAATGAAAAATCAAAGAGTATAAAAACAGAAAGGACATACCTGAGGCCCTCAATGTTCGGAGGGTGAGATCCCAAATTGCTTTAAACTTAAGCATAATGAATAACAAGCAAAGTGCTCTGCAACAACAAAGAATAGTGTTAAAAATAACTTTCTTAACTCAAATGCTTACCTACTGTTTCACCGGATGAGATTCACACTGGCAAAGGGTTGAGCAGTCTTGATAGAATGATCGGGCAAAACATTCTTCCAAACCATTAATAATTCATCTGCTCCAGCAGTGGCCACAGTGCTCCCATCTGAACCCTAAAATGCCAGAATAACACAATTCATTTATTAAATGACGTAGAGGAAGGCAATAGTAGGAAAAACCAAGAAATAGCGCTGAAAAAGCACAGAGAAGAAATTTGCTTCGAACCTGTGCCATGAACAATATCCGTGATGAATGACCAGGAAGCTCAGCAATCTTGGTCATTGATGGGTACTTCCATAAGATAAGTTGATTGGCTGGGGAACCATGGGAAGTCAAGAGTTCCCTTCCATCACTGCTCCAAAGAATTTCACTCACTTGACAACCAGTATCAATCACGTTGAGCACTTCGCACGTGCTAGTGTTCCGGACTAAGATGTGTTGATCACTCTTACCCCCACTGGAAGCAAGCAAATTACTGCACACAGGACTCCAGCATAGGGCTTTAGCACTGCCTTTATGACAATTGAATCTGTGAAGCCATTGCTTACTGCCCATTGAGAGATCCCATATGTGGACAAGGCCATCATCTCCTCCACTAGCCAAGTGCCGACTGGATGGAGACCACCTCAGTCCACAGACTCTGCCACGATGCCCTTGAGAAGTCCAGAAGGCACAGGGTTCAGCCCTTGTGTCATAGTTCACTATCTTTTTTTCTGCAGTTGTTAGAATGTGGTTGTTCCATGCAATAGATCCAACTCTAGAATTGTGTACTCCTTGCAATTTCCTGAACTGCAGCACCAGACAGAATACACAAATCACCTGTCAGACATCTCAAATACAAGAAACCCCACCAACTGAAAAATTAAACAAACTCTGTCTAAAACTCAGATAAAAAGCATGCTATTAAATTAACACCAAATATGAGAAAGGTGACTAACCAGACAACGGGAACCCAAATCCCATAATTGGACCTCAGCCTTGTGCAAACCTACAGCCAGTCTCTGCCCATCAGGTGACCAGTTAATGCTGGTGACAGCACTTTCAAAGGTCGAAAGTTCAGAGGTGGACCCATCAGATCCATTCCACAAGTACACGGTCTTATCAAGGGCAATTGCCAAAATATTGCTATTACTCCAACCCAGCAGATTTACATAGTAATCATCCAGAATATCGGGGGCATCAAGTAGAACATCTGCAGCCTGCAAAAGTTTGGATGAAATGCATCAATAACAAAGCATTAAAAAACCAGTTCTGATGACAACACAAAGCAGAGAACTAACCTTCGGGAGTTGCCGCTTATGCTTCATAGGCTTGGGTGAAAGACAGTTGTTAAGGATTTGAGGGGATCTAGTGTTGGAAAAGATGCGAGTTCTCCCCTCAAAAACATACTCCTTTAAGCATCTCTTATATGGAGATTCAGTAGTTGAGTTCTCATTTTTCTGTCCATCTGTCAGCCAATAGTTCGCTATATCTATATCCCTTCTGGACATCACATGGATGAACCTGTCATACTGTCCGAAAAAAATCACATGTCAAGCAAAATTCGAAGAAAAAATTCCACGAAACTTTAATAAAATTCAGATTCTTCTAGAACTCAAATCTCTAGGTAGAATACCTAATTAAATTGAATGGATGGTATGCTTGAATAAGTTGGGGGCACAAGTAAGTGATGCAGCAAGAAAATCCAGAGAAAGAAGCAGAACTCATGCACAGATAAGACAGTAGTTCATACTAAGAAGTTTGGCGATTTGTGCTTTGATAGATATTGACATTATCAGTATCCTATGAGAAGAAGATAATAGACCAATAAGAATTGAATATACAAGCTATACTTCAAAATCTAATTTTGAGGTGGTACAAAGACACAAAGATATAGCCTATGTTTTCATTTACCTAAAAGATGAAACAATGCCTCAAGAATGAAAAGAAAATTTAGATAGGAGAGAAGCTCTGGATGGAGCTTAAGACTTGGGAGTCCCTTGAAACTGAAGTTTTCATGGAATTATAGATAATGAAACTCGGAAGCATTGGAAGTTGAAGCTCTATTGAGTAGAGAGAGAATTAAAGAGGCCAAAGAAGTCAGAGGATGAGGACGGTATCAAAGAGAAAAGAATAAGGAGAGTAAGCTCCATAACTAAAAAAAAGGAACCTTTCCAAAACAAACCAACAAGAAGATAGAGGATGATCTAATCAATACCAGTCAATCAACCTATGCGACCAGAAACTATGAAGATTCCATGATAAACAAATAAGGGAATGTTCAAAACCAGATCTTAGTAGTTCTCAAAAACCAAGCCTTTTTACAATTTCATAATAGGAAGATCGCATTAGTTTGCAAAATCAACTCTTTAATGATTTAATAATAGCAAGACCTCCTTAGTTCCAAAAAAATCGAAGCCATTTTTACAATTTCATAATAGAAAGATCGCATTAGTTCGCAAAAACCAAACCAAGTCTTTTAAACAAATTCACATTAATTCGAAAAACCGAATCTTTTAACAATTCTATAATAGGAAGATCGCATTCATTCGCAAAAACCGACTCTTTCCACAATTTCATCATACTATGTCGCATCAATTCGAAAAAAAAAAACGAGTCTTTTTTACAATTTCATAACGGAAAACCTGCTGATAATTAAAGAAATTCGGAATCTTACTTTATGCAGCCGGTCCTTCCCTGGATCCTTAAGCCAAACCCTAGAAGCCTGCATCTCTCTATCCCTGCAAAAAAGCAAAGCGAACCAAAAAAAAAAGAAGAAGAAGAAGAAGACGGAAATATATCCTGAGAACTAGAAATCCCACGCGAAATGCAGCAAAGAAGGAAATTTTTATCCTCAAGCACTTGACGATATCGAGATTGAGGAAAGATCGACCACTTCTTGAATGGAACCCGCGAGCGCGAAGGCGAGAAGGTGATGTACGTTACGCTCAGTATATAAAGAGGGGAAAGCGTGAATCTTACGCTTTAGTTTTCAAATAAACCCTTGTAAAGGATATTTTCTGAAAATATCACATTTTAAGAAAATAGTCAAATACAGGGTGTTTTTTGGCAAAATGGTAAATTTAAAAACCAGAGGGTGTGTTCCTAAAAATTGAAAAAAATATATATATATGTAGTCAGAACCGGACCGGTCCCGGTTCACACGGTTTAAACCGGTTCAAATTTTTAACTTTTTTTTGTTAGATTTTTTAATTCGGTCCCTGAAAAAATTAAAAAGTCAAAAACTAAAAAAACTAAACCGAGATTCCCTCTCCCCGTTTTTCTCTCTCACGCAGTCGCGAGTCAACACCCTATGATCTCACCGGCGTCCACCTGTCCGCCCGGACTGCCCCTCGCCCTTGCCCTAGCTTCGTGATCTCGTGGTTGTCAACCATCCTCCCCGCTTTCTCTTTCTCGCTGGCCCTAGATTGGTGTTCTCAAGATTCTCAAGGTTTTATTTTGAATCTTTGATTTTGAATCTTCTCGGCCTCTCTTGTTTGCTCCTTTCTCTCTTTCTTTATGAATCTCTGATAGATTATTTGTTGCTTTTTATGATGGATTTTGGAAACTTTTTCCGAGTGTGAGATCTTTGATTTTGGAATCTTTGATGTATTATGATAGGGTTGAGATTGTAAAGAAGTCGCCCAAACAATCAATTACATGGGGACATCGCAACAGACCTCCCAAAACCCCTCACCACCTAAGCTGCCGAGCTCCTCCCTACTAAGGTGCCGAGCTCTTTTATACTAAAGTGTCGAGCTCCTCCCACCTCAGAAAATACCCCAAATGCCGAGGTCCTCCCCGAGCACCTCATCACCCTTCGCCAGAGCAAGCTGCCCCCAATGCAACCCCTCCTCCTGCAGCCTCTCACATGAGAGTCTTCCAGAATCTTCTAGAAGCTCGTCAGTTGGGAAATCAGTTGTACAGTTACGAGTTAGTTAGACCGTTGCACCGCCAACCTGGAATCTAGAAGCATCTAGAAGGATGCTAAAATTTGGACTAAATTTGAGCCGGAGTCTTGGTGGCACGTGCTCAAATTGAGTGGCTTGCTCCCCAAGCCTCACCCCAGCCTCCAGACCCTATAAATACCCCCTTCCCCCAGTTCAGCAGCAACGAATCGAAGTGCCGGCGAAGCCCTGCTCCGCTGGAGAGCTGAGTTCCCATCATCTTCTCCCCCTTCTTCTCCACCTCCATTTTCTCTCTTTAGAGCTCATCAATGGAGCTCCACCTTGTAGATCTAAAGAAGAATTAGTGGATTTTGCCTCCATGAGAGGGGCTCGTGGTTTTTTCCCCATTTTTGGGGTTTTCCACGTTAATTCTTGGGTGTTCTCTGTTTTTTGGAGTTCTTTTCCTTGATTTTCTGATTCTTCTCCTTTCCCTTTCAAATACAAATTTAAATGTCGGTCGAATTTGGAGTTTGATCTGAATTTCACACCAACATATTATTTGTTTCTTTTAATGTTCAATTGGTTGTATAGTGAATCTGTGAGAATGTTGGGTTTCAATTTGATACGTGGGGCTATGATTCATGTTTTGTGGATGAATTCTTGGAGGTAGAGATTTAGAACGCAAGATTAAATTTTAGAAAATAGGATTAATTACTTAGGTTGTGTTTGATTGCAATATAGAAAATGGGTGGAAATATAAAATTTTCATGTCAAAATTTTCGGTGGAAAACAGGAAAGTTACCGTTTGATTGTCATTATTTTTTTTGTTAAAAAATCTTATATTTTTTATGAAAAATTCTTGTTTTGTTGTTTGATTACTCTTATTTTTCATGAAAAATCTAACATTCTTCATAGAAAAAAAAACATATTTGCTGCTTGATTGCATTAATTTTCCATAAAAAAATTAATATTTTCAATGGAAAATTAATTTTTTTCCAAGCAATGAACCAATTAATCATAATATAAACAATTTTAAAGGATAAAAAATTCAAAACAATGAGATAAAAGTTTGTGCATATAAGATAAATCTTATTTGAAATTTAAACAATAAAAGACATAAGGAATTTTAGAGAATAAAAAAATTCAAAATGATGATATTAAATTTTTGTGTATATCAGATAGCTTTTTGAAATTCAAACAATCAAGACTATATTTTATTTTGGTTTTTTTTTCATATAACCCCTCCCATTTTCCATGGAAAACTTTTCTTTGGGTTGGGAGAGGAAAATATTTCTACCAATTTGATGGAAAAGAGGTCACGTGACTAGTTTTGTGGAAAAAGCTTTCATGGAAAATTTTATCAATCAAACAACCCAAAATGTTAAAAATGGGTGGTGGAAAATTTTTTCATGGAAAATAAGTCCAATCAAACACACCCTTAATGTTCAATTGGTTGGAATTTTTTATGCTTTGTCATTTTACTGCCATGAAATCATTGAAATGAGCTCAATAGATCAAGGCCTGCATTCCATCATCCAGAAAATGAATGACCTTCCACTGCATTCATAGTTCATCATCTAAATAATTTATGTAAATAATACAGAAATGAAATATGGAATGAGACTGTTTTTATTTAATATATTTTGTGTATTTTTATTTAAAAATTAATTTATTATTTAATATGATAGGGTGGTTATGAACAAGGACACGTGGCAGACAGATATATCCAGGAGTGTGGCTGCCACGTAACGGAACTTGCAGTGCGGGGCTCACTTTCTCTCTACGGCCGAGCTCCTCCACCTCGGAAATTATGATGAATTCCGAAGTCCTCAAGGAGGAGCTCGGAAATTCGCAAGAAGGCGTGCTACCCTCGACTCCTCCAACGATTTTCCGCACGTGGTGACTCAAGACCTTCTAGAAGCCTAGTCAGTTACGGAGACAGTTGAACAGTTGGGAGACAGTTAAACGGTTGAGGAGCCAGCCTGGAGTCTAGAAGCTTCTAGAAACATGCTGAGCTGGATTTGCTGAACTAGCATGCTGAGTTGGCACTCACGTGCTCAAATTGAGTAGCTTGTTCTCCAAGCAGCACCCCCACCTCCAAACCCTATAAATACCCCCTCTCCCCAATTCAACAGGGGATCATCTCATTCCAGATCCGGCGAAGCCCTGCTGCTCTGGAGACTGAAGCTCCCATCTTCTCCTTCTTCTCTTCTTCCATTTTCTTCATTCCAGAGCTCGATCATGGAGTTCTGAGTTGTAATTTCAGAAGAAGCCTAGTGGATTCATCCTCTGAGAAGAGGATCGTGGTTTTTTCCCCACATTTTGGGGTTTTCCACGTAAATCTTTGTGTGTTCCTTTTTGATTCTGGTTTTCTTCTTTGATCTTCTGCTCCTTGTTCTTCCCTCTCTAATACAAATTTAAAGTGTTGCTTGAAATTGGGGCTTGATCCAATTTTAGAGCTAACATTTTTGGCGCCGTCTGTGGGGATCACTGAGCAAAGAGCCATGCCTACAACCAGGAGGTCAAGGCAGAACCAGACTCCAGAACAGAGAATTCCAGCTCCAGCAACGTCCATGGTGGGAGAAATGAACACTCCAGCAGCTCCTAATGGAGCTTCCACGATTCTGAAAATTTGCGAGGTTCACCAAATTTGGTGGTCATCCCGAGAAGAAGCGATTGGCTGCAGGTGGAGAGCGGTTGGCGGACTCGCCACCACCACAATCATGGCCGTTGAGCGCCATGTCTCACGTAACCAATATGCACCTCCGCCACCTCCAACGAGCCCAAAACCGCTGCGTTCGCCGCGACGCTTCGCCAGCCAAGGACGCCATCTCGGCGTTCTCGAGGCGTCGTAGAAGCCTGCGTGATCATCCTCGAGAGCTCGATTCCCACTATCGAGGAGAATGATTCACCGTCGCCACTCAACCGAGGTATGAGAGGAGACGCCGATCTCCTTCGAGATCACCACCTCGGCCACACTCCACGAGACCTCGGCCGCCCGGTTCAATATGAAGCGCGACCTTATTCTCCGAGGTACTCCCCACGCAGGCGCCGCGACGCCTCCACGTCCCGCTCCGTGAGTCGTTCCTCGCGACATTTCTCCCCAGAGGCAAGGGTCGAGACACTATTCCACTGTACATCACCAGGAGCATGAGAGAGGACGTCGGGGGTATCTCTCTGACCGAGAGCGCGTCCTGAGAAACATACCACGTTTCCACTCTCCATTTATCAAAGCCATTTGGGAAGCTCCTTTCCCAGAGAAGTACATTCCACCAAATATCAGATATTATGATGGTACCTCAGATCCACATGAGCATGTAGAGAGGTACTGCTCCGAGATGACTGTGAATGGAACTTCCGAGGTGATCTTGTGCCGCGGTTTCTCGAAGACTTTGTCTGGAACCGCATCTGGCCAGTTTGAAGCCTACCTGAAGGCAGTATAGCCTACTTCGACCAGCTCGTTGATCGCTTTCTTCGCCGTTTTGCCAATTGCAGACGGCATAAGAGGAATCCAGTTATGTTGCTGAGGTGCAAACAGAGAGAGGGTGAATCTCTCAGGAGTTATCTTGACAGGTTCAATGAGGAAACTCATGGAATGTCTGATCTGGATTCTATCATGGTAGTTGGAGCAGTACTAGATGGGTCAGGAATGCCCATTTCTTGATTCACTAACTTCGAGATGTTCCGAGGGACCTCTCGAAGTGATGGCGAGGGCCCGGGAGGTACATAGCCTCGATGAATTCAAAGCGGGGAGGAAAGAACGAGGCCCTACAATGAGCGGAGGAATTCCGCAGAGAGGGAGAGTCGAAGAAGTGAGCGGGCACCTCGGAGAGATATGGAGCAAGCATACCGACCTCCTGCGTCGATGACAGAGGCGCTTCGGGACCAAAGCAGACCCCGTATTCGCCCCAGTATGACAATTACACTCCCTTGAATACTTCAAGAGAACATATAATGATGCAGATCCAAGACAAGAGGATTCTCAAGCCCGGAGCCTGGCCAAGGAAACCTCCTAAGAAAGAAGAGCGGCAAATTACAGATCTACCACAAAGTCCGAGGTCATACTACAGAAAATTGCATCCACCTCAAAGATGCAATAGAGGATCTCGTCAGAGAGGGGAAGCTGAGCGAGTTCCTCAAACAAGAAACCAGTAAGAAGGAAGAACAGCACACTCAGCCAGAACCTCCTCGGAAGAAGATAGATCTGACTGTCATAGCCGGCGGACCAGGATGTGGAGGAGAAACTTCATCCTCCAGAAGGAGTTATGCCCGCATGGTGGGTACGATGCAGGAGCTTGCACCACAGAAGAAAAGCCGAACTACTAAGTCTACTCTCCCAATAGAATTTTCTGAAGAAGATTTAAAGGGAATATGTCTACCGCAAGATGACGCTCTTGTCGTAGTTCTTGATATTGGGATCTACAGAATGCACAGGGTGCTAGTTGATACTGGGAGTTCAGCTGACATAATCTTCTGGGATGTGTTCGACAGAATGAAAATTGGAGCTGAGAATCTTAAACCATGCAAGACCCCTTTGGCTGGATTCACTGGAGATCCTGTCTACCCAGAAGGTATCATTACTCTTCCTGTCACTCTTGGTACTCCTCCACGAACTGTTACAGCTCCAATCAACTTCCTCGTGGTGCGCCATCCCTCAAGTTACAATGCAATTATGGGAAGACCTTCTCTCAACAAGCTCGGAGCGGTCCCTTCGACCTATCATCTGAAATTGAAATTTCAAACTGATCACGGTTGCGGAGAGGTGAAGGGAGATCAACCCTCCTCTAGACAGTGTTACCTTGCCACTCTGAAGAGACAACTTGGAGAATCAAGCAAAACTTCCGAATCTCTAGCTATAGAAGATTTCCAGCAGGAGGATGAGAAGAGAGAAGCCCGCAGGCCTACGGTCGAGGAACTCCGCGGCTTTGCCCCTCGGCGAAGCCACAGCCGGAATCACATGCGGCTTAGAGTTGGCCTCAGTCTTGTCACCAAGAAAAGCAACTCCTCGAATTGATCAAGGCCAACTCAGATGTTTTTGCATGGACAGCCGAAGACATGCCGGGAGTACCAAGAGAAGTGATGGAGCACCATTTGAATGCTGATCCAGCTGTCAAACCGGTGATACAGAAGAGGAGAAATTTTGCTGCTGACAGGCTGGAAGCTGCTGAAGAGGAGGTCGGCAAGTTGCTTAAGGCAGAGTTCATTCGGGAAGTCCAATACCCTGAATGGCTCTCCAATGTTGTCCTTGTAAAGAAAGCCAACGGGAAATGGCGTATGTGTGTTGATTTCACAGATCTCAATAAAGCTTGCCCCAAGGATTGCTACCCCTTGCCTATCATAGATAATCTGGTAGATTCCACTTCAGGATATGAGATGCTCAGTTTCCTCGACGCATACTCAGGTTATAACCAAGTCAAAATGGCTAGGAAAGATGAAGAAAAAACGGCCTTCATTACTTCCCGAGGGACGTATTGCTACAAGGTGATGCCTTTTGGCCTGAAAAATGCGGGAGCAACCTTCCAAAGACTAGTAAATAAGGTCTTTAGGAAACAGATGGGGAGGAATGTCGAAGCATATGTTGATGACATCCTAGTGAAGAGCACCTCTGCTGAGCATCATGCCGCCGACCTCCAGGAGACATTTGAAACGCTGAGAGCTCATGGAATGAGTCTCAACCCAACCAAATGTGCATTTGGTGTCCGCTCAGGCAAGTTCTTAGGTTTTATGCTCACAGAGAGGGGAATTGAAGCCAACCCAGAACAAATCCGAGCTATTCTGGAGATGAGGTCCCCTAGAACCATCAAGGAAATTCAAAGCCTCAATGGGAAGTTAGCAGCAATTGGGAGATTTATTTCACGATCAGGAGAAAAGAATCTTCCATTTTTCAGAGCACTTCGGAAAGCCCCAAAGGTAGAGTGGACAGAAGAGTGTGAAAAGGCCCTCACACAATTGAAGGAGTATTTACAATCACCTACCTTGCTTTCCAAGCCGAAGCCAGGAGAGAAACTCAGTCTTTATTTGGCGGTTTCTGATATGGTCGTAAGTTCAGTTCTCACTAAAGAGGAAGCTGGAATTCAGAAACCGGTTTATTATACTAGCAAGGTCCTCAATGATACAGAGTCCAGGTATCATCCTCTCGAGAAGTTGGCCTATGCCTTGGTCACAGCAGCTCGGAAACTTCGTCCCTACTTCCAATCACATAAGATCAAGGTACTGACAGATCGGCCCTTGAAGCAAGTCCTCCATCGTCCAGATGCTTCTGGACGATTGACAAAGTGGGTTGTTGAACTTGGGGAGTATGACATCACCTATGAGCCTCGCACAGCCATCAAAGGCCAGGTTCTAGCCGATTTTATTGTTGAGCTCACAACCACAGATTCTGAAGAAGCTATTTTTATGGACTCGTCTGAACCGAGCTCCTCTTCTATGGCGCAATGGGTGTTACATACCGACGGTTCAAATGAATGCCGAGCTCGAGGCGGCATTGTGCTTCAATCCCCTTCAGGTTGGAGCACCTCGGCATTCTTGAAGTTTGGGATCAAGGCAACCAACAACGAAGCTGAGTATGAAGCCATGGTTGCAGCTTACTGATTAGCCGAGGCACAGGAGTCCAAAATTTGTTAGCAAACACAGACTCCCAACTGGTTGTTGGTCACATGAGTGAAGAATTTGGGGCAAAAGAAGAAAACATGGTAAGATACAAAGCTTTGGTGCAAAAATTAGCTGCTAGCTTCCAGAAACTATCCATTACGAAGATTCCGAGGGCAGAGAATCAAGAAGCCGACCTCCTCTCGAAACTTGCTTCCTCCAAAGTTGAAATAACTTCCCCTCTCAATATTCAGTATTTGCCGGCGAAGACAATTGATTGCCGACCTGAAGAGGAATTATTTGAGGTGACAAATGAGCCGTGCTGGATTGATCCGATCTTAACATATCTCCAGGACGGATCTCTACCTTCAGATCCCAAGCTGGCACGCCAGATCAAGGTTAGAGCCAACCGCTTCACTATTCTGGATGGACGCCTTTACAAGAGATCATTTACTCTCCCCCTGTTGAGGTGTTTGCGTCCAAGTGAAGCGAATTATGTTCTTCAAGAAATCCATGAAGGTATTGCAGGAGACCACACAGGAGGAAAAGCACTTTGTCATAAAATTCTAAGGCAAGGTTATTATTGGCCAACTTTGCTGAAGGATGCAAAAGCATTTGTCCAGAGGTGCGATGCGTGTCAGCGCTACTCAAACATCCAAATGGCCCAGCCTTCCCAAATTTCACCCCTATTGTGAGTACCGTGCCATTCAGACTTTGGGGAGTAGATCCGCTTGGCCCATTTCCAAAAGCAAATTTCTACAGATGAAATTTTGATTGTTGCCATTGATTATTTCACCAAGTGGGTGGAAAGTTTAACCCCTTTCCTCTATTATCGAAAGGGTGTGTCGGAAATTCTTATGGAAGTCGATGTCTGTCGATTCGGGCTCGGTAGCATTCATCGCATAATGGGAGCGGTTTGCGAATGCTACATTCAAAAATTTACGTGAGGAACTTCGGAATTGATGCAAGCTTACTTGGGTCACTCACCCACGAGCAAATGGGCAAGTGGAAGTTTGAATAGAACCTTGCTTCATACCCTCAAGACTAGGGTGCTTAGGAATCAATCTAATTGGGTAGATGAGGTACCGGGGGCACTTTGGGCATACAGAACTACTTGCCGAACTCCTACTGGAGAGACTCCGTTTGCCCTTGCATTTGGAGTAGAAGCGGTCCTCCCTGCTGAAATTGAAGTCCCAACTCCACGGACCCAAGCCTTCAATCCGACAAGCAATGAAGAAGTACTCCGAGCTGAGCTCGATTTGCTGGAAGAGAAAAGGGAAGAAAGCGCCTCCGAGCTGCGCCATATCGCCAGAAGGTCAAACGTCACTACGACGCCAAGGCGAAAGAAGTGACATTCCAAGTGGGAGATCTGGTCTTGAGAGAAAACATTTTTGAAGGCAACAAAAGTAGAACAGGGAAGCTTAATCCAAACTGGGAAGGCCCTTATGTTGTAATCAAGATTGTAAAGCCTGGCACTTATTGGCTCACCAAGATGGACGGAAAAAGGCTCAGACGCCCTTACAATTCCGAACATCTTAGGAGGTACTATCAATAAAATTTCCTGTTCTACAACATGCCTAAGGATCTCTCAACAGAACCTCCAGAAGTAGAAGCAAAATCTTCCGAAATTCAATTTAAAGCTAGACAGCGGGTCAAGGCTCGAGTCATAGCATAACATGAAGGAGCCCTCGCTAACTCACACAAAGTGGTCGAGGCTCGATTTGTGGCGAAAATGGTGAGCAACCTAGAAAATCCTCACAAAATACTTGGTTGCTACCTGGCTGGTCTAGGCTCATGTAACACAATAGCAACGACCCGGTGAGGACGGATTAGATAACCGACCAAGTGATCAAAGATCCCCTAAGAATGATCCAACAAATCCGAACTCCTCCATAAGGATCTCGGAAACCAAAGTCAATGAATCCTTGTGTGATTCTCCAAATAAGATGATAGCGGGTCTAGGCTCGAATCATCTTAAGTGAGAACGCACACTACGGAACTCAAATGACAAAGACATTTCTCCAAACATGGTGATAGCGGGTCTAGGCTCGAATCACCTTGAATGAGAACCCACAACAAGGAGCTCAATAACTAGTAACTAAGAAGCGGAAGAATTAGAAGCGCGAATAAAAGCATGGCAAAAAACTCAAAATCTTTTCCATGCACAGGTAAAAGTGAATTTCATTTATCAAAATGACACTAACATTTGCAACAGGAAGGAACAGGCAAATCTACACATTATGGGGGAAGGAAGTACAAGATGAACAGGATTAGTCAAAAAACTAAGCTACTCGCCGCCCTTCAAAGGAGCCATAGAGACATCTCCACTTTCGTCGAGATCCTTTTCAACATTAGCGTTACTAGCTCCACCAGCCAGAGTCTCAAGAGCATCAATATAAGTCAGGTTAGCAAAATCTGCATTGGGAAATTTCATAACAAACTCTTTCAAAACAGGAAAGCTTTCCTCCCTCCCCTCGTCACGTGCCTCCTCCAGTGATTGATTCTACCACTTGACGAGCTTCAGCACAAGCCTTCTCCAATTCCTCTGCTTTCTTTTCACTCTCTGACAATGACTTTCGACAAGCCTCCATCTCCTCGGAAATACTTTCGTGATCTTTCCTTAAGGCATCCCTTTCCGAGGTGATAGCTATCAAAGAAGAATTATTATCCTTGAGTTGCTCCAGAAGCTCGCCATTTTCTTTCTCCAGAAACTCAGCGACACCTCGCAGGGAAGATACTTCCAAGGATACAGCTTTAGTTTCTTCCTTCGCCTCTGCAAGTTTTTTCTCTGCGAAGGAACGCTCCGACTCGGCAGATTTCGAATTCTTGAGGAGCTCGGAATTGTTTGCATTCAAAACAGCAATCTCCTTCTCCAGAGATGAAATCTTCTCCTTGGCCTTAAGCTCTTTCTCCAAATGTCTCTGGGCCTTCTCGTTGGATTGTTTCAATATTGCATCTAACTTACTCTTCCCAACCAAGGCCAGGTTCTTCTCTTCGGAAGCCTTCTTCAATGCCGTGTTCAAACGACTGACCTCCGCTTCCAAGTCTTTGTTCCTCCGAATATATTCAGTTAACAAGGACATCCGACTCTCCTCTTCTTCTTCCAAAATACTTGCGGCGCGATGGCTGAGGAACAAGTTCTGCAAACGAAGATACAATAAGATTGAAGTTGGACTGATTCAGAAATGGGTCCAAGCTAAAGAAATACTTACTGAAAGCCCTTGGAGGCGGAGGAGCTCGGCAAGATCAAGCCGAGATAAACGTCCAAGTCTAGATTCGATTTCTTCTGGCAAAGCCGACTTAATTACAGAAGCAGCAATTTTAGGATCGTCAACTAGGATCCCTTCCCTTGGGTCCACGTGAGATGATCCCTTAGAACCCTCAGAAAAACTCGGGCCACAAGCTCGGAAACTTGAGGAAGGGCGAGTTGGTCGAGTAACTCGAATCCGGACTGGATCAAAGCTGATAGTAGGGTCAGTATTCGCTCTTCCAGAGGTCCCAATGATCTCAACCTCATCCTCCGCAAAATCTCTGAGGATCTCTGGAAGATCTGGAATGTGCCCAAAAATATCTTCTTCAGTGGGAACAGAAGGGAAAGGATCGCCCGAATTCCTCTGTCCATGCGGATCTCCTCCCTCACTACCGCGATGAAATTCCGTATTAATGTCGCTCGCGGAAGTGTCGTTTTCAGTAGGAATACGCGGATAAGGGAGAAATGGCCAACGCCCTCTCGGTGTTAGGAGGATGAGGTGGCTCAGATTGTCTCTTCTTTCCTTTGGAAACCACCTGTTTCTTCCTACTAGCCATTTTCCGAGCTGGTTCGTCTTCGACAACCTCTTCAGAATCCCGAGCTCTCTTTCTTGAAACAGTTTCAGAGTGTGTAGGCGGATCGACCTCAACTTCTTGTGAAGGATGGAGTTCATCATTTCCTTGTGGTCTAGATGATTCTTCAACAGCTGCAGGTTCATTGGTACTCCCAGTTCCGGGCTCCTCTGCAGCCACTTTCTTCCGGAGCTCAGCCTTTTTCTGCTTCTCCAGACATGCAGTGTTGAGCTTCAAGACGGGCTCGAGCTTTGTCCAACAAAGATTTGGCACGTTGAGAAGGGTCCATACCTTCACTGGAACACAAAAAGAGAAACTCAATCAAAATGATAGAAAGTAATTGAGGAAAGAGTAAATGTAAATGTGACAATCCCTACCCTTCGCTAAGAACAGCCCACTTCTTCGTAAAATTTTGTTAGTCAAGAAGATTTCAGGAGGAATCTGGGAGCATGTCCGTAATTTCTCGAGATAACGGTTTTCCCTTTTAGAGAGCTTCTCCCTACTCAACACTTGAGTCCGAGGTACTCCCCATTCAGTTCGGACTCCGAAACCCCCTTCTTTGGAAATGAAGAAGTATCTCTCCTTCCATCTCTTAATGGAGGTCGGCACAGAACCTAAGAAGCGTCTATCAGGCCTAGCTCCAAAGAAGTACCAATCTGTGTTGGACTCTCTATTGAGGCAAAATAGCGCCTCGAACAAGGACAGTGTAGGAGTAACTCGGCGATCTAAACATACAACTATGAATCCACAGAGACATCTCCAAGAATTGGGGGTTAATTGAGATGGACAAACATTGAAAGACTTGAAAATTTCAAGAAATAGAGGAGGAAAAGGGAATCGAAGTCCTCCTAATAATGCGTCTACATAAACCGCCAATTCACCCTCTCTGCCAGCACTTGCTCGATCGGAAGGATCAGGCAATCTAATTTCAGGTTGGAAATCCCTGTGCCTAATCTTATAATATTTTGCAACGACATCGATCTCCTCTTGATGAAGGATGCTAGGGTAAGAGTCAGAACAAGGGAACTGTCTTTTGCTACGTTTCGTTCCTATGTTGCTAGTAGAAGGAACAGCGTGAGAGGAAGAAGCCATACCTTGAGGTTTTTTCAGGGAAAAACAGGAGGATTGCAAGAAGAGAAAATCGCAGTTTCGGCCGTCAGGGCTTGATAATGAAGAAGAAGATGAACAGATGTGTTGGAAAATCTAACGCGATATTTGATAATACTTGAAAGGCACGAAAGAATCCAACGGCTAAAGAAAATCCATTCAAAAACAGAATAATCTCTAAGTGACACCTGTCCGCTCCATCTAACGGACGAAGATCGCTACTTGCGGAACCACCGTGGATGAATGCCGCGTGGACCAAAAAGAACGTGCCCATCATTACACATCGTTGCACACCATACCGTCACTAGAGAAAAAGGTTATTGAAAACCGTGTAGACGGCCAGCAATAAATGCAGTTACTGTTCATCAAAGATAACGCTCGCTACTCTTTCGCTTGGAGCACCTCGGAAAACATCAGCAGAAAAGAATAGCTTCTCCAGCGATTCAATATGCTTAGCTAACTTCGCCGAAAGATTCGCAAAAAACATTCGCTCATCTTCCGAGCTCATCGCAAGCATACTTGAGGGGGGACTGATGATAGGGTGGTTATGAACAAGGACACGTGGCAGACAGATATATCCAGGAGTGTGGCTGCCACGTAACGGAACTTGCAGTGCGGGGCTCACTTTCTCTCTACGGCCGAGCTCCTCCACCTCGGAAATTATGATGAATTCCGAAGTCCTCAAGGAGGAGCTCGGAAATTCGCAAGAAGGCGTGCTACCCTCGACTCCTCCAACGATTTTCCGCACGTGGTGACTCAAGACCTTCTAGAAGCCTAGTCAGTTACGGAGACAGTTGAACAGTTGGGAGACAGTTAAACGGTTGAGGAGCCAGCCTGGAGTCTAGAAGCTTCTAGAAACATGCTGAGCTGGATTTGCTGAGCTGGCATGCTGAGTTGGCACTCACGTGCTCAAATTGAGTAGCTTGTTCTCCAAGCAGCACCCCCACCTCCAAACCCTATAAATACCCCCTCTCCCCAATTCAACGGGGGATGATCTCATTCCAGATCCGGCGAAGCCCTGCTGCTCTGGAGACTGAAGCTCCCATCTTCTCCTTCTTCTCTTCTTCCATTTTCTTCATTCCAGAGCTCGATCATGGAGTTCTGAGTTGTAATTTCAGAAGAAGCCTAGTGGATTCATCCTCTGAGAAGAGGATCGTGGTTTTTTCCCCACATTTTGGGGTTTTCCACGTAAATCTTTGTGTGTTCCTTTTTGATTCTGGTTTTCTTCTTTGATCTTCTGCTCCTTGTTCTTCCCTCTCTAATACAAATTTAAAGTGTTGCTTGAAATTGGGGCTTGATCCAATTTTAGAGCTAACATAATATATTATATATTATATATTTATTTAATAAATCCGGCTCAACCCGGTTGGATCTCTTCCTGGTGGGACCTCTTGATCCTTGATCCCTGTCCTTTCGGTTTAAAGATCCGGTCCGATTCTGACTACCTAGGTTGCATTAGATCGAAAAAGAAAAAAACGAGTTTTTTTTACAATTTCATAACGGAAAACCTGCTGATAATTAAAGAAATTGGGAATCTTACTTTATGCAGCCAATCCTTCTCTGGATCCTTATTAAACCAAATTGTACAAGCCTGCATCTCTCTATCGCTGCAAAAAAGCAAACCGAACCAAAAAAAAAAAAAGATGAAAATATATCCTGAGAACAGGAAATCCCACACGAAATGCAGCAAAGAAGGATATTTTTTATCCTCAAGCACTTGAAGATATCGAGATCGAGGAAACTTCTTGAAAGGAACCGCAAGAGCGAAGGCGAGAATGTTACACTTATAGTATATAAAAGTGGATTCAAGTGGTTCGACCTTTCTTCAGATTTCACATAATACGGGAGTTTTATAGCACCGGATTGCCCTTTCAGTATATAAAGAGGGAATGCTTTAGTTTTCATAAGAACCCTTGTAAAGGATATTTACCAAAAATATCACAGTTTAAGAAAATACAGGGTTTTTGGGCAAAATGGCCAATAATCTAATTTTAAAAACTAGAGGGTGTTTTCCTAAAATTTACAAAAAAAAAGTAGCTCAGGGAACTTTTTGTAATTTAATAAAATACGGGGTGTTTTCCAAAAAATATACGAAAAGCTCGCTAAAGAAGACAGAAATAATGATACCGAGCCGAGCTAAGCTGAGAGACTCATGCTAGGGTATTATACTGCGAGTGCGTGTGCGTACCAGGCACCTTATCCCTTCGTCCTTCAATCCTCAAACCCTAATTCCTATTTTGTCGCCTTCTCTTTGCTTTTGCAATCCTCCATCCTTCAGCATTATCGATTCCCACTATTTTCGTACGATAGATCGATCCATCATTTGCTTCGTCTTTGTCTTGTCTAGCTTTAGGTAAATGGAATAGTACTTAGTGCTTGTATTATGTAAATGTCGTTGATTTTATCTTTTCATCTGTTTGATCTGTGAATACCTCGGCATTATCTAAGCATCAGTGTAATTTTCGGAGTAATTTCATGCTTCTTGTGCATATAATCTTAGCCCTTTTTTTTTAATAAAAATTTACTTTTCAATCTTATCTTTCTCTTGTCTAGATTTTTGATAAATGAAATGGGATGAATTGCTTGTATGATGTGAATGCCATTGATTTTAGTGTGTACTTTTTTCACCTGCTGTGGAGAAGGGAGCTTTATTGCACCAGACTGTCCTTTTTCTCTTTTCACCTGTTCCACCTGTGAATGCCACTGCAATCTCTGAGAACCAGTGTAATTTTCTGGTTAATTCTATTTTCCATGTGCATTTAATCTTACATCTATTCTTTTTTTTTGTTTTATTGATTTATAATCCTTTATGATTTCTCCATGACTGTCGGGTGAGGAATGTGACCAAGTTTTACTTGAAATCTAGTCAGGAAGAAAGTAGTTTTGCCTCTTGGTTGTGAGGATGTGGAGACTTAAGATTGCGGAAGGAGGCAACCCATGGCTTCGGACAACAAACAACCATGTGGGTAGGCAGGTCTGGGAGTTTGATCCCAATCTCAGAACCCCAGAGGAGCTTGCAGAGGTTGAGAGGGCCCGTGAGGCATTTCACCAGCATCGCTTTGAGAAGAAGCATAGCTCTGATCTCCTTATGCGGTTGCAGGTATACATACATCTGATGCTTTTTTCATCTGTATGTCACACTGGAATGATTGGTTGATTTGATTATATTTACTCCATGATAATTAACAAAGTAGAATTTTGGCTTGAGTGCAGTTTGCAAAGGAGAATCCACTTGAGCTTACTCTTCCTCAAGTCAAGGTCAGGGATGATGAAGATGTGACGGAGGAGGCTGTCACCACTACTGTAAGAAGGGCTATCAGTCGGCACTCCACTCTCCAAGCACATGACGGGCACTGGCCCGGGGATTATGGTGGCCCAATGTTTCTTATGCCTGGCTTGGTAATTGCTTCTCACTATTTGTTCGTCTTCTACATTTTTATTTTTTGGGAGGATATATTAATGGTTGGATTTTTTTTTTCCTTCAATGTGCCTTGTAACAGGTTATAGCATTATATGTTACAGGAGCTTTGAACACTGTCTTATCACCAGAACACCAGCGGGAGATTTGCCGATATCTGTACAACCATCAGGCATGGTTACTTGATTTGGGTCCTTTTAATATTATCTCGTTGCCTTTGCTTTTTAAGCTATTCTCCTTTTATCTAAATTGTCATTTTGGCATTATAGTAGATGGAAAAGATGAGATACATAGACTTTGTAATGTGAGATGCCCATATATTGCAGAATAAAGATGGAGGTTGGGGTTTACATATTGAGGGCCATAGTACAATGTTTGGTTCTGCCCTTACATATATTACTCTGAGGTTACTTGGTGAAAAAACTGAAGGAGGAGATGGGGCCATGCAGAGAGGAAGAAAATGGATTCTGGACCATGGTGGGGCAACTTTTATAACATCATGGGGGAAATTTTGGCTCTCTGTATGAGAACTAAACTTTGTGTTTCTTACAGTAAGTAGCAAATTTGCGGCATGGGCACGGGACATACTCTTATTACTATCTGTTCTCACAATGACAGGTACTTGGGGTATTTGATTGGTCTGGCAACAATCCGCTACCCCCTGAAGTATGGATGCTACCTTATTTTCTCCCAATTCATCCAGGTTTTTAGCTCTTCTCTTTTTATATTATTTTGCCTTTCATTCCTAATTTGGTTATATCACACCAGGTATTCCCTTGCTTGTGTTATCAATGGATACTACAAACTAATGAGGTTCATATGCCTCGGAAAGATCACAGTCAATGTGTCTTCTAATATGCCTCTACTTTTGTGGCAAAATCATGATAATTGGTGTTTTATCTGTGGATATCTTTGGGGCAATCATGAATGACATCAATAGCTTCCTGTAGTATTCAATGAATATGAAAACCGGGTAAACTTGTCTTCATTTTCCCTGAAATGGTTTACATGTCAAGCGAGAAATTTGATGGGGGCACAAGTCTACATCCTTGACCTGTTAGCAATCTAGTAAAGCCACATGAATGATTATCACACTGTGATTGTCTGCAGTCTGAATCTTCAATTTCATGATTCTACAGGACGGATGTGGTGCCACTGCCGGATGGTTTATTTACCTATGTCATATATATATGGGAAAAGGTTTGTGGGCCCGATTACACCATTGATTCAATCACTAAGGAAGGAGTTGTATAACCTTTCTTATGATCAAATAAACTGGAACCTGGCTCGTAATCAGTGTGCAAAGGTTGGGCAAATCTATCCATTTTAGTGTGTTTTCTACTTCTCTTAATAAGTCTGTTTTAAATACCCCACTGTTACACTACTTCAATTTGATAAGTGGACTCATTTTCTTAATTTCTTTTCTGCCAATATTACGAGGATTGGTCAAATCTATCCATTTTAGTGTGTTTTCTACTTCTCTTAATAAGTCTGTTTTAAGATGCATACCCCGTTGTTACACTACTTCAATTTATTAAGTGGACTCATGTTCTTAATTCCTTTTCTGCCAATAGTATGACGAGACCATGAGAAATTCATGTTATATTATTCATGTGTTTTACAACTGTAATATCAAATTTCAAAACAATTAGGTAAACTGAATTAGTAGACTTGATTGTGCTGAGTTAATAGGCTCAATTACATACAATCCATATTATTTGTAAGCAATTTAACCAAACTAAGGATGCTTTTTTTTTGTGTTTCCCATAATAGGAAGAATTATAATTGTTAAACATGTATAAGCATGCTGACATGTACCCATATGGAGTGATGCAGAACTCTTATATGATACAGGTTTTTTTTATCAGGATACATGTATATCTGATGTATGTTCCTACTAATCTCATCATGCACCTCATACAGCTACCCCTAAATAATTATTTATCCCTATCACCTGATATGTTTTTTTTTTTTTATCAGGATACATGTATATCCTATGTATGTTCCTACTAACCTCATCATCAACTCATACAGCTAGCCCTAAATAATTATTTATCCTATCACACACCTGAATGGTAATAGTAGAATGAAAGAATGTAGACTACAACCACATGTGTATTTTCCTTTTTTTCTCTCTGAAATGATAATTTCTTAGTCCAAAAGCAATCTTAGACTACAAATTTTGGTCCTTATAAAATTTTTTCTCTTGTCTTGTTCATCATTATAAGCTGATTGAAAAGGCTGGCCCACCCATAATGCCAGAATTTTCTGTGAATTGTAGATAAATTCCCAATTTTCATAATTTTACTGAATAGTCTGCTCACTCTAGTATTTGATATGCCCTGTGCAATTTTAGATTTTCAGTTCCTCTGTACATGATTATTTGGGATGTGGGCACCGGAGGACATTGCCTTACTATCCAATCTAGGAAGCTGCAAAAAATTTACTTTCTGAAAGTTTATATATTTATCCAGTAACAGAGACATGTTGCATGCATATTTGTGTAGCAATTTCTTATGTTTTGATGGGTCCGTACAACTCTGCAATATAAGAAGCTGTTAACATTCTCAGATTTATTATTGCTTGTCATACCATCTGTTTCATTCTTTTCATACTTCCTTATGCTGTCTGAGAAAACAAATCTCACATCTTCTATATCATTACTTCAGCTATACTTAGCCTTTATGAATGGTATGCATCCACAAGGGGTTAGCATATGAATCTGGAAGAATTTCAGCAATAGTTGTTTGGGAATTGTGTTCCTTCTGTGCCCAATGTGGTTGACTTAGGTCATTTGTTGAGAGAGTTTCCAGCATTTTTTGCTCTATACTCATTCATTGGTTTATCTCATATTGCAGGAAGATTTATACTACCCACATCCTCTGGTTCAAGATATTCTCTGGGCATCTCTTCATAAGGTTGTTGAACCAATTCTGCTGCGTTGGCCTGGTAGTAGATTAAGGGAGAAGGCTCTACATTCCACCATGCAACACATTCATTATGAAGATGAGAACACTAGATATATCTGTATTGGTCCTGTAAACAAGGTCAGAACAAGGACCATTGATTATTCTTTTAAACATATGAAGTAAACTGATTTGTTTTTATTGATATTTTTATATAAATTTTATATGCATCCAACTATTTATTCTTTATTGGCTTTTTCTGTGATTAGTTTCACATCTACTGTGGCATCTTTGTGCAACCGCATTTACATGAGGAGATGGATATTCACTGAGAGACAAAAACTTCTCCTTTCTTTTATATTCTTTAACCTTCTGAATCAAACTTGTAGCCAACTGAAACAGCTGCATCATTTGGTTTTACTTGTTATTACTGTGGTTGATCCCAATTGCCAAAATCAGATAATTATATCTCACTCTAGGTTTTAAGTTGATATATGAGATTTGTTCCACATAGGATTCTTCTTCTGTCCTGCATCCAAGACCACCTTGTTTTCTGAATCATGTTGTTATAACATCATGAAGGTCTGCTTGGCTGAAGTCTGGAATTTACAGGTACTAAATATGCTATGCTGTTGGGTGGAAGATCCAAATTCAGAAGCATTCAAGTTTCACCTCCCAAGAATCTATGATTATCTGTGGGTAGCTGAAGATGGCATGAAAATGCAGGTTTGACAAAACTACCAGCAGGCATCTTTATTTTTATGTATTGTTTGTTTTCATATTCCTTAATGTCAATCAGTAATGCACTAGCATTGGTTGCAGGAAAGGTAACTCCCACTTATCATCATATTTTGATGATATTGGGGTCACCATGCTCATGTTTCCAGCCTCTAGATGTAGTTTCTGAAAGTTGCCTTCATTTGATAATACTTTCAATCGATTGCATAGGGATATAATGGCAGCCAACTATGGGATACGGCTTTTACTGTTCAAGCAATTGCAGCGACTGACCTTTCTGAAGAATTTGGTCCTCCTCTTAAGAAGGCACATGATTACATAAAGAACACACAGGTTTAGATTCTGATATGTTGTCATTGTACCAGGTTTCATAAGATTTATTTTTGACTTATTCCATAATTCTTGAAGGTTCTTGAGGATTGTCCTGGAGATCTTAGCTTCTGGTATCGTCACATTTCTAAAGGTGCATGGCCCTTTTCCACTGCAGATCATGGGTGGCCTATATCTGATTGCACAGCGGAAGGATTAAAGGTAGCAACAAGAGGAAATCATTTATATTTTCAATATCAATTCTTATCCATAATCTTCACCTTTCTTGGACAGGCCTCGCTCCTATTATCCAGAATTTCACCAGAAATTGTGGGGGAACCTGTAGATGCAAAGCGACTTTATAATGCTGTCAATGTCATTCTTTCCCTTATGGTAACTTCCCTTTGGTTTATTTGAATTTTGAACTATACAATGTGAAATTCTATAAAAGCACAAATAATGATAGTGGTTCAGAGATTCCTTTGCCCAGTTCTATTTTAATTATGTGTAACAAAAGAGTGCTGAGTCTTATATATAGCCCAAGCTGAAATCATTACAACTGGCTTTCATTGACTTGATTTGTTTGTCTACTCTATTCTAACGACATACTAAACTTTTTTTATGTGTGCTATGGTGTTGTTTTAGAATGAAGATGGTGGTTTTGCCACTTACGAATTGACACGATCCTATGCCTGGATGGAGGTCATTTCTCTTAATGCTTTCTCTCTCTTTTCTCGAGGTTCCCCACACTTGTTTTTGGTATTCAGTGACATTGGCTTACTTGTTGTCACTGTTGTCACTGTTCAAGTGGCCCCTCTTTGTCTTCTTGAACAATAGTATTGACAGATGTCTCTCTTTTCTCTTTCCAGATTATCAATCCTGCTGAAACTTTTGGGGATATTGTTATTGACTATCCGTAAGGCATTTTTTATCTTCTGTGAAATTGTCTCTATGATATGATTAGACAGCGAAATCCAATTTCAGGTATGTGGAGTGCACTTCGGCAGCAATACAGGCACTGACATCATTTAAAAAATTATACCCTGGGCATCGCAGAGAAGAGATCGAATGCTGCATTAAAAAAGCAGTTAGCTTTATCGAAAAGATTCAGAAGCCTGACGGTTCATGGTTTGTACTTGACAGTTTCTATTCCTCTATTAAATTTATGCTGCTAAAGTTCCATTTTTCTTCTCTTCTTCTTAATAATTTTATACTGTTAGTATTGTTATTTGTGTGGGGTAGGGGATGGGGAACACACAGGATCACTAAACAAAAGGACCACTTTATTTTTTGTTCTTCATCAAATTGAAGGAATAAATTTTCACCTGGAGAAATGTTTATCAGGTATGGTTCTTGGGCTGTATGCTTTACATATGGTACATGGTTTGGAGTCCTGGGATTAATTGCTGGAGGAAAGACCTACCAGAATAGCCCTTGCATCCGGAAAGCTTGTGATTTTCTGTTGTCAAAAGAGCTACCTTCAGGTGGTTGGGGAGAGAGCTACCTTTCATGTCAAGACAAGGTAAGATTTCCTAAGTATATTTCATGAGTTATTTTTCACATACCGACTCTAGTTTTTACTTCTGGATTCTCTTGTGCTTTACCCTTATTGTGTAGGGATGTGTGAGCATGCTTGTAATATACAATTTAAGCAAAATCAAAGACTTTCTTTCAAAGTGCTTGTAAATTTGGAGCCTTTTTGTCTGCATTTTTTTTAGAGGAAAGATTTAATATTTGCAAACCCTTTTCGTATTCTTAAATCTTAACAGGTGTACACAAATCTTGAGCGTAATCGACCACATGCTGTCAACACTAGTTGGGTCATGTTAGCGCTTATTGGTGCTGGACAGGTCTGGTTTATATTACACACTTTTTTATCAGAAGTAAAAATCATGAATACATTCTTTTCTTAGTCCCTAGCAAAACATTATTATTTCCATGTAATTTGTGGCCTTTTCTTGGTCTCTTCAGTCTGTGAATTATAAGTTGTTTACTGGAAATTCCTTCACTTCATTAAATTGGATTCTTGAATTTAAATTGAGTTGATAAATACTTTGTTAAAATATTTGGGGCAGGCCGAGAGGGATCCAATGCCATTGCATCGGGGAGCAAAAGTGTTGATTAACATGCAATCTGAAAATGGCGAGTTTCCACAACAAGTAAGTTAACTTACATTGAACCTGGGGCCACTTCTCTTAATCTTTTTTGCTAATGTTGAACCTTATGTTTTTGATACTACGATATGGTTAAACATGCCAGTCAACTTCATGTTCAATAGTCTCTGAGCTCATGAAAATATCTGATTTTGTTTTCTTTTTGAGGTCATTATTTCTTTTTAAATTGGAACTGAGTGAACAAATTGATTGAAGCTAGCTCATTAAACATTGTGATATAAAGAAAACTTTGCATTCATTTCTAGATATATCTTCTATTTGGTTAACTAATCAGGCACCTTATTTGTAAAAGTTATGCCATTAATCACTGTGATGATGCTGATAGATTGTCAAGTCTTCCCTCTAGTGACATGCTATAATTTATATATATATTCTCATGTTAATTACAGGACATCATGGGAGTATTCAACAGAAACTGCATGATCAGCTACTCGGCGTATCGGAACATATTTCCTATATGGGCTCTTGGAGAATACCGAAGTCGGGTTCTACCCTACTTGAAGCATTAACTAATGTGCTTATATCTTATGTTATCCGCAGACTGCCAGGAAACTTTCCTGGGCATCTGATTCTGATCACTTTTGTTGCCCTAATGCGGTTGAGAACAAAGATGTCGCACTTGAATCATGTTTTCTAAGTAAAATAAATGTGATCATTTTCCTTGTGTATGATCTTGGGTACAATTAGATCTCTTAAGTTGATTTTGTGAAAGAGCTTCCCCACGAGCTTTAAGTTGGTCAGTTATATTTTGTGTTTAAGATGTGTATATTTTATAATTTGTGATTCATTACAGATCATTTTTATTAGTTAATTAAGATTAATTATATATAAATTTAGATAAGCATTGAACCCCCAACCTAATAGCCCATCCAAAAACCTAAACCATAAATTACAAAACTAAAACCCACACCCTACTTAACTATGACCTTGTCTTTAATCAATCATGAATTTTGAAACATTAGTAATTAGTTAATTAGGGACTCTTGTAAACTCAACTAAAGCAGAATAAAACTTTTTCTAGGATTTCCAGTTTCCCTACAATGATTATGTTAAACACTCTTTTTCAAATGACCAACAAATTCCAAGGAACAAAAATATGTGCATTTATAAAGACAATCAAGCGGTACAGCCACACATATACCAGCATTAGTACATTAAATCATGGAGCCATTGATTTACAATCTCTGATCCCTTTAAACTCACCAGCTTTGATTAAGTCTATAAACTCATTAACAGTGCCAGTGAGATCACCAAAGGCTTGGATCAGCTCTGCAGCTTGCCGCCTTGCTAACTCCGTCTCTGAAGTCCCTTCTAGTTCACCTCTCAATATGGAATGTATCTGCTTAGCATTGCCCTGAAGCCTGCTGACCATTTCATGTGCCTTGTCTGTGCTCTTCTCATCTGTTTTGCTCCATGTTTCCTCATCAGAACCTGAAATGAAAATAGATATGAAAAGGAGAAAGTGCATCCTAGAATATAGTGAACGCAGAAAGCAAACACAAGGGTGACAGCTTGCAGATCATAACAAGAACAAGGTGATACAACATGCTCACAAGCATCACAAGCTGAAAAAGCAATTCAAAATCATAAAAGGAGAGCTTTTCATCTCCCTTGGAAAATAAGCTCCACTGAGAATTCCCATGCATGTTGAATCTTGCAACACCTAATTGATCAGGGTCTCTATACTAACAATTTCACCATTATGACTAAAACATGAAACATTCTCTGGATATCTGCTCAGAAAGAAAAGTTAATCCTAGAAAGTATATTCAGTTATAGGAAGGTTAGGTCTTCGCATTTTTCTTTTTCAAGAGAAATTTCAATAATTTATAAACAAGCAAATGAAAGCTAGAACCGAGAATCAATTTTTCATAGGATTAGCTATGCTGTAGAATTGTTGAGTGTCACTTTTTGCCAAGATTGCCAGCTAGCTAGGCATTTATAACATCAAGTTTAAGCATCTTAAAAGAGGTTTCCACCTCAACCCTGCATTGAAGTTTTGAAATCCTTTCTATAGGTGTTAATCCAAGGTGCCAATAAAAAATGCTAGCTAAGCATTTATAACATCAAGTTTAAGCATCTTAAGGGAGGTTTCCCTCTACCCTGCATTGAAGTTTTAAAATCCTTTAAATAGGTGTTAATCAAAGGTAACTAAAAGGACAAATACATGTAATATATCTCCATATAAAGTAAAATGGCATCCCTCAACATACCTGAATCAGCATCAACATCCCCCTGCTGTTCTATCCCAGCTGTAGCAATATGATCTTCTGAATCACTCTCTCTCAAACCTGTTTGATCCTCCTGTGCCTTGATAACAGCATCCATGGAATCAAATACTTGATTGTCAAACAAAGCTGGAAGACCAAAACGTTTTCTCTGTTTACCATCCAAAGACCAATAAGAACTCCCACGAGACCGAGACTGCCATTTCCTAATTTTCCAATAATCAGCTAGCAGCAACTCCCACTTTCTCTTGCACTGGTTTGAAGGTCTAATGACATCTGAAGCCGCACAGTTGTCAGACACAATCTTCCATCTCTGAAATGAGGATAGAGATTTAAGCCAGCGCTCATCCAGTGCTGCAATCTCATTCACAAGAATAAGCATCTCCTGTTGGGTCCAATCAGGGGCAGCCTGGGAACGTGTGCAGCGAGAACTTGGTAGTGTCTGAATAGCACTACATTCCCACTTTGAGGGTGTGTCACCATCTTTCCTACTAGTAGTCTCTTGCTTTGTTGGTGTACCCTTATCTGAAGTAACAGCTGCTGGTAAAGCTTGGACGATACAAGGTAGTTGACTTCGCTCTACTCTGCTGAAAAACGGAGAATCTGTAACATGGTAAAATAAAATGAAATTATCATTTTTAGTAACCAAGAACAGACTAATGACAAAAAAGCTCAAAAAGAAGGGACTTCTCTTGAAGTCCCTCACTACGTATTATGTTCAATTCTCTGCATACCCACAGCAAGAACATGTTCCATTGTTCCTCAAGGGTTTGACAAATATTACTAGGAACCACAGAAATGACATATTTGTCAACTTCCCTATTAAGACGGGTCAAGATTTTAGCCTCACAATGTACTATCTTGAGGTTGTTTTGCTTTGTGGGTGAGGTCGTGCCTGCAGTATTGATGGCTGGTAGAGCTTGTACAATGCAAGGTTGTTGGGTTTGCTCCATTTTGCTCATTTATGATCGTTCTGCAACATGGGGCAGAAAAAATGGCAAGGTAAAGACACGTGATTATTTTATCTAGAAAGTGAAGCATCGGAAAAAATTCAGGGCTAAAAAAATTCAAATCAAACAATGCTAATATAGAATAGATAGTGTATATATCCAATACTGCTATATCAAATTAAAACAATTGCACGATTAGAAAACATACACTCATCCATTATATGTCTTATATGAATAAAAATTACTATTTTAAAAAATTTAATCGTAATTTTAATTTAGGCTTAAAGGTGACTGAAATGTCATGTCTTTTTATTTTGTATAAGTACAAAAAATCACAATTCAAAGTAATAGGTCTTAGTGTTATATGAAACAAATAGTATCTACATGGATAGATGCTGGTATTTTATAAAAAAGATTTCATTTTTTTTAATTCAGGCAATGATTGTAAGCTATGTCCTCCATCACAATGTCGAATGAAGCAACTTACTTGTAACACAAAACTCTGGCTAGGACAGAGCGATCAGATTCCTTACCTCAGCAAGTACCTACCGATATAACTAATGGGTACAACTAATATATAGAACAAATAGCATATAAAAACAATAATTCATAAAATGAGGCTGCAAGTATTCTATCCACTTCAAAATTTCTGAAAGTGAATCCGCTTATAAGAGTACTAGCTTACACCTACCAATGGCCTCTTGGCCTATTGGTATCGGATCCCTTGTGTAGGAAGTAGATGGTTGGGACGAACCCATGATCGAGCTCCCATGACTTCATAAATACTAACATTGAGATTATGTCATTCAAAGCAAACAAGTAAACAAAATAACTACACTTCCGGATCCCCAACATCTAAAATTATCATGGTCCCAAACATAACTGACAAATATACTCAGACTTCAAAAGAACTCCCAATCTTGAACACCAGCGAGATCAAACCCTACAATTAATCAGCCACCGGACAAATTCTAAACCCAAAACCAAACTCCAGCACAGTTCCTCATCGATCAATCCAATGATCAGACTCGCATAAAAACAATATCAAAGAATCAAAACCCTCAGATCGTGCGTCAAACCACATCAAAACCATGAAATCCACTCAAAAAAAAAAAAAGAAAAAAAGGACCACGAGAGCCAATTCTGATGCAAAACCCTAATTTAAGAATGGGGGTAAACACTCCGTATAAGATAAAGAGGAGGAGGGTACCGTGTCGTGAGATCACCGGGGAGGAACCAAAGAGGCCACAAAGAATCGGCGGAGGCGGCGATGGAGGATCGAAGACGAGGACGAGAGCGAGCGACGAAGTCAAAAACCGGGTTTTTTAGGAACTCCACTCGGTCGGTTCACCTTCGAACCGGAGACTTTTGCAATGACACCCTTGCAAAATATTATATATGAGTATAGAAAGAAACATGAAGTTATTTTTCAATTATTTTTTATTTTTAATTTCTCCGAATAAATTTTAAGTAATATAGATGAACTAATTTATAAATATAAAAAAAACTTACTAAAAGAAAGTGATTTATCCACTCTTTTCAAAAATAAATAAATATATATATATACTAAAAACACATTCTTTGTTATATCTTATAATAATAAAATTTGCTTTTTTAACATCCTTAACAATTAATATTTAAATTAGTATCTTTATTATACATAATCGATCTTTTTGGTCCTTTAATTATAATTTGAACCATAGATCCCTCTTTTTACGGTTGAAAAATATCGATAGGCTAAACAAACCTTTAAATATGCCTTTAGGACTGATATTTCCTAATTATGAAAGTAGAAAGATCTTCAATGCTCAAATTATAATAGAAGGGCCAAAATAACGATTTGGTATGATAGAAGGACTAATTTGGATATTACATTTATTTTATTACACTAACTAAATTTAATACATAATATCAATTATAAAAAAAATTAAAAAAGAGAAAAATGTTTCCAAATTAGCTCCAGCTTCGCACGTGCGAAACCTTTTCACACACGTGCGACCCCGCCAAACTCTCTCACCACCGCATGTCAACGTCTCCACTCCCAACAACCAAACCAGCTTCATACTCTTCGTTTTGATCGCCCCGGCGGCGGACTTCACGAAGTTCACCCTCCCCACCAAACCCTTTTAAAATCCCTAGGTCTCATCTCCAAACCCTAACCCTGATCTTCTCCAATGGCTCTCTACCAATCCCACCAGCTCTTCAATGGCTCCCTCCCAACTGTCTTCCGCCCTAGATCTCGCCGGCCTTCTATCCGTGCCTCCATCGCTGCGCCTTCGGCGGCCGCCGCCACGGCGGCGAAGGATTCCGCTTTGCAGCTTTTGAAGGCGCGCCAGATCATTGACAGCAGGGGGAACCCCACAGTCGAGGTCGATCTCGTTGCTGGAGGCCAACTCTACCGCTCGGCGGTGCCCAGCGGGGCGTCGACCGGGATCTATGAGGCGCTGGAGCTGAGGGATGGGGATAAAGGGGTTTATGGGGGGAAAGGGGTGATGAAGGCTGTCAGAAATATTAATGAGGTCCTGGCTCCGAAGCTCTTCGGGGTTGATGTCAGGTGAATATTCCTTCCTTTCTTTCCTTTATTGATTTCCAATGTGTTTTGTTAGGTTTTTCTTAATAATGTTTTCCTTCGAAGTGGATCGTTTATACATGTGATAAAGTTACTTATGATTGATATAATTTGGTGTGTTCACTTAAAAATTTAATATTGGTTTGCAATGGGACAAAGAAAAGGGGGAAATATGCAGTAAAAAGAGGCGAAATTGATACATGCTGTGAAGATGCCAACTCTGTGATGATCCACCTTGCATGTTAGGTTAGTTGTTTTCCAGGTGAGCTTTTGACATGGAAAAAGTCTAGTAGAACTGGAAATGCAAGGATTGTCAAAAAAGGTGTATTATCTCAAATTTGTGGTTACTATTTCCAATAACCTTGATGGCGAGAAACAAGACAAGATCATTACTTAACATGAAAAAGTCACTAATTTATGTTTAAGCTGGTTATGTGAGCATGCCATTTTTGTCCTTGCATCTTGCTTCGGGTTGGCAATATATGACCCTACCTGATGATATGGATTGAACCCGATTTGGGGTTAGTGGGTTTGGTAGATCATAAATGGGTTTGGGTCATTATTATGTTGACCTGTTTAATCCCATTATTAGATGGTCACTAGTGGGTTTACCCGCTAACCCAATAATAGCCCACTTAAACTGTGATTAATTGTAACAGAGGGCCAGTTCATAAGAATCAATCAAGTTTATTGACTTTTACTGAATAATTCAAAACAATGTAGTTCAATTTCGATTTTATGTTATATATATATATCTATATATATATATATATATATATATATATATATATATATATATATATAATTTGATCAAATTTTACCTTGGTTAATGATAGAACATAATTAATATAGTTAAGAAAATTGATTAGTCCCACTTATGTGCAATAAAACTTGATATTTATTTATTTATTTAAATGATTTATACAGGTTAACACATATAGTATGTAGAATAAATAGGTTGGGTTTGGTTTAAAGACTCTGACCCAATTAATAAGCAGGTTAGGTTTGGATTGCTCATAAGTGTGTCAATCCCCTATGGTCTGACCTGTTTAAAAGTTTTGAGCCACAATTCTGTATGCCACCTAATTTTGTTAGATAGTTGATCCTGTTTAGGGAAATTCACAATGTAAACTGTTAAAGGTCATCTTGCTAACATCTATGCTGACCATTTTCTGCACTGGTACTTCTACCATTGATGGGCATAGTATGTAAAAAATGACATTTATCTTGCAATATTATTTTTATCATAGCTTTGAAATTTACACAGCAACCTTTATCTGAAAAGCTTATATGTTATATTTAACCATTACATTGCCTAATCCATTTCTCCCCAATGCAGGAACCAATCTGATGTAGATGCAATCATGCTTGAATTTGATGGGACTCCCAACAAGTCAAACCTAGGTGCCAATGCTATCCTTGGAGTATCACTGAGTGTGTGCAGGGCTGGAGCTGGAGTTAAGGGAATTCCTTTGTATAAGCATATCCAAGAAATATCTGGTACAAGAGAGCTTGTTATGCCAGTTCCTGCTTTCAATGTGATAAATGGTGGCAGCCATGCTGGAAACAATTTGGCAATGCAAGAGTTTATGATCTTGCCAGTAGGTGCAAGCTCATTCTCTGAGGCACTTCGCATGGGGAGTGAAGGTACTAAAGTGTTTTCTCATATCTTCCAGAAACTATTAGATGATCAAGTGGTCATATCAAACTTGAATGCCAATTTGCTGTCCTTAACTGAAAATATGCTAAGTTTCCTGCAAATTTATATAATCAGCAGTTTATTTGTTTCTTTGTCCAGTCATTTCCTAGAATTGGCAACTTAAAATGATAAAACATATCATATCCCTGATACTTCCAGTTAGATGCTAAGACCCTAACATCCAACTGAAGAAACAAGCAAGTTTCACATTGATCTTTTTCTAAAAATACATCTAACTTCTCCCACAAATGGTAAAACAAGCAACCCTGTCAATCATTTAGGTTTTGCTGACTTGTTCTCTGCATGAAATTTTTATGGAAATTAAGAATAATTTTTTTTTTTTTATGTATGTGATAGTGTATCACATTCTGAAGGGCATTATCAAGGCCAAGTATGGGCAAGATGCATGCAATGTTGGAGATGAAGGGGGCTTTGCTCCCAATGTCCAGGATAACAGGGAGGGTTTGGTCCTGGTCATGGATGCAATTGAAAAGGCTGGTTACTCTGGAAAGGTACCAACAGTATTTTTCTATATAACCTCTTGTGTTTATTCCCTATCTTATGATCATTTAACTTACTCTGTTGATATCATCTGCAGATCAAAATTGGTATGGATGTTGCAGCCTCAGAATTTTTTATGAAGGATGGCAGATATGATTTAGATTTTAAGAAGCAGCCAAATGATGGTTCCTATGTTCGCACAGCCCAAAGCCTTGGTGAACTGTACAAAGAATTCATCAGAGACTTTCCTATTGTCTCCATTGAAGATCCTTTTGACCAAGATGACTGGAGTTGTTGGGCGTCACTTCAATCTTCTGTTGATATTCAACTTGTGGGGGATGATTTGTTGGTCACTAATCCAAAGAGGATAGCAGAGGCAATTCAAAAGAAGGCTTGCAATGGATTGCTTTTAAAGGTGAGTATTTCAATATCTTGCTTCTGACTTGCACTTATTTATGACAGTCTTCATAGTTGAGCAAAGAGTGGTGATTACTGTCATAATGTGTTTAAAGCATTTTCCGCCATAAAAAATGAAAAAACAACTTGTTCATGTACCAATCCCCCTTATAAGTATGTCTTTGTACTACTTGCATTGTTTACCATTATCTACACCATGAACATTAGTCTGAACCATTGGCAAATGTTTTTTAGAATGTCATGGTCGTCCATCATTTAATGAGAAAATTTGATGCTTTCTAATGCAACACTGAAAAAGTTCTTATGAATCCACTTAGAAAGACCTTTCAGGAAGTCTCCAAATGAATCATATTTAAGTTCTTAGAGACTTTTGTCATGCATTTTTGGCAATTTATTATTTTTTATGATCTATTTGGAGACTACCTGATCATTAATCAAAGTACTTGTTAACTATGAATATTTTTGTATTTAACCATATTGGTTCTCTCATAAAAGTATCTTATTGGTCTTGTGCAACTCTCTGAACTTGTTAACTTTGCAGGTTAACCAAATCGGGACAATAACCGAGTCTGTTAAGGCTGCTCTTGATTCAAAAGCTGCTGGATGGGGAGTGATGGTCAGCCATCGTAGTGGCGAGACAGAAGATAATTTTATCGCAGACCTATCTGTTGGTCTTGCTAGCGGCCAGGTATGACATTTAGCCCTATATGATTCTGATCTCTGACCAGGTTGGAATTTTTCTTAAGTTTCTATTATACTGATTGCCTTCTATATCTACAGATCAAAACAGGAGCTCCTTGCCGCAGTGAACGATTAGCCAAGTATAATCAGGTATTGTAGCCCTTCTCTTTTATTTTTGGGGTTGAAACTTGGTAAATTATACTAATGATGCTTTAATGCGCTAAAGTACCAACCAATTTTTCATGTTGTCTGTGGGCACACCAATCTGGCTTTCCTTTATTTGAATGTTGAGCTGGAGGTCTCTTTTCACCATCCTTTCTTTTGAAGAATCTAAGCATTAGCTACAGACTGTTATTGTCTTGATTTCCTTTATACTAATGATGCTTTAATGCACTAAAATACCAACCAATTTTTCATGTTGTTTGTCGGCACACCACTCTGGCTTTCCTTTATTTGAATGTTGAGTTGGAGGTCTCTTTTCACCATCCTTTCTTTTGAAGAATCTAAGTATTAGCTACAGGGTTTTATTGTCTTGATTTTCTTTATACACGCATTAACCATAAAAAAGTTCATGGTTTCCCTTATGTTTAACCCAATTCACCACATGCCTCTGGTTTTGAAGGAGCTCTCATTCAAACTTAGGATATTGTAGATATTTCTTTATTCTTATAAACCAGATATAATTAGTATATCACATATCTACATTGAATGTGCATCACATGATCTCTGTTAAGTATCTGGCACTCAATTCACCTTAGTTTAATCCGACGTTATTGCCATGCAGCTTCTTCGAATTGAAGAGGAACTTGGAGATGTGCGCTATGCCGGCGAAGCATTCAGATCCCCCTAAGACCAGTCATGAGAAAGTTTGTATCATTTGTGGAAAATAAGGTAGTGTTCCCAATTCATCAGTTTCTGCGGATAAATGAATCTGCAGAAAATTTTGTAAGTTATCTGATTGCCATCTTAAGGGAAGTCCCTCGTCTTCATGATATGATAATTCAGACTGCAATTTAACCAAACTTATTAATAGGTTTTTTGTTTTAATTGGAACAAGTTCCTTATCATGAGTAAGCTTTTTTTTTTTTTTTTGGGAGGTATTTTAGCTCTTAACCTGGAATTAAAAAGATTTAATCTTCTTTGAATACATCTCATTTAACCTGAAGCTGTCACTCAAAAATAAAATTAAAAAAATAATAATAATAATAACTTTTTTTATTAATAAAAGAATAAAGTTTGCATGATTGTTGTGTGGGTAAAATGCTAGAAAATCTTCCAAGCTTGAGTGGTTTCTTCAAAAAAAAAAAAAAAAAAAAAATTGTTATTAGAATAATGTTTTTAAACCAACTTTCACTAATATGAAATGATATATATATAAATGGAATCAAGAGTTGTATCCCATGAGTCATTCTTTCATTCCTACTCATTTGTTGAACGTGTAAAAAATACCAGACCAAGTCTAAAAGTCCAAATTTTCATCAATCAACTTTTAACAACAATCATAAAAAAAATAAAACAAAATAAAAAAACATTAAATTTGAAGAACAAATTAAAAACATTTGAGACATCAAACACTTTTCACTTATAACGTGTTTGTATAATTAACGTGCTTCATGCTTTGAATTCTCTAATAACTGCTTGTTTTGAGAGTAAGAGCATATCGGTCAGCGACCCTCTGCTAAGATCCCATGGGCGTGCGCCCACCCGGGTTCGAATCTCAGGTTAACGGGATTAAAGGTTTCTATACCCTCCACGTGCCTGCAGACCCGCCTCGAATGAGCGCCCTCAGCGTGAATCGATCCCGGGTGGGATGCGAGACACGCGACCGTGTTGCCGCTAGACTTAGAAGTCTTTGAATTCTCTAATAAATGCTTGTTCCCAGATGTTTCTTTCCTTCATGGTTAAGAAGGGCTCTCCTCCGTCAATAGTGCCTCCCTAACTTTCTCACCCTGCTTTCCTTCATAGAAACTTCAGCTATACTACATCCCAAGCTTTCTATATATATATATATATAGATACTCTATGCTCAGGCAATCATAGGAATCAATAGAGAGACAGAGAGAGAGAGAGAGATGGGAGGAAGCTTGTCTTGCATTGAAGGAAGTACCAAAGTGAAAGATGAGGAGATGGAGAGAAGGGAGAGGATCAGGAGATTCCGGAGTGATGAAGATGGTGATCCTGATGTTGATTACAGGGCTGAGTCTTATATTGCTAAGAAGAAGGATGAGTGGAAGAATAATTAACATTTCTAATTAGCTTTCAGTACTCTTATAACTAGTTTCTACTCACTCACTTTGAAGTTGATCACTTACATTCTTTGTACTTGGGTATAAATCATATATTTAATGTATTGGGACTTGATTTTTTTTTTTTTTCTAAGGGGAGAAGTTGTTGTTGTTATGGATTATTATCTTTGGTAATTAGAGATTTAATTAATTATGGGTTTTACATCATGGCTAGCTCTTTATGGCCACATGTTTGCATTATATATATATATATATATATATATACATATGATTGATAGATAGCAAGTATATCTTATTGTTTAAATAATTATTGGTAAAATAAACTTATATAAGAAGTTATTGTTTAACTAAACTAAAGTAATTTACTATATAAAAGTAGTTTCAAGTTCTTATTTTCTTAAAATTTTTAGATGCTTTTAGAGTTAGTTTTAGAGGTATATAGATTATTGCACCACTGATTTTAAGAAAACTTTGGTTTCTAATTTTTAAATTAATATGGTCTATGACTATGAGTAGAAATATTAAACACCACCTCCAACCAAACACTTCTTTTGTGATTAAGATTTCTTTTTTAATATAAAATTTAGTCAATTAATTTTTAAAATGATTACAATACTAAATCAAATATTAATTAAAACTATTTATTTGGAATTAAGTTAAAATTTCGGTCAATTATTTTAACCTTATTTTTTCCAAAATAAATTCAAAAAAAAATCAATTTTAATTCAGACTAAACTCAATCCTA
>CM048818.1:0-20000 GCA_026586065.1 Dioscorea zingiberensis | reverse complement strand
AAGGTTTAGGGTTTAGGAGTTTAAAGGGTTTTAGGGTTTAGGGTTTTAGGGTTTAGGGTTTTAGGGTTTAGGGTTTAGGGTTTAGGGGTTTAGGGTTTAGGGTTTAGGAGTTTAGGGTTTAGGAGTTTAGGGTTTAGGGTTTTAGGGTTTAGGGTTTAGGGTTTTAAGGGTTTAGGAGTTTTAGGGTTTTAGGGTTTAGGAGTTTAGGAGTTTAGGAGGTTTAGGGTTTAGGGTTTTAGGGTTTTGAGGGTTTAAGGTTTAGGGTTTAGGGTTTAGGAGTTTTAGGAGTTTTAGGGTTTTAGGGTTTACTAGGAGGTTTAGGGTTTAGGGTTTAGGGTTTAGGGTTTAGGAGTTTTAGGAGTTTTAGGGTTTAGGAGTTTTAGGGTTTAGGGTTTAGGAGTTTTAGGGTTTAGGAGTTTAGGGTTTTAGGGTTTAGGGTTTTAGGAGTTTAGGGTTTTAGGGTTTAGGGTTTAGGGTTTAGGAGTTTTAGGAGTTTTAGGAGTTTAAGGTTTAGGAGTTTAGAGAGTTTCTTGGGGTTTAGGGTTTAGGAGTTTAGGGTTTTAGGGTTTAGGAGTTTAGGAGACCCAAAGGGTTTAGGAGTTTGCAGGAGTTTTAGGAGTTTAGGGTTTAGGAGTTTAGGGTTTAGGGTTTTAGGGTTTTAGGAGTTTAGGGTTTAGAGGTTTAGGGTTTTAGGAGTTTAGGGTTAGGGTTTAGGGTTTAGGGTTTAGGAGTTTAGGGTTTAGGAGTTCTAGGTTAGGGTTTAGGGTTTAGGGTTTAGGGTTTAGGAGTTTAGGGTTTTAGGGTTTAGGAGTTTAGGAGTTTAGGGTTTAGGAGTTTAGGGTTTAGGGTTTAGGGTTTTAGGTTTAGGAGTTTAGGGTTTAGGAGTTTAGGGTTTAGGGTTTTAGGGTTTAGGGTTTAGGAGTTTTAGGGTTTTAGGGTTTAGGGTTTTAGGAGTTTAGGAGTTTAGGGTTTAGGGTTTTAGGGTTTACTGCAGGGTTTTGCAGGAGTTTAGAGAGTTTAGGAGTTTTAGGAGTTTAGGAGTTTAGGGTTTAGGGTTTTAGGAGTTTTAGGGTTTAGGGTTTAGGAGTTTAGGAGTTTAGGAGTTTTAGGGTTTAGGGTTTAGGAGTTTAGGGTTTTAGGGTTTTAGGAGTTTAGGGTTTGAGGTTTAGGGTTTGAGGGTTTAGGGTTTAGGGTTTAGGGTTTGAGGTTTAGGAGTTTAGGGTTTTAGGAGTTTTAGGGTTTAGGTTTTAGGAGTTTAGGGTTTAGGGTTTAGGGTTTTAGGGTTTAGGAGTTTAGGGTTTTAGAGGTTTTGGGTTTTAGGAGTTTAGGGTTTAGGAGTTTTAGGGTTTTAGGGTTTAGGAGTTTACTAGGAGTTTAGGGTTTTAGGGTTTAGGAGTTTAGGGTTTAGGGGTTTAGGGTTTAGGGTTTAGGGTTTAGGAGTTTAGGAGTTTAGGGTTTTAGGGTTTAGGGTTTAAGGGTTTTAGGGTTTTAGGTTTTAGGGTTTAGGGTTTAGGAGTTTAGGAGTTTAGGGTTTAGGTTTAGGGTTTTAGGGTTTTAGGAGTTTAGGAGTTTAGGGTTTAGGGTTTAGGAGTTTTAGGGTTTAGGAGTTTTAGGGTTTAGGGTTTAGGGTTTTAGGGTTTAGGAGTTTTAGTTTGAGTTTAGGGTTTAGGGTTTAGGGTTTTAGGAGTTTGGGGTTTAGGAGTTTAGGGTTTTAGGAGTTTAGGAGTTTAGGAGTTTAGGGTTTAGAGGTTTAGGGTTTAGGGTTTAGGAGTTTAGGAGTTTAGGGTTTTAGGGTTTAGGGTTTTAGGAGTTTTAGGAGTTTGCAAGGAGTTTTAGGGTTTTAGGGAGTTTAGGGTTTAGATTTAGGGTTTAGGAGTTTAGGAGTTTAGGGTTTAGGAGTTTCCCAGGGTTTAGGGTTTTAGGAGGTTTAGGAGTTTAGGAGTTTTAGGAGTTTAGGGTTTAAAGGAGTTTAGGGTTTAGGGTTTTAAGGGTTTAGGGTTTAGGGTTTTAGGGTTTTAGGGTTTAGAGTTTTAGGGTTTTAGGTTTAGGGTTTAGGAGTTTTAGGAGTTTAGGGTTTTAGGAGTTTAGGGTTTAGGAGTTTAGGGTTTAGGGTTTTAGGAGTTTAGGAGTTTAGGGTTTTAGGGTTTAGGGTTTTAGGGTTTAGGAGTTTAGGAGTTTAGGGTTTAGGAGTTTTAGGGTTTTAGGGTTTAGGAGTTTTAGGAGTTTAGGGTTTTAGGAGTTTAGGGTTTTAGGAGTTTTAGGAGTTTAGGGTTTTAGGGTTTAGGAGTTTAAGGGTTTAGGGTTTAGGGTTTAGGAGTTTAGGAGTTTAGGGTTTTAGGGTTTTAGGAGTTTAGGGTTTTAGGAGTTTTAGGAGTTTAGGGTTTAGGGTTTAGGAGTTTAGGGTTTAGGAGTTTAGGGGTTTAGGGTTTTAGGGTTTAGGGTTTAGGAGTTTAGGAGTTTAGGGTTTTAGAGGTTTTAGGAGTTTAGGAGTTTAGGGTTTTAGGGTTTTAGGGTTTAGGTTTAGGGTTTAGGGTTTTAGGGGTTTTAGGAGTTTGGGTTTTAGAGGTTTAGGGTTTTAGGGTTTAGGAGTTTAGGAGTTTAGGAGTTTAGGGTTTTAGGAGTTTAGGGTTTAGGAGTTTAGGGGTTTAGGAGTTTACGAGAGTTTAAGTTTAGGAGTTTTAGGGTTTTAGGGTTTAGGAGTTTAGGAGTTTAGGGTTGAGGGTTTAGGAGTTTTAGGAGTTTTAGGGTTTAGAAGGTTTAGAGGTTTTAGGAGTTTAGGAGTTTAGGGTTTAGGGGTTTAGGAGTTTAAGAGTTTTAGGAGTTTAAAGAGGTTTTAGGGTTTAGGGTTTTAGGGTTTTAGGGTTTAGGGTTTAGGAGTTTAGGGTTTAGGAGTTTTAGGGTTTAGGAGTTTAGGAGTTTAGGGTTTTAGGAGTTTACAAGGGTTTTAGGGTTTAGGAGTTTTAGGGTTTAGGAGTTTAGGGTTTAGGGTTTAGGGTTTTAGGGTTTAGGAGTTTAGGAGTTTTAGGAGTTTTAGGAGTTTAGGGTTTAGGGTTTAGGGTTTAGGAGTTTTAGGGTTTTAGAGGTTTTAGGAGTTTTAGGAGTTTAGGGTTTTAGGGTTTAGGGTTTAGGGTTTAGGGTTTAGGAGTTTTAGGAGTTTAAAGGGTTTAGGAGTTTAGGGTTTTAGGGTTTAGGGTTTTAGGGTTTTAGGAGTTTAGGAGTTTAGGGTTTACAGGGTTTAGGGTTTAGGGTTTTAGGGTTTAGGGTTTAGGAGTTTTAGGGTTTAGGAGTTTAGGAGTTTAGGGTTTAGGGGTTTTAGGGTTTAGGGTTTAGGAGGTTTTAGGAGTTTAGGGTTTAGGGAGTTTAGGAGTTTTAGGGTTTAGGAGTTTAGGGTTTTAGGAGTTTTAAGAGGTTTTAGGAGGTTTAGGAGTTTTACAGGAGTTTTAGGAGTTTTAGGAGTTTAGGGTTTAGGAGTTTTAGGGTTTTGAGGAGGTTTAGGAGTTTTAGGAGTTTTGCAGGGTTTAGGGTTTTAGGGGGTTTACCGGAGGGTTTGCAAGGGTTTAGGAGTTTAGGGTTTACAGGGTTTTAGGGTTTAGGAGTTTTAGGGTTTAGAGGTTTAGGGTTTAAGGAGTTTAGGGTTTAGGGTTTAGGGTTTTAGGGTTTAAGGAGTTTAGGAGTTTAGGAGTTTTAGGGTTTAGGGTTTAGGAGTTTTAGGGTTTAGGAGTTTTAGGAGTTTAGGGTTTAGGGTTTTAGGGTTTTAGGGTTTAGGGTTTAGGAGTTTAAGGTTTAGGGTTTAGGTTTAGGGTTTAGAGAGTTTAGGGTTTAGGGTTTAGGGTTTTAGGGTTTAGGGTTTAGGAGTTTAGGGTTCCCAGGGTTTAGGGTTTTAGGGTTTTAGGGTTTTAGGAGTTTAGGAGTTTTAGGGTTTAGGGTTTAGGGTTTAGGAGTTTTGCAGGGTTTAGGAGTTTAGGGTTTAGGGTTTAGGAGTTTAGGAGTTTAGGAGTTTTAGGGTTTTAGGGGTTTAGGAGTTTTAGGAGTTTAGGGTTTAAAGGGTTTAGGAGTTTAGGGTTTAGAGTTTAGGGTTTAGGAGTTTAGGAGTTTAGGAGTTTAGGAGTTTTAGGGGTTTAGGAGGTTTTAGGGTTTAGGGTTTAAGGGTTTAGAGAGTTTAGAGGTTTTAGCAGTTTAGGGTTTAGGAGTTTAGGGTTTAGGGTTTAGGGTTTTAGGGTTTTAAGGGAGTTTAGGGTTTAGGGTTTGAGTTTAGGGTTTTAGGAGTTTAGGGTTTAGGGTTTTAGGAGTTTAGGAGTTTAGGGTTTTGAGGGTTTAGGGTTTAGGGTTTTAGGAGTTTAGGGTTTAGGAGTTTTAGGAGTTTAGGAGTTTAAAGGAGTTTAGGGTTTTAGGAGTTTAGAGAGTTTAGGAGTTTTAGGAGTTTAGGGTTTAGGAGGTTTAGGAGTTTTAGAGGTTTAGAGGTTTAGGGTTTAGGGTTTAGGGTTTAGGGTTTAGGAGTTTAGGAGTTTAGGGTTTAGGAGTTTAGGGTTTTAGGAGTTTTAGGGTTTAGAGGTTTTAGGGTTTTAGGAGGTTTTAGGGTTTTAGGGTTTAGGAGTTTAGAGGTTTAGGGTTTAGGGTTTTAGGAGTTTTAGGGTTTAGGGTTTTAGGGTTTAGGAGTTTTAGGAGTTTAGGAGTTTAGGAGTTTTAGGGTTTAGGGTTTAGGAGTTTAAGGGTTTAGGGTTTAGGAGTTTAGGAGTTTTAAGGGTTTAGGAGTTTAGGAGTTTTAGGAGTTTTAGGGTTTAGGGAGTTTAGGAGTTTTAGGGTTTAGGGTTTAGGAGTTTAGGAGTTTTAGGGTTTAGGAGTTTTAGGGTTTAGGAGTTTTAGGAGTTTAGGGTTTTAGGGTTTAGGAGTTTAGGGGTTTTAGGGTTTAGGAGTTTTAGGGTTTAGTTTTAGGGTTTAGGGTTTAGGAGTTTTAGGAGTTTAGGAGTTTAGGAGTTTAGGGTTTAGGAGTTTAGGGTTTAGGGTTTAGGAGTTTAGGAGTTTAGGAGTTTAGGAGTTTAGGGTTTAGGAGTTTAGGAGTTTTAGGAGTTTAGGAGTTTTAGGAGTTTTAGGGTTTAGGGTTTAGGGTTTTAGGAGTTTAGGGTTTTAGGGTTTTAGGGTTTAGGGTTTAGGAGTTTAGGGTTTTAGGGTTTTAGGGTTTAGGGTTTTAGGAGTTTGAGGTTTAGGGTTTAGGGTTTAGGAGTTTTAGTTTTAGGGTTTAGGGTTTAGGGTTTAGGGTTTAGGAGTTTAGGGTTTTAGGGTTTAGGGTTTTAGAGAGTTTAGGAGTTTAGGGTTTAGGAGTTTAGGAGTTTTAGGGTTTTAGGGTTTAGGAGTTTAGGAGTTTAGGGTTTAGGGTTTTAGGAGTTTTAGGAGTTTTAGGAGTTTTAGGGTTTAGGGTTTACAGGGTTTAGGGTTTAGGAGTTTAGGAGTTTAGGGTTTAGGGTTTAAGGGTTTAGGGTTTTAGGGTTTTAGGGTTTTAGGAGTTTTAGGAGTTTAGGGTTTAGGAGTTTAGGAGTTTAGGAGTTTGCAGGAGTTTAGGGGTTTGAGGGTTTAGGGTTTAGGAGTTTTAGGAGTTTTAGGGTTTAGGAGTTTAGGGTTTTAGGAAGGTTTAGGAGTTTTAGGGTTTAGGGTTTAAGGAGGTTTAGGGTTTAGGAGTTTAGGGTTTAGGGTTTAGGGTTTTAGGGTTTAGGAGTTTAGGGTTTAGGGTTTTAGGGTTTTAGGGTTTAGGAGTTTTAGGAGGGTTTAGGGTTTAGGAGTTTAGGAGTTTAGGGTTTAGGGTTTAGGAGTTTTAGGGTTTAGAGAGTTTAGGGTTTAGGAGTTTGAGGGTTTTAGGGTTTTAGGGTTTAGGAGTTTAGGGTTTAGGAGTTTAGGGTTTTAGGGTTTAGGAGTTTAGGAGTTTAGGAAGGTTTAGGAGTTTTAGGGTTTAAGGAGTTTAGGGTTTAGGGAGTTTAGGAGTTTAGGGTTTAGGAGTTTTAGGAGTTTAGGAGTTTTAGGGTTTAGGAGTTTAGGGTTTAGGAGTTTAGGGTTTTAGGGTTTTAGGAGTTTAGGGTTTAGGGTTTAGGAGTTTAGGAGTTTAGGGTTTAGGAGGTTTAGGGTTTAGGGTTTAGGGTTTTAGGAGTTTAGGGTTTTAGGAGTTTAGAGGTTTAGGGTTTAGGGTTTAGGAGTTTAGGAGTTTAGAGAGTTTAGGAGTTTAGGGTTTTAGGGTTTAGGGTTTAGGGTTTAGGGGTTTAGGAGTTTAGGAGTTTAGGAGTTTAGGGTTTAGGGTTTTAGGGTTTAGGAGTTTAGAGGTTTAGAGGTTTTAGGGTTTTAGGGTTTAGGGTTTAGGAGTTTTAGGAGTTTAGGAGTTTAGGGTTTTAGGGTTTAGGGAGTTTAGGAGTTTAGGGTTTAGGGTTTAGGAGTTTAGGGTTTTAGGGTTTTAGGAGTTTTAGGGTTTAGGAGTTTAGAGGTTTTAGGAGTTTAGGAGTTTAGAGGTTTTAGAGGTTTAGGGTTTTAGAGAGTTTAGGGTTTAGGAGTTTTAGGAGTTTAGGGTTTTAGGAGTTTAGGGTTTTAGGAGTTTTTAGGAGTTTAGGAGTTTTAGGGTTTTAGGGTTTAGGAGTTTTAGGGTTTTAGGGTTTTAGGGGTTTAGGAGTTTTAGGGTTTAGGAGTTTAGGGTTTAGGGTTTAAGGGTTTAGGAGTTTAGGGTTTTAGGAGTTTAGAGGTTTTAGGAGGTTTAGGAGTTTTAGGAGTTTAGGAGTTTTAGGAGTTTTAGGGTTTAGGGTTTTAGGAGTTTTAGGGTTTAGGAGTTTAGGGTTTAGGGTTTAGGGGTTTTAGGAGTTTAGGAGTTTAGGAGTTTTAGGGTTTTAGGGTTTAAAGGGTTTAGGGTTAGGTTTAGGAGGACTTTAGGGTTTAGGAGTTTAGGAGTTTAGGGTTTAGGAGTTTAGGGTTTAAAGGGTTTAGGGTTTAGGAGGTTTAGGGTTTAGGGTTTAGGAGTTTAGGAGTTTAGGGTTTGGAGGGTTTAGGGTTTAGGAGTTTAGAAGGTTTAGGAGTTTAGGGTTTAGGAGTTTAGGGTTTAGGAGTTTTGCAGGGGTTTTAGGGTTTAGGGTTTTAGGAGGTTTTAGGAGTTTAGGAGGTTTAGGGTTTAGGGTTTAGAGGTTTAGGAGTTTTAGGAGTTTAGGAGTTTAAGGAGTTTTAGGAGTTTTAGGGTTTTAGGGTTTTAGGGTTTAGGAGTTTAGGGTTTAGGAGTTTTAGGGTTTAGGGTTTTAGGAGTTTTAGGTTTAGTTTTAGGAGTTTAGAGTTTTAGGAGTTTTAGGGTTTAAGTTTAGGGTTTAGGGTTTAGGGTTTTAGGGTTTAGGAGTTTAGGAGTTTTTAGGAGTTTAGAGAGTTTTAGGAGTTTAGGGTTTAGGGTTTAGGAGTTTTAGGAGTTTTAGGGTTTAGAGGTTTAGGGTTTACAGGTTTTAGGGTTTAGGGTTTAGGAGTTTTAGGAGTTTTAGGGTTTAGGAGTTTAGGGTTTAGGGTTTAGGGTTTTAGGGTTTAGGAGTTTAGGGTTTAGGGTTTTAGGGTTTTAGGGTTTTAGGAGTTTAGGGTTTTAGGGTTTTAGAGGTTTTAGGGTTTAGGGTTTAGGGTTTTAGGAGTTTAGGAGTTTAGGGTTTAGGAGTTTAGGAGTTTAGGGTTTTAGGGTTTAGGAGTTTGAGGTTTTAGGGTTTTAGGGTTTGAGTTTAGAGACGTTTAGGGTTTTAGGAGTTTAGGGTTTAGGAGTTTAGGGTTTAGGGTTTAGGGTTTAGGGTTTTAGGAGTTTTAGGGTTTAGGACGGTTTTAGGGTTTTAGGAGTTTAGGAGTTTTAGGGTTTAGGGTTTAGGAGTTTAGGGAGTTTAGGAGTTTTAGGAGTTTTAGGGTTTAGGGTTTAGGAGTTTAGGGTTTAGGGTTTAGAAGGTTTAGGGTTTAGGGTTTAGGAGTTTAGGGTTTAAGGTTTAGGAGTTTAGGGTTTAGGGTTTAGGGTTTAGGGTTTAGGGTTTAGGAGATTTAGGGATTTAGGGTTTAGGGTTTAGTTAGGGTTTTAGGGTTTTAGGGTTTTAGGGTTTAGGAGTTTAGGAGTTTAGGGTTTAGGGTTTAGGAGTTTAGGAGTTTTAGGGTTTAGGGTTTAGGAGTTTAGGGTTTAGAGAGTTTAAAGGAGTTTAGGGTTTAGGGTTTAGAGTTTAGGGTTTAGGGTTTAGGGTTTTAGAGGTTTTAGGGTTTTAGGGTTTAGGAGTTTAGGAGTTTAGAGAGGTTTTAGGGTTTTAGGAGTTTAGGGAGTTTTAGGGTTTAGGAGTTTAGGGTTTTAGGGTTTAGGGTTTAGGAGTTTAGGGTTTAGGAGTTTTAGGAGTTTTAGGAGTTTAGGAGTTTAGGGTTTAGGGTTTTAGGAGTTTAGGAGTTTAGGAGTTTAGGAGGTTTAGGGTTTTAGGAGTTTAGGGTTTAGGGTTTAGGGTTTAGGAGTTTAGGGTTTAGGAGTTTAGGGTTTTAGGGTTTAGGAGTTTAGGGGTTTAGGAGTTTAGGGTTTTAGGGTTTAGGTTTGGTTTAGGAGGTTTAGGGTTTTAGGGTTTTAGGGTTTAGGAGTTTAGGGTTTAGGGTTTAGGGTTTAGGAGTTTTAGGGTTTAGTTTTAGGGTTTAGGGTTTAAGTTTTAGGGTTTAGGGTTTAGGAGTTTAGGAGTTTAGGAGTTTAGAGTTTAGGGTTTAGGAGTTTAGGGTTCTAGGAGTTTAGGGTTTAGGGTTTTAAGGAGTTTTAGGAGTTTTAAGGAGTTTAGGGTTTAGGGAGTTTAGGAGTTTAGGGTTTTAGGGTTTAGGGTTTTAGGAGTTTAAAGGAGTTTAGGTTTTAGGGACTTTAGGGTTTTAGGAGTTTTAGGAGTTTAGGGTTTTAGGGTTTAGGAGTTTAGGGTTTAGGAGTTTAGGGTTTTAGGGTTTAGGAGTTTAGGGTTTAGGGTTTAGGGTTTAAGTTTTAGGGTTTAGGGTTTAGGTTTTAGGAGTTTAGGGTTTGAGTTTTAGGGTTTTAGGAGTTTAGGAGTTTAGGGTTTAGGGTTTAGGAGTTTAGGGTTTAGGGTTTAGGAGTTTAGGGTTTTAGGGTTTAGGAGTTTAGGGTTTAGGAGTTTAGGGTTTAGGGTTTTAGGGTTTAGGGTTTAGGGTTTAGGAGTTTAGGGTTTAAGGGTTTAGGGTTTAGGAGTTTAAGGGTTTAGGGTTTAGGGTTTTAGGGTTTAGGGTTTAGGAGTTTTAGGGTTTAGGGTTTAGAGTTTTAGGGATTTTAGGGTTTAGGGTTTAGGGTTTAGGGTTTAGGAGTTTAGGGTTTAGGGTTTTAGGGTTTTAGGAGTTTAGGGTTTAGGGTTTAGGAGTTTAGGGTTTAGAGGTTTAGGGTTTGAGGAGTTTAGGGGAGTTTAGGGTTTAGGGTTTAGGAGTTTAGGAGTTTAGGAGTTTAGGGTTTAGGGTTTAGGAGTTTAGGGTTTAGGAGTTTAGGAGTTTAGGAGTTTAGGAGTTTAGGAGTTTAGGAGTTTAGGGTTTAGGGTTTTAGGAGTTTAGGGAGTTTAGGGTTTAGGAGTTTAGGAGTTTAGAAGGTTTACAGGAGTTTTAGGGTTTAGGGTTTAGGGTTTAGGGTTTAGGGTTTTAGGGTTTAGGGTTTAGGAGTTTAGGGTTTTAGGGTTTAGGAGGGTTTAGGGTTTAGGAGTTTAGGGTTTGGGTTTAGGAGTTTAGAGGTTTTAGGAGTTTAGGAGTTTAGGGTTTAGGGTTTAGGGTTTAGGGTTTTAGGGTTTAGGAGTTTAGGGTTTTAGGGTTTAGGGTTCCCAGGGTTTAGGGGTTTTAGGGTTTAGGAGTTTAGGGTTTAGGGTTTAGGGGTTTAGGGTTTAGGAGTTTAGGGTTTAGGAGTTTAGGGTTTAGGGTTTAGGGTTTAGGAGTTTAGGGTTTAGGGTTTAGGGTTTAGGGTTTTAGGGTTTAGGGTTTTAGGAGTTTAGGAGTTTTAGGAGTTTTAGGGAGTTTAGGGTTTAGGGTTTTAGGAGTTTAGAGGTTTAGGGTTTAGGGTTTAGGGTTTAGGGTTTAGGGTTTTTAGGTTTAGGGTTTTAGGAGTTTTAGGGTTTAGGGTTTAGGGTTTAGGGTTTAGGGGTTTAGGGTTTAGGGTTTAGGAGTTTAGGGTTTTAGGTTTAGGGTTTAGGAGTTTAGGAGTTTAGGGTTTAGGGTTTTAGGAGTTTTAGGAGTTTAGGGTTTAGGGTTTAGGGTTTAGGGTTTTAGGGTTTAGGGTTTAGGGTTTAGAGGTTTAGGGTTTAGGGTTTTAGGGTTTAGGGTTTAGGGTTTAGGAGTTTAGGGTTTAGGGTTTAGGGTTTAGGGTTTTAGGGTTTAGGAGTTTTAGGGTTTTAGGGGTTTAGGAGTTTAAAGGGTTTAGGGTTTAGGGTTTTAGGAGTTTTAGAGGTTTAGGGTTTAGGGTTTAGGGTTTAGGAGTTTTAGGGTTTAGGGTTTTAGGAGTTTAGGGTTTAGGAGTTTTAGGGTTTAGGAGTTTTAGGAGTTTAGGGTTTAGGGTTGGGTTTAGGGTTTAGGAGTTTAGGGTTTTAGGAGTTTAGGAGTTTTAGGGTTTAGGAGTTTAGGGTTTAGGGTTTAGGGTTTAGGAGTTTAGGGTTTAGGGTTTAGGAGTTTTAGGGTTTAGGGTTTAGGGTTTTAGGAGTTTAGGGTTTTACTTAGGGTTTTAGGGTTTTAGGAGTTTAGGGTTTAGGAGTTTAGGGTTTAGGGTTTAGGGTTTAGGAGTTTTAGGGTTTAGGGTTTAGGAGTTTAGGGTTTTAGGGTTTAGGAGTTTAGGGTTTTAGGGAGTTTTAGGGTTTTAGGAGTTTAGGGTTTAGGGTTTAGGGTTTAGGAGGTTTAGGAGTTTAGGGTTTAGGAGTTTGCAGGGTTTAGGGTTTAGGAGTTTTAGGAGTTTAGGGTTTAGGGGTTTGAGGTTTTAGGAGTTTAGGGTTTTAGGGTTTAGAGTTTAGGGTTTTAGGAGTTTAGGGTTTAGGGTTTAGGAGTTTAGGGTTTTAGGAGTTTAGGGTTTAGGGTTTTAGGAGTTTAAGGGTTTAGGAGTTTAGGGTTTAGGGTTTAGGGTTTAGGGTTTAGGGTTTAGGGTTTTAGGAGTTTAGGAGTTTAGGGTTTAGGGTTTAGGAGTTTTAGGAGTTTAGGGTTTAGGGTTTAGGGTTTAGGGTTTAGGAGTTTAGGGTTTAGGGTTTAGGGTTTAGGGTTTAGGGTTTTAGGGTTTAGGGGTTTAGGGTTTAGGAGTTTAGGAGTTTAGGGTTTTAGGGTTTAGGGTTTAGGAGTTTAGGAGTTTAGGGTTTAGGGTTTAGGAGTTTAGGGAGTTTAGGGTTTAGGAGTTTAGGGTTTAGGAGTTTAGGGTTTAGGGTTTAGGGTTTAGGAGTTTTAGGAGTTTAGGGTTTAGGGTTTAGGGTTTTAGGGTTTTAGGGTTTAGGAGTTTAGGAGTTTAGGAGTTTAGGAGTTTAGGGTTGGGTTGGGAGTTTAGGGTTTAGGAGTTTAGGAGTTTAGGGTTTAGGAGTTTAGGGTTTTAGGACACGGGTTTTAGGAGTTTAGGGTTTTAGGGTTTAGGGTTTAGGTTTAGGGTTTTAGGGTTTAGGGTTTAGGAGTTTAGGGTTTAGGGTTTAGGGTTTAGGGTTTATGGGTTTAGGGTTTATGGGTTTAGGGTTTAGGGTTTAGAGGTTTAGGAGTTTAGGGTTTAGGAGTTTAGAGAGTTTAGGGTTTAGGGTTTAGGGTTTAGGGTTTAGGGTTTAGAGTTTTAGGAGTTTTAGGAGTTTAGGGTTTAGGGTTTTTTTAGGGTTTTAGGGTTTTAGGGTTTAGGAGTTTAGGAGTTTAGGGTTTAGGGTTTAGGGTTTAGGGTTTAGGGTTTAGGAGTTTAAGGGTTTAAGGTTTAGGGTTTTAGGAGTTTAGGGTTTAGGGTTTAGGGTTTAGGGTTTTAGGGTTTAGGAGTTTAGAGAGTTTTAGAGGTTTAGGGTTTAGGGTTTAGGAGTTTAGGAGTTTAGGGTTTAGGGTTTTAGGGTTTAGGAGTTTAGGGTTTTACAGGGTTTAGGTTTAGGGTTTAGGAGGGTTTAGGAGTTTAGGGTTTAGGAGTTTAGGGTTTTAGGAGTTTAGGAGTTTAGGGTTTAGGGTTTAGGGTTTCGAGGGTTTAGGGTTTAGGGTTTAGGGTTTAGGGTTTAGAGGTTTAGGGTTTAGGAGTTTAGGTTTTAGGAGTTTAGGGTTTAGGGTTTAGGGTTTAGGGTTTAAGGTTTAGGGTTTAGGGTTTAGGAGTTTAGGAGTTTAGGGATTTAGGGTTTAGGAGTTTTAGGAGTTTAAGGGTTTAGGGTTTAGGAGTTTAGGGTTTAGGGTTTAGGGTTTAGGAGTTTAGGGTTTAGGAGTTTAGGAGTTTAGGGTTTACAGGGTTTAGAGAGTTTAGGGTTTAGGGTTTAGGGTTTAGGAGTTTAGGAGTTTAGGAGTTTAGGGTTTAGGGTTTAGGGTTTAGGGTTCTAGGAGTTTAGGTTTTGAGGTTTAGGATTTAAGGTTTAAGGTTTAGGGTTTTAGGGTTTAGGAGTTTAGGGTTTGGGGTTTTAGGAGTTTAGGAGTTTAAGGTTTAGGGTTTAGGGTTTAGGGTTTAGGAGTTTAGGAGTTTAGGAGTTTAGGAGTTTAGAGTTTGGGTTTTAGAGTTTAGGAGTTTAGGGTTTAGGAGTTTAGGGTTTAGGGTTTAAGGTTTAGGGTTTTAAGTTTAAGGTTTTAGGGTTTAGGAGTTTAGGGTTTAGGGTTTAGGGTTTAGGAGTTTAGGGTTTAGGGTTTAGGAGTTTAGGAGTTTAGGGTTTAGGGTTTAGTTTTAGAAGGTTTAGGAGTTTAGGGTTTGAGGTTTAGGGTTTAAGGGTTTAGGGTTTAGGGTTTAGGGTTTAGGGTTTTAGGTTTAGGTTTAGGGTTTAGGGTTTAGGAGTTTAGGGTTTAGAGGTTTAGGGTTTAGGGTTTTAGGAGTTTAGGGTTTGGGGTTTTGAGTTTAGGGTTTAGGGTTTAGGGTTTAGGTTTTAGAGGTTTAGGGTTTAGGGTTTTAAGGTTTAGGGTTTAGGGTTTAGGAGTTTAAGGTTTAGGGTTTGGGAGTTTAAGGTTTAGGGTTTAAGGTTTTAGGGTTTAGGAGTTTTGGGTTTAGGGTTTAGGGTTTAGAGTTTAGGAGTTTAGGGTTTAGGGTTTAGGGTTGGGGTTTAGGGTTTGAGGTTTAGAGTTTAGGAGTTTAGGAGTTTAGGGTTTAGGAGTTTAGGAGTTTAGGGTTTTAGGGTTTAGGGTTTTAGGGTTTTAGGAGTTTAGGAGTTTAGGAGTTTAGGGTTTAGGGTTTAGGAGTTTAGGGTTTAGGGTTTAGGGTTTAGGGTTTAGGGTTTAGAGTTTAGGAGTTTAGGAGTTTTAGGGTTTAGGGTTTAGGGTTTAGGAGTTTAGGGTTTAGGGTTTTAGGGTTTAAGGTTTAGGGTTTTAAGGTTTAGGAGTTTAGGGTTTAGGGTTTAGGGTTTAGGAGTTTAGGAGTTTAAGGGTTTAAGGTTTAGGGTTTGGGGTTTTAGGAGTTTAAGGTTTAGGGTTTAGGGTTTTAGGGTTTAGGGTTTAGGAGTTTTGAGGTTTAGGAGTTTAGGGTTTAGGGTTTAAGGTTTAGGAGTTTTGAGGTTTAGGAGTTTAGGAGTTTAGGGTTTAGGGTTTAGAGTTTAGGGTTTAGGGTTTAGGGTTTTAGGAGTTTTAGGGTTTAGGGTTTTAGGGTTTTAGGGTTTAGGGTTTAGGGTTTAGGGTTTAGGGTTTTAGGAGTTTAAGTTTAGGGTTTTAGGTTTAGGGTTTAGGGTTTAGTTTTAGGGTTTAGGGTTTAGGGTTTAGGGTTTAGGGTTTAGGGTTTAGGGTTTGGGGTTTGGGGTTTAGGGTTTAGGGTTTAGTGTTTAGGGTTTGGGGTTAAGGGATTAGGGTTTTAGGGTTTAGGAGTTTAGGGTTTAGGGTTTAGGAGTTTAAGGTTTTAGGGTTTAGGAGTTTAAAGGGTTTAGGGTTTAGGGTTTAGGAGTTTTAGGAGTTTAGGGTTTAGGGTTTTAGGGTTTAGAGTTTAGGGTTTAGGAGTTTAGGAGTTTGAGGTTTAGGGTTTAGGAGTTTAGGAGGTTTAGGGTTTAGGGTTTAGGGTTTAGGGTTTTAGGAGTTTTAGGGTTTAGGGTTTAGGGTTTAGGGTTTTAGGTTTAGGGTTTAGGGTTTTAGGGTTTTAGGAGTTTAGGGTTTAGGAGTTTAGGAGTTTAAGGTTTAGGGTTTAGGGTTTAAGGTTTAGGGTTTAGGGTTTAGGAGTTTAGGAGTTTAGGGTTTAGGAGTTTAGGAGTTTAGGGTTTAGGGTTTAGGGTTTAGGGTTTAGGGTTTTAAGGTTTAGGGTTTTAGGTTTAGGGTTTAGGAGTTTAGGGTTTAGGGTTTGGGGTTTAGGGTTTAGAGTTTTAGAGGTTTAGGAGTTTAGGGTTTAGGAGTTTAGGAGTTTAGGGTTTAGGGTTTAGGGTTTAGGAGTTTAGGGTTTAGGGTTTAGGGTTTAGGGTTTAGGTTTTAGGGTTTAGGGTTTAGGGTTTAGGGTTTTAGGAGTTTAGGGTTTAGGGTTTAGGGTTTAGGGTTTAGGGTTTAGGGTTTTAGGGTTTTAGGTTTAGGAGTTTTAGGGTTTAGAGTTTAGGGTTTAGGAGTTTAGGGTTTTAGGGTTTAGGGTTTAGGGTTTAGGAGTTTAGGGTTTAGGGTTTAGGGTTTAGGAGTTTAGGGTTTAGGGTTTAGAGTTTTAGGGTTTACCCCAGGGTTTTAGGAGTTTAGGGTTTAGGGTTTAGAGGTTTAGGGTTTAGGGTTTTAGGGTTTAGGGTTTAGGAGTTTAGGAGTTTAGGAGTTTAGAGTTTAGGGTTTAGGGTTTAGGGTTTAGGGTTTAGGGTTTAGGGTTTAGGAGTTTAGGAGTTTAGGGTTTTAGGGTTTAGGGTTTAAGGAGTTTAGGGTTTAGGGTTTAGGGTTTAAGGTTTAGGGTTTAGGGTTTAGGGTTTAGGGTTTAGAGGTTTAGGGTTTAGGGTTTAGGGTTTAGGGTTTAGGTTTTAGGAGTTTAGGGTTTAGGGTTTAGGAGTTTAGGGTTTTAGGGTTTAGGGTTTAGAGGTTTAGGAGTTTTAGGGTTTAGGAGTTTAGGGTTTAGGGTTTTGAGGTTTTAGGGTTTAGGAGTTTAGGGTTTAAGGGTTTAGGGTTTAGGGTTTTAGGAGTTTAGGGTTTAGGGTTTAGGGTTTAGGGTTTAGGGTTTAGGAGTTTTAGGAGTTTAGGAGTTTAGGGTTTAGGGTTTAAGGTTTAGGGTTTAGGGTTTAGGAGTTTTAGGGTTTAGGGTTTAGGAGTTTAGGGTTTAGGGTTTAAGGTTTAGGGTTTAGGGTTTAGGAGTTTAGGGTTTAGGGTTTAGGGTTTAGGAGTTTAGGGTTTAGGGTTTAGGGTTTAGGGTTTAGAGGTTGAGGGTTTAGGGTTTAAGGTTTTAGGGTTTAGGGTTTAGGGTTTAGGAGTTTTAGGGTTTTAGGGTTTAAAGTTTAGGAGTTTAGGGTTTAGGGTTTAGGGTTTAGGAGTTTAGGAGTTTAGGAGTTTAGGGTTTAGGAGTTTAGGGTTTAGGAGTTTAGGGTTTAGGGTTTAGGAGTTTAGGGTTTAGGGTTTAGGGTTTTAGGGTTTAAGGTTTAGGAGTTTAGGGTTTAGGGTTTAGGGTTTAAAGGGTTTAGGGGTTTAGGGTTTTAGGGTTTAGGAGTTTAGGGTTTAGGAGTTTAGAGGTTTAGAGTTTAGGGTTTTACCAGGTTTAGGGGGTTAGGGTTTAGGGGTTAGGTTTAGGGTTTAGGGTTTAGGGTTTAGGGTTTAGGGTTTTAGGAGTTTAGGGTTTAGGGTTTAGGGTTTAAGGTTTAGGGTTTAGAGGTTTAGGGTTTAGGGTTTTAGGGTTTAGGGGTTTAGGGTTTACAGGGGTTTAGGGTTTAGGAGTTTAGGGTTTAGGGTTTAGGAGTTTAGGGTTTAGGGGTTTAGGGTTTAGGGTTTAAGGTTTAGGAGTTTTAGAGTTTTAGGGTTTTAGGGTTTAGGGTTTAGGGGTTTAGGAGTTTAGGGTTTAGAGTTTTAGGGTTTAGGGTTTAGGGTTTAGGGTTTAGGGTTTAGGGTTTAGGGTTTAGGGTTTAGGGTTTAGGGTTTAGGGTTTAGAGGTTTAAGGTTTAGGAGTTTAGGGTTTAGGGGTTTAGGGTTTAGGAGTTTAGGGTTTAGGGGTTAGGAGTTTAGGGGAGTTTAGGGTTTAGGGTTTAGGGTTTAGGGTTTAGGGGTTTAGGAGTTTAGGGTTTAAGTTTTAGGGTTTAGGGTTTAGGGGTTTAGGGTTTTAGGGTTTAGGAGTTTTGAGGTTAGAGGTTTAGGAGTTTAGGGTTTAAGGTTTAGGGTTTAGGGTTTTAGGGTTTTAGGGTTTAGGGTTTAGGGGTTTAGGTTTTAGGGTTTAGGTTTTAGGGTTTATGGTTTAGAGGTTTAGGGTTTAGGGGTTTAGGGGTTTTAGGGTTTAGGGTTTAGGGTTTAGGAGTTTAGGGTTTAGGGTTTAGGGTTTAGGGTTTAGAGGTTTAGGAGTTTAGAGTTTAAGGGGTTAGGGTTTAGGGGTTTTAAGGTTTAGGGTTTAGGGTTTAGTTTAGGGTTTAGGGTTTAGGAGTTTAGGGTTTAGGGTTTTAGGGTTTAGGGTTTAGGGTTTAGGGTTTAGGGTTTTAGGAGTTTAGGGTTTAGGGTTTAGGGTTTAGGGTTTAGGGTTTTAGGGTTTAGGGTTTAGGGTTTAGGGTTTTTAGGGTTTAGGGTTTAGGGTTTAGGAGTTTAGGAGTTTAGGGTTTAGGAGTTTTAGGGTTTAGGGTTTCCCAGGGTTTAGGGTTTAGGGTTTAGGGTTTAGGAGTTTTGGGTTTAGGGTTTAGGGTTTAGGGTTTAGGGTTTAGGAGTTTAGGGTTTTAGGAGTTTAGGGTTTAGGGTTTAGGGTTTAGGGTTTAGGGTTTTAGGGTTTAGAGTTTTAGGGAGTTTAGGAGTTTAGGAGTTTAGGGTTTAGGGTTTAGGGTTTAGGGTTTAGGAGTTTAGGGTTTAGGAGTTTAGGAGTTTAGGAGTTTAGGAGTTTAGGAGTTTTAGGAGTTTAGGGTTTAGGGTTTAGGAGTTTAGGGTTTAGGAGTTTGAGGTTTACGAGGTTTAGGGTTTAGGAGTTTAGGAGTTTTAGGGTTTAGGGTTTTAGGGTTTAGGGTTTAGGGTTTTAGGGTTTAGGGTTTAGGGTTTAGGGTTTTGAGTTTAGGGTTTTAGGGTTTAGGGTTTAGGGTTTAGGAGTTTAGGGTTTAGGGTTTAGGGTTTAGGTTTAGTTTTAGGGTTTTAGGAGTTTAGGGTTTACAGGGGTTTAGGGTTTAGGGTTTAAGGTTTAGGGTTTAGAAGTTTAGGGTTTAGGGTTTAGGGTTTCGAGTTTAGGGTTTAGGGTTTAGGGTTTAGGGGTTTAGGGTTTAGGGTTTAGGGTTTAGGGTTTAGGGGTTTAGGGTTTAGGGTTTTAGGGTTTAGGAGTTTAGGGTTTAAGGTTTTAGGGTTTAGGGTTTGCAAGGTTTAAGGTTTAGGAGTTTAGGGTTTAGGGTTTAGGAGTTTAGGGTTTTAGGGTTTAGGAGTTTAGGGTTTAGGAGTTTAGGGTTTAGGGTTTAGGGTTTAGGGTTTAGGAGTTTTAGGAGTTTAGGGTTTAGGGTTTAGTTTTAGGGTTTAGGGTTTAGGGTTTTAGGGTTTAGGGTTTAGGGTTTTTTTTAGGGTTTTAGGGTTTTAGGGTTTAGGGTTTTAGGAGTTTAAGGTTTAGGGTTTAGGGTTTAGGGTTTAGGGGTTTAGGAGTTTAGGGTTTAAGGTTTAGGAGTTTAGGGTTTTAGAGGTTTAGGGTTTAGGGTTTAGGGTTTAGGGTTTAGGGTTTAGGGTTTTAGGAGGTTTAGGGTTTTAGGGTTTTAGGGTTTAGGGTTTAGGGTTTAGGAGTTTTAGGAGTTTAGGGTTTAGGAGTTTAGGAGTTTAGGGTTTTAGGGTTTTAGGGTTTAGGGTTTTAGGAGTTTAGGGTTTAGGGTTTAGGGTTTAGGAGTTTTAGAGTTTAGAGGTTTAGGGTTTAGGAGTTTAGGAGTTTAGGGTTTAGGGTTTTAGGGTTTAGGGTTTAGGGTTTAGGAGTTTAGGGTTTAGGAGTTTAGGAGTTTTAGAAGGTTTTAGGAGTTTTAGAGGTTTTAGGGTTTAGGAGTTTTAGGAGTTTTAGGGTTTAGGGTTTAGGGTTTAGGGTTTAGGGTTTAGGGTTTAGGGTTTTAGGGTTTAGGGTTTTAGGAGTTTAGGGTTTAGGGTTTAAGTTTTGGAGTTTTAGGGTTTGAGGTTTAGGGTTTAGGGTTTAGGGTTTAGGAGTTTAGGGTTTAGGGTTTAGGGTTTAGGGTTTAGGGTTTAGGGTTTACTAGGGTTTAGGGTTTTAGGGTTTTAGGTTTTAGGGTTTTAGGGTTTTAGGGTTTTAGGGTTTACCCCAGGGTTTAGGGTTTAGGAGTTTAGGGTTTTAGGGTTTAGGGTTTTAGGTTTAAGGTTTAGGAGTTTAGGGTTTAGGAGTTTAAGGTTTAGGGTTTAGAAGGTTTAGGGTTTAGGGTTTAGGGTTTTAGGAGTTTAGGGTTTAGGGTTTTAGGGTTTTAGGGTTTTAGGGTTTTAGGGTTTAGGGTTTAGGGTTTAGGAGTTTAGGGTTTAGGAGTTTAGGGTTTAGGAGTTTAGGGTTTAGGGTTTAGAGTTCCCAAGGGTTTAGGGTTTAGGGTTTAGGAGTTTAGGGTTTTAGGGTTTTAGGTTTGCAGGTTTTAGGAGTTTAGGGTTTAGGGTTTAGGAGTTTAGGGTTTAGGGTTTAGGGTTTAGGGTTTAGGGTTTTAGGAGTTTAGGGTTTAGGGTTTAGGGTTTAAGGTTTAGGGTTTAGGAGTTTAGGGTTTAGGAGTTTTAGGGTTTAGGAGTTTAGGGTTTTAGGGTTTAGGGTTTAGGGTTTAGGGTTTAGGGTTTAGGGTTTAGGGTTTAGGAGTTTTAGGGTTTAGGGTTTAGGAGTTTAGGGTTTAGGAGTTTTAGGAGTTTAGGTTTTAGGGTTTAGGGTTTAGGGTTTAAGGGTTTAGGGTTTTAGGGTTTTAGGGTTTAGGTTTAGGAGTTTAGGGTTTAGGGTTTTAGGGTTTAGGAGTTTAGGGTTTAGGGTTTAGGGTTTTAGGAGTTTAGGGGTTTAGGGTTTAGGGTTTAGGGTTTAGGGTTTAGGGTTTAGGGTTTTAGGGTTTAGGGTTTAGGGTTTAGGGTTTAGGGTTTAGGAGTTTAGGGTTTAGGAGTTTAGGGTTTGGGGTTTAGGAGTTTAGGAGTTTTAGGGTTTAGGGTTTAGGGTTTAGGAGTTTAGGGTTTAGTTTAAGTTTTAGGGTTTTAGGAGTTTAGGAGTTTAGGGTTTAGGGTTTAGGGTTTAGAGGTTTAGGGTTTAGGAGTTTAGGGTTTAGGGTTTAGGAGTTTAGGGTTTAGGGTTTTAGGGTTTAGAATTTGGGAGTTTAGGGTTTAGGGTTTTAGGAGTTTAGGGTTTAGGAGTTTAGGGTTTAGGGTTTAGGGTTTAGGGTTTAGGAGTTTAGGGTTTAGGGTTTAGAGTTTAGGAGTTTAAAGGAGTTTAGGGTTTTAAGGTTTAGGGTTTGGAGTTTAGGGTTTAGGGTTTAGGAGTTTTAGGGTTTTAGGGTTTAAGGTTTAGGAGTTTAGGAGTTTAGGGTTTAGGAGGTTTAGGGTTTAGGGTTTTAGGGTTTAGGGTTTTAGGGTTTAGGGTTGAGGGTTTAGGGTTTAGGAGTTTTAGGAGTTTAGGGTTTAGGGTTTAGGGTTTAGGAGTTTAGGGTTTAGGAGTTTTAGGGTTTAGGAGTTTAGGGTTTAGAGTTTAGGAGTTTAGGAGTTTAGGGTTTAGAGTTTAGGAGTTTTAGGGTTTAGGGTTTAGGGTTTAGGAGTTTAAGGGTTTAAGGTTTTAGGAGTTTAGAGTTTTAGGGTTTAGGGTTTAGGGTTTAGGGTTTAAGGGT